>OZ020489.1:5310704-5910704 GCA_963971405.1 Psococerastis gibbosa
ATGAAACCGCTGGGAATAGTTGAGTTTCAAGGTTTCAAAGATAATGGAAACAATTTCATCATCAAAGAATTGGCTATGGGCCCTGCATACGATGACCAGTATGAGCATTGGTTTTTCCGTCCACCCTTTCCATTCGCCAATCTTACAGCTCAAGTAAAAAGCAGCAACACATGGAGCACAAATAATCTCCATAAACTTCGTTGGGAAGAGGGGAACGTGAACTACATTTGGCTAAAGAACATTTTACTTGAGTTTGCTAATCAGTATACTAGAATTGCTACTAAAGGAGGAGAGAAGCAAGTATGGCTTGCAGGAATACTAGAACGTGTTGTATATGACTTGGACTCTGTGGTTCTGGCAAGTTTCAGAAGTTACCACCTGTAGAAGCTAAACAATGCATTCACACGGGAAACTGCGCGTTGATAAATTTGAAGAAACTACAGAAATGGTTTCAAGATGTCTATTGTTTCATTGATCATGATGAGGTTGATTAAAATAAAGTTATATTTATAAAATATCAGTTTTATTAATCCATGTAGGTTTCGGGAAACCAAGCCATTTCACATATAATTTATCCTTTGACTTTTTCAAAACTTTCTCCACCAAATATACATCTGGATGCTTGGTTTTCTGCAACTCTTCCATATACCATGAGCCCAAGATGGGTTCGCCATCCATAGCCTCAAGGAGATAGGTGGTAGGTCGAGTAGGTTGTACTAGACGCACGCGAAATACTTCTGTAGACCAGTTCGGTTGGTAACCCTTCTCAATAAGGCTTTTTGCTTGCTGATTCTGACAGGATCACCCTCTTGAAATTTCTGTTTGATAGTACCTTTCACATCAACAGCATTATACATGGATAATAATTTTGCTTCATGTTCTTCTCGCACATCAGCAGGACACATGTTAATTGTCCTATGCTTGGTAGTGTTATATTGTTGCACTAGACGAGGTAGTAAATGCAACCACTTATAATTTCCCTGCAAGCTGAATTCCTTCCACATTCGATTTTTCAGAGTATTCCAGCGTTCAATAATTGAAGCTTTCAGTGTAGAATACGTAGCATAATGATTAATGCTATATTGTTTTAGAAGACTTTTCATTCGCATGTTGAAAAATTCTAGTCCCATATCTGACTGGAGGTGAGCAGGAGCTTGTGGAGCTCTATTGAGAATTTTTATGAAAGCTTCAGTAACATTTTTCATAGATTTAGTTTTTACTGCTTCTGCATAACCGAATTTTGTGAATGCATTTATCACTGTTAGAATATATTTATATCCTTTATTAATCCTTGAATATGGAATCATTTCCACTAGATCTGCTTGCCATAAATCATGCATTCCTTTAAGAGTCACATGACGTCGAGGATAATTCCGTCGAGCAGGCCGATGAATTTCATCAACCAAAGCTTGCTTCATTGAATAATATTTGCTTCTCGCAATTCGCTTATAATATCAATGATTTCGTTTTGATGACTTGTATGTCCTGCAGCATGTGATGCATTAAGTAAGCGTAATCGTTCTACCAGTTCATTTGGATCGTTCCAATACCGGTATTCACCACCAGATTTTATCCCAAATAGCTGTTTAATAATCTTTTGATATTTATAACGTTGACTGCCCCTCAGACGACCACTAGTGGTTAAATGAGCTCCAGTTCTTTCCAGCATATCTTTATAAGCTTGTAAATCTTCCGGAGTATAGTTTTCAGGCTTGTTCAAGGTTAATAATTCATATAAGCCCAATGTACCTTGCCATGTTTTATCTTCGATTGTGATTGAATCATCTTCATCATTGAAATGTACAGGGTATGAACCCAGCCTAAATATACCTTCATTACTTCGTGTTAGTCCATAGTATGTATCAATGGTTTTCCTATTATAATGATCAGGTATAAATAAGTCTAAATATTTGCTAACTCCGGGTTTATTTATTGTTTTTTCTGGTGCTGTCTGTTTGTTCAACTCAATTAATTCTTGTAGTGGTTTCGAGACCGGTTTTAACTTTCGCTCTTGCTGAGCAGCCTCATTGTGTAGATCACGTTTAAGATTAAGGTACTTTTGCTGCAGAGCTTTGCGTATGTTGACAATATTCTTGATAACTTTAGTATCCATATCTACCTCACCGAGTCACAGTTGAATGAATAATGATGAGTTGAGTGTTAAGCAGAGTTATTTATATCTTTGAAGTAGTGATCGAATCCCTGCCGATATCGTCCATCGTTTAATCCAAAATCTTTTGCAATAACTAGGAATGCATGTGACTCTTTCCATGCTTCGGCGCAGAGTTTCATGAATGTCGCTAAATCCATATCCCCCGCAACATGGTCTCTATACACATTCTTTATATTAAGTAAATCCTGTTTGAATAGCACGATAAAATTCAAATTGTCTCGCAACAAATGTTTTGGAATAGAGGTATAGGTCTGAGTGAGATAGAAGCAATCAATCCCTTTATGACGACCCATACAGTAGACATTTCGAATTTCCGTTTGTGATTCACATGAAACATCGTCGAATATTAGCACAGAGTTAGGTTTGATGTCAGAGAGTGGTGTAACCGAATCGCTTGACCCCGTAAAAGTCATCCCACGAATAGAATTTACATTTGTCTCAAGCTGCTGGTATTTATGTTGAAACAATGTTTTGCAGAATAAGTATACATTTTCAAATCGTAGCCCAAACGGATGATATACCATACTGCATAGTAGGCTTGTTTTACCACAACCTGATGGGCCGCAGATTGCACCACGAATCGATCCGGGGAGTAAAGGTCCATGCTTTCTATTATTCCGTACATCTTCATCTTCTTGACTTAGAATCACACTGAACTTGTGTCTCTGTGGTACGAGCTTCATTATATGACTGATAAAAAAGTTATAAATACCACTGTATATATGTATTTTACTCATTCACATTTGAGAATGTCTATGGTGAACAGCATAATTAATAAGTTACCATTTGAAGCACATATCCCCGGCTATCAATTCTGCGGACCAGGCACCAAGTTAGAAAAACGATTAATTCGAGGAGATCGAGGGAGAAACAAACTTGATCAAGCTTGCCGTGAACACGATATAGCTTATTCGCAGTCATCAGATATAACTAATCGACACGTAGCGGATATAAAATTAGCAGATCAAGCGTGGCAACGTGTTAAGGCAAAAGATTCATCTATAGGGGAAAAAATTGTCGCTTTAGGTGTGACAGCTGCAATGAAAGTTAAACGAAAGCTGGGATTTGGGCTGAAGCGGAAAGTATCCTTCAGATCACTATTGACTTCAGCGAAGAAAGCGATAAAGCTTGCAAAACCACCCACTGTGGCGGATACAATCAAGATTGCTTATAAATCTGTGAAGAAATCAAAGGGAAATAAGGTGAAACTTCCCCGAATCATACCTATTGCCAAGACAGGTGGTATATTACCACTTATTCCGATATTTGCGGGGCTTTCTGCACTAGGCGCTCTCTCTGGCGGTGCTGCAGGAATTACATCAGCTGTTAATAAAGTCCATAGTGCACAGAAAAAGTATGAAGAAATGAAACGTCATAATCAAACTATGGAATCTATAGCTATTGGGAAAGGCTTGTATTTAGCGCCACATAAGAAAGGGAGTGGACTCTACTTGCATCCTTATTCAAAAAACTAAGTTGCATGCCTCGGAACCGTCCAATGACTAATGTGGAACTTACAAAATTCACCGCTAACGTTCCTCATTTTCGTGGTGTGTTCATGCGAAATGCATTGCCTCGCATACCATGGAAACATAATGAAGCTGGAATAATTAATTTAGATGATGCTATAGGACCTGGTACACATTGGGTTGCTTACCGCAAGATTAGAAACCGAGTTATATACTTCGATAGCTTCGGGGACTTACAACCACCATTGGAATTGAAACAATATTTCCACAACTGTACAATATACTACAACCATCAATCGTATCAAACCTATTCAACATCAAATTGTGGGCAGTTATGTTTAAAATTTCTCTACATGAAAGATCCATTTTCCATACTATTAAAAGTTATATAAGTTATGAATATGTTTGATTTATTGCATTATGTCGCTAGCATTGACATTGAGCGGTAACGACTCATTGCTAAGTAGCAACTACTTCCCACCGATTGTACTTGAGGGTGCATGGGAAATCGGCTTGCTTGACCTCGAAACATACAATTCAATTCCTAATCTCTCAAATGGTGTCGTTAAAATTGTAAACAATTCAATTCCTCCGAAGACTAGAATAATTGAAATACCAACTGGATCCTACGAATTGTTAGATGTAGTCAAGTATATTAATCAAGTGTGGGGTTCTGAAATCATACGGATACGCGCAAATCGGAACACCCTACATTCGGAAGTTATGATAATACATGAAGACTTTGAAATTGAAGTAAATGAAGAACTAGGATACCTGCTAGGCTTTGGTTATGATGTGATGACATTTTTCCCTGGGGAAAGATATGAATCACCACATAGCATTAAAATATCCAAAGTCAATGCAATTCGAATTAATTGTAATATTACAAGTGGATCATATTTGAATGGTAGACCATCACATGCCGTTCATGAATTTTATCCTAATGTACCACCTGGCTATCGGATTGTTGAAGCACCAAATACAATCATCTACCATGCTATAAATACGAATGTACTTACAAGTCTAACGTTAGACATTGTCGATCAAGACAACGAGACGGTTAATTTCCGAGGAGAAACTATTACTTTACGTCTTCATTTACGTAAACGACAATGAGAGTATATATTGCACAGCGGTATGCACCATACATCATTCCACATCGGACTTCCACGCAAGCACGTTATATTCGGCTCACTAACGAGAACAAGCAATATTTACAATCAATAGGTTTTAAAATCCACGATGACATCAATACTAAACGTGAAGGAGTCCATTCTCGTGGATGAGAGTTTAACGCGTTATGAATACCATAAGATTGCACCCTATTCATCAAGTAGTCTAAATAATAATGATGAAATTCGCATACCAATCCATCAACAAGATATACTTACTCTACCATGTGAAAGCCGACTGTATATTGAAGGGGTGCTAGAAAAAGGTGTGACAACAATTGCTTATGAAGATGAAGACGGGCTTAGCGCTAATGCTATGGCACACTTATTCTCTGAAATACGCTATGAACTCAATGGGATAACTGTTGATCATGTGCGAAACCCTGGTATTGCTACTCAGCTTAAAGGGTTAGTATCATTCACCGCTCAAGATGCACAACGTCTTACAAACAGCTCATTTTATACCGATGCCAATAAAACAGAGAGGAACTTTAATTTTTGCGTGCCATTGAAAATGCTGTTTGGATTTTGCGAGGATTTTCGACGAGTTCTACTCAACGTTAAACAAGAACTTGTGTTAGTGCGATCACGCAGCAATCTGAATGCCATGCGGGATCTTTCAAACACTAAAGACTTAACATTGAAACTAACTACTGTGCTGTGGGAAATACCTTTCGTAAGTGTGAGTGATAGCCAACGTCTTGAATTGCTGAGTGTACTAAGGGAAAACGTGCGGTTGCCTATTGGCTTTCGAACATGGCAACTGTATGAATATCCAAACATTCCCTCATCAACATCATCAATTAATTGGCCTGTGCGCATGATTTCTTCAAGTGAAAAACCACGGTTTGCTATTATTGGCTTCCAAGCTGCCCGAGCGGATGATATTACGAAAGACGCTAGTGCCTTCGATCAATGTGCTATACAACAAATGCAACTATTCCTCGGCTCAGAATGCTATCCATACCATCCGCTACAGGCGAACTTCAACAAAAAGGCTGTCGCTGTGTTGTATGAAAATTTTCTCAATTTCCGGAAACACTACTACATGCAGGATGAAGCAGCCCCAAACGTTTCCCGTAGTGAATTTCTAAATTCATACCCGATTTGGATTATTGACTGCTCGCGACAGAATGAGCTCATTAAAACAGGTGGTGTTGACATACGTTTGGAAATTCATGGCCAAACTAATTTCCCTAATAAAATGAATGCCTACTGTCTACTCATCAGCGACTGCTTATATGAATATGTACCTTTAACTGGTATTGTACATCAACTATTGTAAATGAATGTAAACCATTTTATGATATAATAATTTTATAATACACATATTTTAAAAGAAATCAATGTCTTTTCATATAATCACTTAAAACAAGCTTTTAAGCCTAAGACTTATCTATAATACAATAATGACCATGAGCTAAACGAATGTAAACCATTTTATGATATACAAATTTTATAATACACATATTTTAAAAGAAATCAATGTCTTTACATACAATCACTTAAAACAAACTTTTAAACCTAAGACATATCTATAATGCGATAATGACCATGAGCTAAACTATCAATTCCATTACGACACACATACCGTTTATCATCATAAGGACTAAGAGTGACTTTTTGCTGTTTAATTGTAAAAAGCTTATGATCTCTACTTTGAATACGGAACATTGGTTTACGTGAGTCTTTTGCTATGCAAGGCTTAAATAAGGTATTGTAATAGTCTTGATGGTTAATATGATGTTTAAGGGTTGAACGAACTATACCTTTGCCCACTTTCTTCTCCTTTCCCTCCTCTAAAAGGGAATACAATTTTGGGCGTAAAGCAACACATTGTAAAATGTGAGATTGAGCATTTTCATCTTTGAACGTTCCCACTTTCTTTTTATTTTCAATATTGTATAAGAGATGGTTCGGAGGATATACTGAGTTATCAAATAAATGGGGATATGGTTTTAAATCAGTGTACAAATCATCACTCTCAACCTCATAAACGAGCGAATCTGTATCTGTTAAAATCAGTGCAGCTTTATCACCATACATTTGTTTTACAAAGTTATAATGAAATTCATACATAACTACCTTGGATAGTTCGAGAACGGTTAGGCCAATAAATATTGGCTTGTTTAGCAAAATATTAGTTTTTTTTGACCGGACTGCTATTAAATCGTTTGAAAAAATCTTAAAATCTTTAAATGCAGGGGATGAGATAAGTTTACGAGCTCGTTTGGCAGTGTTAACTAACTCTAATTTTGCGTGATTTCTAACATTCTCCATTGTCTTCCCATACATACTATTAATTTTCAATTTATAAAAATCCTTCTCGAAATCATTACAAGCTAATTTCCGTTTTTCTGTGTTAAAATCGATAAAGGGTCGCATCCAAGCGCTTTGCTTAAAAGCTAAAATTTTATGTATACATTTTAATTTTAATCCCAATTCTAAACATTGCTTCAAATTTCGATAATGTATTATATAGTTGTGTTTATCGTTTAAGTTGGGAATAAGCTTTGAGATGTTGGATGTTAAAGATATATCATTTTCAGCGAGAAATTCCTTACAATAGGGGGAAATCATGTCTGATGTTACAACACAATGTTCAGCTGCTAGTGGGTATTCATTATGTAAATCATGTAATTTTTGTGGATATTCCATGTCCACCTGTAATATGAACCCATCATCGCCCTCATCAGGTGCGAGCATTACATTAAAGTTTTTGATTTCTTCCTCCTCCATCCAGCGAAACCCACTAATAGGTAAAAATTGACGCATCGCATGTCCGTATAAGTTAGTGCAATCCCAATATACTATAAATTTGGATGGCTTATTTGAGTCAAATTTTTTTAAGTATTTATTGTTGCTTTCCGCAAATCTTTTTGAAATCATACTTATACCCCCGCGAATCCCAGCCTCACAAAACAAATACATATCAGGTTCGCTCAATAGCTCAAGTTCTACTCCTGTCATTTTCAGACAGCTCTGAAGAGCTAGCCCTGGTGCTGTGTACATGTGACAAATTTCGAGGTTATCGTTTTCAAAACATAAGGCTCTAAAGGCTTCAAAAACATCGCAAAGGAGAAGGGTGTCTGTTAATACATACAAGTCTTGGTATTCTCCTAAATTCTTTATACTAAAAGCATTCCACACCTTTTGAGCATGTTCATATTTTTCTTGTGAAATCCCCTCTTGAGTTAATTGACTAAAAAATGCATCAATTGGAGGTAAGTGTTCCTCATTAAATTTTGATTCGTGCGTTATATATTCATAGGGGAAGACACCCTTCCTCAACATCAAGTCTAATTTTTCACCCACAAAACATGTTTTCATAATTTTAAATTTATTTTTATCCGCATCAACAAGATTTTTGACTAATGAATCTAAAGAGGAGGCCATAAATTGATAAGTGTCTAAAAAGCGTAACTCTCCAATACTAAAGGCTATATATTCCTCCATAGTTTTAGCTATACAAGTAATTTTCATATTTTTTAGTTTCCCAACCCCTTCCATGATAAGATGACCATCATAACGTTTTAAGTTATGCATAAAAACGGGGATATGTTTTGGAGTTCGAAAATTGCTCATATTACAAACATTATGTAATGCTTGTCTATATTTCCCCGTTATATGACAGTGGTCTATTACACGATCATTTCCTAGTGGTTTTTGACAAACATTACAAATGACAGAGTTTTTAAAATTTTCTCTATCCTCGTCAGTCATAATTACTGCTTTAATATTTTTATAAATGTTTAAAATTTCATCCTTAACATTTAATAACGATTTCAAAAACACATCAACAGCATTAGCTCCCCTGTAAACTACCGGTTCTTTAAACTTATTCCCATTGATATCTACAACAACATAACAAAACCCTGATGGTATATGTGCAGATAATTTTTCAGTGTTACAAATAGTCCCTTCAACGGGACTGAGAATGCTCTCGAAATCGGCATATATTCTATATGCTACAGGGATCATATATTGTGCCTTATCAAATTTCATAGTGCTTTTCTCCTTAATTGGAAATGTGGTTTTTTGAGGATCATGTCTTGAGCAGAGTGGCTTATGTTCATGTAAGCGTTCAGCACTACTAAAGGCGTGTATGCACCAACGACAATAAAACTTTTGTTCCTTATGTTTAGTGATTGAGAAATTAAGTTTGTTGAAATTTTTAATAAGACAATAATGTGAATTTTCGTCTTCCGTTATGTAAAGCAGATCCACCTGCTTATTATAATGGTGACTTTGTGATAAATATAATGGGTACAGTCTGTGATCATAACCAAACACATTTACTCCAATATTATTATTTTTTTCAAATTTTGAAATGACTTGCAAAGATACTGGGTAAGTTATACCACTCATATCTAACTCTTTTTCATACTTTTTATAATTATAAACCCGCTGAGCATCCCGACTTACTGGATGTAAGTATGCTAAAATTGACCATATAAAACATTTGAGATCGTCATTTTTAATATTGATTACTGCTTTAGTGTTATAGATTTTTTTGGGTAAAGGGATGTAACTACTACCACTGCATGGATTATATTCAGCAATAAAAATAACAAAACGTTTTAAAGATTTCAACACCCACCCGCTTCCCATTGCTTGAAATTTATCTATTTTTACTAAAATTTGTTCAATCATTTGTTGATATTTTATTGTGGAGTCATCAGTGAGGAAAAGTTGTTCGTTTTTAGCATGAAACCATGCTTCAGTATAGTTTTTATTATTGTCGGGTCCGCGTTCAAATTTAATGTGTAAGGCTACATACCATTTAATTGCATTAAAAAGTTTAATGTTTTCAGTTGTAATAGAATCAACCTCACCTTCCATATTATTTAAATATACAACGGGATCATGTATGGTTATGTTTTTATAATTGTATTGTTTTACTACACCATCTAGAGCTATAGATGTTTTGCATAAAAAGTTCTCCTCGTTGGATAGTGCTCCCCCGCTCATAATTGTGCAATTATTCTTATGATTAGTAAAATCTTCCCTCATAAACAATTTCTTGCAATTCAAACAATTAATAATATGTATGCTTAATATGTGGACTTTCAAACTATACTTCCGAGCAAAAGGGACCGAACAGAATTCACAAATATATTTACACTCAAGGGTTTTAACAGATACAGGATTCTCATACTTACACGAAAAGATAGATGAACATTCTTTACACAGAACTGTAAGTGGACTGGAGTTGTTGATTTTGCCCCCGCATGCCTTGCAGTCCTCTCCATTCCCAGCAGATGTCAGTTTTGGGGTGATTTGTTCAGTTTCCTTCCCGCGATTAGCTGATGTATGCCGCTGCAATATATGATGAGATAGGTCCTCTCTGCATGTGAATGTAGCTTTACATTTTTTGCACGGTATAATACTAACTCCATGTTTGTTTATAGCATGCCTTTTCAAATGACAATTTAGTGTGAAACTCACAGCACATATTCTACACACATATTCCCTCGCGTTCAGTTTCCTTTTCTTCGATTCCATGCTGTACGATTACACAAATTCACTACAATGAAGTGGTACTACGCGAATGAAGGTTCGGTTTCAACTAAGCTCCTCAACCCAAGGCGATGCCTTTTGTAGCGACGACCACCCACTAAGGATAGATGGTAAGGGTACAGGGATAGATTGTCCATCACGAAGCGGATAATATGTTGTTAAGACACCATTCATTTTCTAACGATCGATTGCAACTAATGCAAAAACAAAAATCACTTTAGCTTACAATGGACTGTCAGCGAGGGGTAGACTTATCAATGGCTTGTTTGTTTGAGCCATAAGACGGCTGTACAGAGTTATATGCACCTGGTGATTCACAACAGGTTTGAACCTGCACCCTGTTATTTGTTTACCAAATCAATACTTCCCTTCAACCTAAGTGTTGGATAGATTTACGAAAACAAAAATCACTTTAGCTTACAATGGACTGTCAGCGAGGGGTAGATTTATTAATGGCTTGTTTGTTTGAACCATTAGACGGCTGTACAGAGTTATATGCACCTGGTGATTCACAACAGGTTTGAACCTGCACTCTGTTTACCAAATCAATACTTCCCTTCAACCTAAGTGTTGGATAGATTTACGAAAACAAAAATCACATTAGCTTACAATGGACTGTCCGCGAGGGGTAGATTTATTAATGTGTTGTTTGTCTGAACCATTAGACGGCTGTACAGAGTTATATGCACCTGGTGATTCACAACAGGTTTGAACCTGCACACGGTTAACTATTTACCAAATCAATACTTCCCATAAACCTATGCTTCGGATAGATTTATTAAAATTAGCTAATGTACTCGTTTAATTATTTGATTTACATCATTTCATAGTCTATGATTATGATAACCCTTCACCGTTCAAGTACTCGATTATGACTGAAGCAATAGCTTGTTTCTTTCAAACATTAGTTTTTAATACTCATCATCATCTAACTGTAAGCTTAAAACTAGTTATGAAATTAATAAAACAAGAACAAAATATATATAGAAATTATTCATATATTTACATTATTTCTGTAGTTTACAATAATAATACATCATGAAATATTCATTCTATGATCTGTAGGTTGACACTATTTTTTCCCCGATGGCTTGAAACGATAAGATACATCTCAGCTCCTGGAGTAACTTCACTTTGTTGAAAGGCTGGCAGATATTGTTGAGGCACAAAACATTCCACGACTTCTTTTTCCAATCCTCGCAATATGACTTTTACAGCTGGTCCATATTCTGTTTTTTCGATTTGCACTATTTTCAATATTAGGTATTTAACTCCAATCACTAGTTTTCGCATTGATATGGTAGGCCCGGCTACTTGGTTGATGGCATTAACTGTATTGAATAGAGATGTCATGTTGTAAGATTATACAATTTTACTTATAAAGTGGTATTACTTGAGTCTTGAATGAAGGTTTGGCTTCAACTAAGCTCCTCAACCCAAGGCGATGCCTTTTGTAACGACACATTTGGAACATTCTAGATGTACGCTGTACTACGGGGAGGGGGGGGGGGGTGCGTCATAGACCACCCACCTGGTACAGAGATAGATAGACAACGGGATAAGCACGGCGGGGTACAAAGACCACCCACGAAGAAGAAAGAAGAAGAAGAAAGAAATGTTTTAATTCAATTAACACCATAAAAAAAAAAAAAAAAAAAAAAAAAAAAAAAAAATTAATTAAAAAATTATTAATAATATTAATTAATATAAATTATAATATAATTAATAATAATATAATAATAATTATAATTATAATATAAATTAATAATAATTAATTAATAAAAAAAAATATTAGACCACCCACGAGGGGTAGCATGACGGGGGGGTGGAAAAAAAAAAAAAAAAAAAAAAAAATCAGACCACCCACGAGGGGTAGCACGACGGGGGGTGGGGTAGCTCGACGGGGGGTGGGGTAAGCGCCAGAAACCCCCTTTCTATACTACTGAGCCACCAAGTGGCAAAGAAATGCAGACAAGCAAGTCAGGTATCAAACTTGGGCACAATAAATCCCTAAAATAAAATCCTCACCCGAAGAGGATTCGAAGCACGAAGCTCTCCCTCAGCCGCCCACATCCTTAGGCTCCGAGCCACCAAGTGGCAAAGAAATGCAGACAAGCAAGTCAAGTATCAAACTTGGGCACAATAAGTCCCTAAAATAAAATCCCCACCCGAAGAGGATTCGAAGCTCGAAGCTCTCCCTCAGACGCCCACATCTTTAGGCACCGAGCCACCAAGTGGCAAAGAAATGCAGACAAGCGAGCCAGCTATCTTACATATAGGCCTAGACACAATAAAGCCAGCACGCAAAAGTGTGGGGGGCGCCGAGCATAGCTGAATCCCGCCGCTTATAGCAAAGCTTTATACGGCGACGGGAAGCCAGCAATGCACGCTGCTTTAATCAAAATGGCTGTCAGATAGTACGCTGTCCCGACTTCGCCTTATCTCACTTTTTGTGGCCTATACTGGGCAATTGTTTACTTTTTTGGCAAAGTATTGTGAGTTTGTGGTTTATAATAGGTATAAACACTAATTTTAGACACGTAATAGGGGTAAAATAACGCCTGTGGTTACTTATTGGCAAAAGCTCACGAAAGCTCACAATATTTTGCTATTTTATTGCGATTATCTTAGAATACGTGGTGTTTAAACATATCAGACAGTTAAGCAATTTGGGCCTGGTACTAAAACAGGCTATTACAGCTGTGCTGAATACCAACGAAACATTTTTAATAATATAAATACGAATACCGAAATATCAGTAAAAAGTGAAAGTTCACTGTCCAGCGAACTTTCCCTTAACTATTATTTTAATAACCAAGTACAATTTTTGTTTGTAAACAATAAAGGTACAGGTATATTTATGCTAATTTGAGAATAGAAAAGGAGATAAAATAATGTAAATATTTACCTTTTTTAGGGCGGGCATGGAGTGCGGGGTGTGTCGAAGAACACATAGCAAGAAAGCTCGCGGCGGACTGTCACCCACCCTTTGAAAGCAGCGCCCTTGGTGGCCGCCCCGCGAACTATATTTACAACCCATTCCTAATGATAGCCCAGTTGTTTTTTTATCGTATAGGCTACCATGGAACCCTATTCACATTTCACAAACGTTTCAAGTAGATGCTTTTGGCTTCTTATGTGCAAGGTGGATTTGTATAGCGGCTATTATAACACTACGCTCAGTTGGTCCATGTATCGCTACTTCGGAAGAAAACGACACAACTCAAAAAATTGTCAATTTCGACTTAATAGCGCTAAAATATTTAAAACAAAAATCTATTTTGCGTTAATGAAGTGAGTAAATTTCCGCGCGAAGGCAGCAGTGTCGTTTTCTATTTGGCGGCAACCATCAGCATGGCCGTAGCCAAGGGGGGGTTCATGGGGGTTCAAACCCCCCCCCCCCCCCCGAAATGAAATGGCTTGATACTAGATAGAATCGGATTTGGAGAGGAAAAATGAAAACCGCTATGTAATATCCAATGATATTTCTACCCCCCCCCCCACGAAAAAAAATCCTGGCTACGGCCTTGACCATCAGGTAGCCTAATTCATTATTTAAAAAATGTAACTTCAATTTCTGTAATTGTATAGATTTAGAGTTGTTGTCTCCTTTTTCTTCCGAAGTAGCGATATGTCATTAATTATGAATGGTACCTATTAAACTTCGTAGAAAGCCTTTTAGAAAAAGGATCAACCTTGCCGGGGAGACGGATTTGGCGCAGCTTAGCTTAGCTTAGCAGAGACTTAGGTTCGAACCTCTTTTCCGTCCATATTTCCATGTTTTCCTTTCTGTACTTGAAGCTGAACCAATGCTAAACTAATGGGTTATATTGCAACGGAGATTTTCTGTTTTTTATTTTAAAATAATTTAATTTACTGGTTACCGTTATTAATTATTACATCATAATTGTATAATAATCAATGGCTTATAAATTCGAAGCCCGGTGGTTTTTTAACTTTTTAATTTTTATTAATAAACTACAATAAGTTTAGCCAATCGTCATAGCAATAAAATTACGGAAATAATTTATAAGATGACTGTTGTTCGCTTAACTCTTGTACAGTATGTATCAGTCAACTTACCGTGATTTTTCTGCTGTGTCGTATAGCTTAACTCAGTTTAGTTTAAATAATTAATAATTACAGGAAGTTTTGCTATTCATAATCAACCGCACCTGTCTTTCTACCAACAACAGCAGCCAACCAACCAACCAACCAACCAACGAGTAGAACAAAAAAAGTCAATATTTATTTATTTATAAAAGTACTGAATCGGAATCATAATGAATGCACATTAAGACATGATCCAAAGTGCAGCGGGTGTTTCTAACAAGGGCGGATCCAGCAGATAATTTAGGGGGGTCACAAGTTGTATTTTCCCTCCCGAGAAATCGTGTTTGTAAAAAATATTTTTAATATCTTATGAATTTACTCATTTTTTAAATAATAAAATATACATATTTAATAAAATGATTTTTTATTTGAGGGGGGGGGTGACAGGACCTCCCCGTTGATCCGCCAATGGTTTATAATACCATTGAAGCTGTATGGGAGGATAACCGAAAAGGTCCCTTTGCAAAAAAAAAAAATACACTAGTAGAAAATAATATATAATATATAATTCCGTGGGATCCGAGAAGTTAAAGGCGTGACTCACCAACAGCAATTCAGGTATGCAGAAAATGGCAAGATCTCAAAATTTGAAATGCAACATGGCCAGGTTTAAATTCCAAAACTCCGAGATATACCTAAATAAAAATGCACTAGTAGAAAATAATATATAAGGGCGCACCTGATTCCGTGGGATCCGAGAAGTTTAAGGCGTGACTCACCAACAGCAATTCAGGTATGCTTTAAATGGCAAGATCTCAAAAAGTGCTTTAATTTGATATGCAACATGGCCAGGTTTAAATTCCAAAATTCCGAGATATACCTAAATAAAAATACACTATTAGAAAATAATAAATAAGGGCGCACCTGATTCTGTGGGATCCGAGTAGTTAAAGGCGTGACTCACCAACAGTGCCGAAAGCGCATGTTGTTGTCTTACGCATAGAAAGAACGCGGCAGAACTAACCTTCGAGAGAGCCGGATGGCTCGTCGGACTTTCGCGGCCGGCACTCGCAACACACAGCTTTGCTCTATAGGATGTCTCAAAAGTATATTACTACTATCTCTTTTATTGCGTATGGTGCCTACTGTCTGCTACAGCAGCCTATACATATCTAGAGAAGGCATCAAGGGGTTCTTTGCTCTTTATAGAATGCCCCGAAAACAGGGGGGGGGGCGGCTAGTTGTGGGTCAAAATAGGGAAAACATGACTTAGGATCGATTAAACCCGACCGTAATAAATTAACTTATTACAATACATTAACATTACTACCTTATTTATTCATTGATGTAAGTAGGGGTGTGTCTGGGGGCTTAATTGCCCAGCAGCCCAATCATGGCCATTCGGGATTATCATAATACCGGGGTTTCTTCAATGTATTATAACGAGGAGGTTACCTCTTCAACCAAAGTTAATTTAATGTCAGTGGTATATATACCAATTAATAAAGCATTGCCTTTATGGAATTAAGTAAGCTCACAGACTTGTTCGGTTAGATAGTTGTGTAGCAGTGCTAACCTGTCTAGCAATACGAATCTTGCCAATATAAGCGTCACTTACGTGTAAATGTTATACAGTATGTATGAGTCGTCCGTCGTCGCATCGGGCCTCAACAATGTCCTGAAGGACTTTTTGTGGACCCAGGCATACTTAAAGTGGCCCATCGGTCCCTTGTCCAATGCCAACGACCCCATGGATTTCGGGCATTATTTGTATCGTTTCCGTATGATTTTTTGCCATTGGCAAACTGACGAAAGCATGACTTAAAGACTTAGTTAAAATGTTTAAGATATGTATTGGCAGATACAATACCATCCGCACTTACCATCTATATATCATGTTTACAATTTAACTCATTTATATTCACATTGTTAAATAGATTATTATTATTATTACAAGGATTCATACGACACCCATGACGACCCCCACCACTATTAATGTACATGAGTAATGACCGCGAGGCCGCAGGCCGAGCTGCCGCCTGAGGCAGGCACATGTGTAAGAGCCGCGTAGGGCCCCTGTGGCGGAGACACTTTGACACATGTTATTTCTTAGTGAAAAGTGGCAACTATAAACATCCACACTTCCCCCCCCCCCCCCCAAACACGCCTTTTTCAATTCTTCTTCCTTCTTCAACTCACAACTCCCATCCCATTCATGTAAGAATAATGTGTGATACCTCATGGAAAGCTCTCGACGCGAGGATTCATTTGATACCCATGACGATACCCACAGTGATCAGTGCCCATGAGCAGTGACCACGAGGCCGAAGGCCGAGCTGCCGCCCGCGGCAGGCGCAAGTGTAGGAGCCGCGTGGTGCCCGTTAGGCCCCTGTGGCGGAGACACTTGTTATTATTATTATATTGATCCAATTTCGATACACTACTATAAAATTATATACCGCAAGGCTTCATTCAGTCAGATGTACCTATAACTGCTTATAATTATAATTGTAATTTTATAATAGTTATGAATCATACATGTAAATTAAGATAAGCATAAGTTAAGTTAAGATTTGCATATTATTGGACGTTGTCTGTTTGCAAATAAATGCTTATTTATTTATTTTAATTAACCAAGTACAGATACCAGTCCGGATTTGGCCTCAGTAAGGTATCTTTTTGGTTGCGTATGGTGATTCACTACAGCATAACGACTAAAAAGTAGGGGTGTCGGCAGTGTAGGGAGTCAGGGAAATGGGGGAAGCAGCTTGCAGCTTTTGTTAGACTGAAATTTTTTGACTTTTGTGCATTTTAATTGTGAAGGAAGCCATCGCATCATTTGCAGACAGAATTTTAAAAAGTTATCTTTGCATGAAAATAATAATGTACAATCATTAATGTTTTGTTTAGCATTAATGCAAAGTTTTACACATAAGAAGAGAGAAGAATGTACTATTGTGGAGCCAGGAATATTTGCTTGTTATCTATCTTTAAGAAACCTTCAATAAATTCTAGATAAACATATATAGAAAAAACTTCAGTATTTCACTAACGTACTATAAATAGGAAAGCAATACACTTTTAGAAGCGGTTCTCATGTAATTCGCAAATCCAGAAATCCATTAAAAACCGGGAAAGTCTAGATTGTGCAGTTATGTTATACTGTGTGTTAATAACATATGAACAAAGGTTACATCTATTTATAGCATGTCAACATAGGCGGCATATAGTCTAATTTTTTTATCCTTCGGCATACATAATTATCATGTCATACGGGTTTGGTATTAGCAAAAACAAACATATCTAATATTCCATAGAGAGCTATGGCATAATTTATGGGCTATTCAATAACTATTATAAATAAATAAATAAATAAGGACTTTTTGTTCTATTACTAAGCCAACCTAGCGGAGTTAGGGCTATAAAGCCCTCTCTTACACTCAACTAGGAAGGCCCGGGACCGCCTGCTTTACATGCCCTCCAAAGCATGGCCAGAAAATGTAGCAAGTGTAGGACTCGAACCAACAACCTTTCGGGTGAAAGTTGGAGTCCGTACCACTACTCTACTATTACTATTATTGGTAACGTTTCAAAAATTGCTGCATACTAATATTGCACCACATTATGCCATGAATGTTTTGCTTACTAATATATCACACTTCCGTAGAAATGTACGATTTTTGATGGGCTGTTATAAATAAATAAATAAACACTTTTGGTTCTATCCTTATTGGTTATATCCAGAAAATAACCAAAACAAATCATTGGCGCAATTAGGGGGGGTCCTTGTACTTGTCAAATCCCCCCCCCCCCGGGATTTTCGAGGAACAAAAAAAATTGGTTGAAAAAACCTAATAAATAAACGAATAATAAAATTATAAAAAATAATAGATTTTTTTTCACATCGAGTAACAAAAAATGTTTTTAAGTCACTTCAGAGCGAAAATTCGACTATTTTAATGTACTATGTTGGCAATTTCGGAGTTTCGGACTGTTCTTTTGTCAATGTTTATGTTTGGATCTGCACTGCAATCATGGATATTAATTTCATTAAGTTTTTTGGGTTCTAAACCTCCACCCTGCCCGGATTTGGACATCTTGGGTGCCGGAACATTTGAGACCGTATGACCCCCCCCCCCCCCCCCACAGGTATTTTTGCAATTTACGCCATTGAAAAAATTTCATCTACATTCTACAGTATAATAACGTGAAAGAACCTAAAGTTTCGAGCCTTCCTATACTTGCCGACGAATTTGGCCCGTATCGTTAATGTAAAAGCGGTGAAATGCAATCAGGACATAGCCCTTTCTTACTTTACACCCCTTTCTTATGCACTATGCAACTTAAAATGCACGACAGTGACGAAAGTGGACTTGCCGCAGTTTAGGCCCAGACTAGGCCCAATCTCTGTCTTTTTCATACTTAGCCAATTGAAGCAACAATATGTCCCTGGCTATACCACCGAGGTATTGAATCCCGTTAGGCCTCTAGTGCCATAGGCTATCTACACTGTTGGCAGGCCTATGTGGTTACGACAGCGTATATACGGTACTTTTCTGATTTTGTGCTTACATAATTTATAATTTAGTTTCTTCTACCGCAAAGGGTCGTATTATCAATAAAACATTGAATTTCAGATTATTCAGAATGTCATAGTGTATGTACTGGAGTTTTTTTTATGTAATGAATAATACAGTACAATAGCACAGACATGGACTACTGCAAGGGGTTTCAAAATTTTATTTGCCGAGGACCACAAAAAAAAATACGATAGTTCGGTGGACCCCAAACCTTTTTATCCTACCCCCCCCCCCCCTCTCATTAAAAAAAAAATATCGGAACATCAACAATAGGTCTTTAAATAAAAAATTGATTGTCGGCTTTTCTAACTTTGAAAAGTTACTGACGAAGAGTAAAAATTTAAAAATTACATGACTGTATAATGTATGTAATTTTATCTAGTGATAAAAATGGTACGAGGACCTGACAGAGGTCTGCGGACCAGACTTTGAGAACCTACTGTTACTAGTTGATACAGAACAGAACTACGCAACGAAATATCGAGGTTCGAGATTCACCAGAGTACCTAGCAAAAATTTCTATGTAACCCTATTACTGTAGGCAAAAAACATGGCTGGGGCGGTAAAAGTAATAATGGCAGTGTATGCATTATGCAATGCATTGGGACATGACTGAACTTTAATTTCTTCAAAAAAATTGTTGCACAAAACATAACCTTTGTTTGGGAAAGCAACCTATTCGGTTTTTTTGGAAACCTATTCGATTTAACACCTAAAACATGCAAGTTAAAATGCATCCATAGAAAAGTTCCACAGAATCAACATTTTTTTTTTTTTATAGTTTTTTTTTAGTTTTTTACCCCCCAGAACCAAACTACCAAGGGCCAAGGGTGATAACATTAATAACAACCAAAATATACAATGTGCATTTAAAAAAAAAGTTTTTTTAGTTTTGGGTCCAGAGTCCATTGTCAGGGGATTGCATGATACATTCGTTACTTTTCGCGCAAAAATCAAATTGCATAGGCCATTAGTTACCCTACTTTGCGTTGTGTTTAGCTTATGGGGTGGAATATAATTCTACGTGAAAACATTGAATATATAACACTAGTGGTATATATTCAATTAAAAATATATTTAACCCTAGTGATATATATTCAATGGTGAAAATATTCAGAGGAAAAGAGCGGCAAGTCAAATAATTATCCCACTTTGAATTAAACTTAAATTTAAACTAACTACTGTGACGTATTCTAAAAGAATGATTTTTTCCCCAAATGGGACATCTAGAGTTGCCGCATTTTGACGTTGTTTTCAAGTTCCACTTTGAGATTTACGTTACTTTAGTGATAAGATAATGATGCATAACAGCGCGGAAAAATTAGTATAGACTACTTCCCTTATAAATTCAGGAGCAATTTATCAGAGTACCCCCACTAAGCAATTTTATCAGAATTATCACAGAAAATATTGAGCCATCAAAAACTTCCACTATTTTTTTTTTTTTTTTTTTTTTTTCTGAAGAAGATTGTTCGCATAAAAATTCAATGAATGTATCCGAATAACCTCTTCAGTGGCCTCTGTAGGTAATACCTATGCTGCGTTACGACTAGTTTTCGATCGCTTGGTGTGTAGAGACTAATGCAATACAATATATTATATTTCCGTTAAATTATACGATACAAGTAAAGTATAAAATAAAATAATAGATATTTTTGGCAGCTCTACGATTGATATGAGATATTTGATTTCTTACAATTATAAGCCCCCCCCCCTCCGATTGCCTTTTAATAGATCCCCATCAAGAGGAACGCAATGGTATAAAAAGCTCATTTTTTTTAAAAAAGTCAAGTTACCCTAGTTTGCATTACAATGATATACTAAAATGATATTGATAGGTTTATAGAAAAAAGGCTACATACCATGAAGCAGGTAGCACAAAAGGGGGTACAAATAAAAAAACTACATCGTACGAAATTACACTTGAGGACACAACCAACCCCGGTCACGAAGAAGGCAAAACTGAGCCAGTCATAAAACTACCCCGCAACCCCTTGGTTGGTAAAATACCTACCCCTACCCGCCACCCCACACAAAATACATCTAAATTTCATATTTTTAAATTAATTACGACACCTCCCTCCTATTAGTTTGTATGGCGCGGCATTTTTTTTTTTTTTTTTTTTTTTTTTTTTTACTAATTTCAATGGCAAATTAGCGTTCTTTGCTCTTTTCAATAGAGTTTTTGAAGTAGGCTAAGGCTCCGTCATTATAAAGTGCGATAAAACTTCAAATTTGGTAGACAGGTTACTCTTTCTCATACTTGGTTAAGTCGAGCTAACAGTCTTGTTACCAACGGTAACCACGTCTGAGCTTGCCCATTGGCACTTTAATCATCGAGGAGTGAGCCGGTTTGCCAATGGCTAGAAATAAATATAGAATAATGCTTTGGTACAGGGAAAGTCGACGAGAATGCCGAAATTTAAACCTAGGACAGTTATTTACCATAGAACTACTCATTTTTCTATCTCGGTACCTATCCTAATTGATAAATAGAAAGGCATGTACATATTTATTCATAAAAATTATTTTAATACCGGTTTATTGTTGAAGTAGCGAAAATCCCTAATCTGTGCCACCTCGTAGCGAAGCGCGCAATGGCGACTGAATAGATAGGGAACCGAGTTTGAGCCGGGATAAGCGAAAACACAGTGTTTTCTGTGCAGGGCACTCTTTTGTCCTGGGGTTGGGAAACTGGCCCCGAAGGCGGAGGAACTCAATGAAGAGTCAACGGCATAAGGATGCAGAAGGCAACGGGAAACCACTGCATTACAATTCCCTATAAACACCATGATATCAATTGCCATGATGATCGCTAATCTTCGATAAAAGAGGCATTTAAAAAATATGAATAAAGAAGCTGGTACCGGAGGGCTATAAAAAAAAAAAACCGTGGTTTTCTTATTCTCTTTCCTCGGACTTTCACCCACAAGGTTGTTGGTTCGAGTCCCACGCCGTGGCACAACAACCCAAGAAGGTTTGATGACTGGTAGACGAACCTCTCCTTTGACCACTGCTCTATTTGTGATTTTGTGGTCAGCAACATGTCCGGCAGCCGTGTTTCCCCTGCCAGTAAGGTACCCGTTGCGGTTTGGTCTCGAAGTTTCGGAGCTCGACCTTCCGTTTCTTTTAGTCTAGTTCTCTATCAACAGGACTATTCCTGATCATCGCTGGAGAGTGTATGTGCATAGAAAACATCGGCGAAGGTAGGTACTTACCCGACCGATGCATGTAACGTAGCCTGTTCAGCCCAGTTGGATATGTCGCCACCCCGCGCCGTCCTCGGTTGAAGTCGCCATCTTGTAGTCCACGGCATGGCGTAGGTCCTTTTGGAGCTGATCCAGTCTACTTCTGGGACGTCGTGGATGTGGCCTCCCCCCTGGTTTGGTCCCACCTGTCCAAACAGTTTTGGCAGTTAATATTTTTTTTTCCAGCCGGCTCCCCCAGCACTGGGAGCATTTAATAGAAATATTACGATACAATAGTATAACAATAATGCACCGGAATATTGAATTTTAATAATAATAATAATAATAACAATTGATTCGATCCAGACCCAGAACCGAGGACAGAAGTAAGGAGAACCAAACCGAATTCCAGACCGAACCAGAGCGAATACATTGAAAGTAGGTACTAAAAACGAACTAGCTCAATGTTAATCTTTTTCATATTCTTCCCTTGAACAGTTAGTTTTCCATTGCAGCGATTAGTTTAAAATCCGACAAATTGTAAGCGTGTAAAATGTTTAAAGCATTGCTACAACGCGCTCGGTTAGGCAGTGGACAGAACTAGTCTAGTTGGTAGAGAATAAGACTACAAAGGGGAAGGCCGATGCTGAAGGCTCGACATAATACAGGAGAAATTATCCACCTGGTATGGACCCTTTCTTTCTCTTTGAATGCCTATTCTATCAAAGATTGGCGATCATCATGGCAATTTGGACCTTGCTCTGAAGAGGGAAGTCATGCTCTTACCAACCACTCCCTCAGTTTTTTCATCCAGGATGTTCTCCACCTGCCGGGAGCCCTCCGTTCTTATATCTTCAGTTCGATTATTGCATGCAGAGGGCGATACTTTTTGCTCCTTATCATATGGCCGCAGTATTTTAGTTTCCGTTTCTTAACCGTCAGCAGCAACTCGACTTCTATCCATTGGCCTCAGGACATTAGCTGGGACACGATGCCTCCCTAATGGGAACCTTTCCTTCATTGGGGAAAACGCAGCTGCCGGCCATGTTGCTGACAACAACATCCCAAATAGAGCAGTGGTCAAGAGAGACATAGAGCTCATTGGATTGTGACGCCGCGACTGCTTTTCAGTTTATAGCGCGCACGGAATCGTACAATAAACCCGCGAGAACCAATCTTCTTAATCGAACTTTTGCACCTGTCCCCCTCTAGATCCAATCCTATCTACGCCCATGTCGCTAAAAGCTTCGGAAATTTAATCCCCAAAATACTACCTACCACATGCGTTAGCCCGCTTCTCCGAGGGCATTCAAGCGCATGGCTTGAGTGCATCATCTGTGATAAGCAGTGGCGGATTAAACAAAAAGTCTTGGGAGGGGCTGATTTTATTTGAAATGCAAGTGCCCCTTTCCGACCTTTTTGCAAAAAAGGTTAGCGATGGCCACGAAATCTCAAAATGAGGAATATCTCTTCTATTCTTTGACTCCTCAAGGTTAGCTCTACGAACAATGCATGATGTAACATTGGATCTTACAAATAAAACAGACATATGTATCTACCGTACCTATATATATGTCCTGGTATATAAATGAGATATACTATATATAAACTAGTTAGTAAGTACTAGAGGTAGAAGGATTCAGAAGATAATTTCTACTAGGTTCCTTGATAATTAAGATAATATTACTATTAATTTGACTTTAAACGCAATTTTCAGTTATTTATTCGAATTTTAAACATGTATATGTAAAGAAAATATATTGTCATATATCTTTATTTGAATTTTACCGCCTAAACTGTATTGCCACTTGTTTTTTTTATAGTCTGTGGTATTTTTGTTTGATCTAGATTCTGAATGATTAAATATGGAGATTTGTGTTTATGTATGTTCAGAATATTAAAAATTGTATTATAAGAGTAATTACTAAAAGGAAAGGAATTGTGAAGTGGGAAACAATAAACTTAATATGTTGTTTCTTTGTTTGCAGGTATGTGTTTAGATAATAGGTTGTTTATTAGTGTTAATTGTTTATAACTATTGTGTTAACAATAAAACACTTTGTTTGCAGAGCAACACATATTGATGTCTTTTATTTCACAAGTTCAAGACTATATAAGGTTATATATATTTCCTTGGGGAACATTTGGAGACTTGGCAAATGTGACATAACCGTTTTGTATCTCTCTACTTAACTTGGCTCCGCCATTTTGATAACGGTGAAAGCAAATATAAATTTGAAACTTCGGCGCCATTTAATTACAAATTTCAACTATTTACAAATAGGAAAAAATATATTTATAATAAGAATAGTGATCTAATATTTATATTAATTAAAAATCGAGTTTCGAATGGGTCAGCCAGAGAGACTCACATGTGGACCTCGTTGCAAGAAAGAAAAAAAAAAAATTTACCCACCCGACCCTTTCAAATAAAGTACGCTAAATTTGTTTTCCATGTAATTATGTAGTTATTGTCTTCCGCCATTATGTTTTTTACTACTGTAACACAATGGACAAATCGCTGCTTTGGCATGCTGAAAGTCATGCGTTCGAATCATTTGAAATACTGTCCATGTTGTTTTACCTTGAAGTTAAATAAATAAATAATGACTTTTTATTGTTTCTATTACTAAGCCAACCTAGCGGAGTTAGGGCTATAAAGCCCTCCCTTACACTCAACTAGGAAGGCCCGGGACCGCCTGCTATACATGCCCTCCGAAGCATGGCCAGAAAATTTAGCCAGAAGTTGTACTATAAGTTATTTACGGTCACTTATTTTTATTTTTAAGCAATAATTGACGTTATAAAGGATATGCTCCTTCCATTTATTTGCAAATCTTAGAATAAATTTTGGCTCAGCCAGTCAACCACACAGCATAATACGAAAACAACACCATCGCTTCTCGAAAAAAATTTCGCATGCAGTTCTAGTATATAAAGAAAACTTACCGTTCCTTGCGTAATTAACAAATTAGCCAAGGAATTCTGAAAATAGATTATCACGCAGATACACGACAATCCAATAGTTATAGAACTCCGGCTCGTAAACAAACGAATAATAAAACTACACTATTTTAAATCTTATACTATTTTCAAAAAACCAAAAATGGCGGAATTCAGAGCATATAACATGCATTCCTAAATTGAATGATGTGATTTGGTTGGTGACAATTTATATAAATGAAGGAATTTTATTATTGGAGATTGTTATGATAATAGTTTGGAGGACTTTGACACCAAATGTTGATGTAACCTAACCTAGTAATTTTGTATACTTTCCTTTAGACACACCTTTGCAACATAGGCTGCTTTTCCACTTGTCAATAATCTGTCATTTATGCTTCAATAATTGATGAGTTTTTTTTTACTCTATATAAAAACAAAAATCTCATCAATTATTGATGCACAAATGACAGAATATTGACAAGTGGAATAGCCATCATACCAGAAGCAATAGCGTCATAGGCACAGTCTGCGACCTGTCTACTGATACAACTACTAATACAACTAACCTGATTAATACAACTAACCAATAATCAATTAATTATTTAACTACCGTATTGTATTGCGATTGAATTACATGTACTGTTTATCCATAAGCGAAACCGCACACGGGCTGGCTGAAGCCTTGCGGTATATGATTTTATTGTATCAATATAATGTATTGTACTGGATCAATATAATAATAAAAATAAAATGGCATTTTTACCTAGGTGTGCCTCAACCTTGCGCCTGTTAGGACCTTTCTTAAGCTGGGTTTGCACGCTACGATAAATCGTAACGATGTAAATGACAATTTATCGTCGCTTTTATTGTTCCACTGTTTACATGCTACGATTTCTTGTCCAATATTCTTCATCATCACCTCACTTGGCGATCAGGTATCGGCATGGAGGAAGGACTGTTGTGGTCGTTATATATCGTTTGTTTAGTGAAAAAAGCGAAGAAGTCGCGAAGACCAAGAACAAAGTGGAGCGGCAAATGGTTGCTACAGAAAAAGGGAATTATCTCAAATAAACTTATTGCGAGAATTACGAAATGAACCCAATGACTGGTGGAATTATTTAAGAATCGGTTGTTAACGTCAAAAAATTGTCAACGAAACAACACAACCTCCGTGAACGGCCAATGCAAACTAAATCAAATTGTATAATAAACGTACCAACTTAACCAACTGGTTCCAACTTGTCGTTACGATTTGCTGAAATTAATGCTCGCGGGCATCAATCATCCAATCCAATTCCAATTAATCGCTACAATGACCTGTTCACACGCAACGATAAATCGTAACGATTACGACAAATTGCTACAATTTATCGTAGCGTGTAAACCCAGCTTTAGGCCGATGGACGAAATATTGCATAATATATCAAATACTTGATATAGCCTATACATAGATTTGAGAATTACTCAGGTACTCTGCGCTATTTGTTTATATACGGACATGTATCGTGTATAATTAGATCTGTGCAGAAGTTGTGTGAATTTATAGTGATCCGTTTCCGTTGATAGTATTGTAATCTTTTGGCGGCACAATGCGCTGAAGACACCACGTGGAGTGGTGTGGACTGCAAAATGACTAAATAATTAGATCTGTGCAGAAGTTGTGTGAATTTATAGTGATCCGTTTCCGTTGATAGTATTGTAATCTTTTGGCGGCACAATGCGCTGAAGACACCACGTGGAGTGGTGTGGACTGCAAAATGACTAAATAATTAGATCTGTGCAGAAGTTGTGTGAATTTATAGTGATCCGTTTCCGTTGATAGTATTGTAATCTTTTGGCGGCACAATGCGCTGAAGACACCACGTGGAGTGGTGTGGACTGCAAAATGACTAAATAATTTGATCTGTGCGGAATGTGTGTGAATTTATAGTGAGCCGTTTCCGTTGATAGTATATATATATATATATGTATAGTATATATATTATAGTTTCTTCTGACGGCACAACATGCTGAAGAGACCACGCGGTGTGGTCTGCAAACCGTTGATAGTGTATAGTAATCTTCTTACAGCACAATATGCCAAAAGCTAAAGAAAGAGATCACGTGGGCTCCAAAATGGCATAGTGATATGAAGGTCAATGAGGCAATTGCGCCAATAATAAAGTCCCAAGGTCAGTTTCATTTAGACTTGGGTAAATTCCGCTTTCACCCTTATATAAAATCATTTGAAAATATACATACATATATACTCTGCCTCTTATCTTTAGACCCGGTGTAGTTCTTTATGGGAGAAATGGGTCATTCGAGTGCGCCAAAAATATTTTTTAAATAAATAGAATTCTGCTGAGATTATCCAATCCATACGTAAAGTGCGCTAAAGTCTAAAGTAAGTTCGTCAAATAAACAGTTTCAGGTAGTTAGTTATGTCTTTTTAGGGTCTTAGAAAGTTCTCCCAGTGGCCTTTGAGATGATGGCCTTTAATCAATGATGCCACGTCTCCTATGACCAGCCATTGAAAAAAAGAACAAGGTGGCCCCAGGATTCGAAAAATATTTTTGGCGCATTCGAATGTCCCATCTCTCTTAGTCCTATACTCCTATAGCTTGGTGCAAAAAGACACAAAACCGGAAATCAATCGACGATCATTGGGGCAAATGGGCTGGTGAAAAACCACAGAGTCTGCTTCAGAAGATTTCTCTCGCTGACCTAACGCTGAGCTAGTTAACGCTGAGCTCACGCTGAGCTCACGCTGAGCTAACAGCTAACGCTGAGCTAACGCTGAGCTAACGCTGAGCTAACGCTGAGCTAACGCTGAGCTAACAGCTAACGCTGAGCTGACGCTAAGCTAACGCTGAGCTCACGCTAGTGAAGAAGTATCCGAAAACCGTCCACCAGGGGCACCAGCTCACTGCTCAGCGTGAAAAATCTTCGGACGCAGACTCTGTGGTTTTGCACCATTTACTTACCAACCCATTTACTCCAATGACAAAATTCCCGGCGTGTGTATTTGTGCTCTGCAGTACGGCCGCAGCAAGCACGCTGTTCTGCCACTCGTCTCTCGACACCGCCTCTCTCCTTCAGTTGCGGACTTTAAGCTTCCAGAGGTCTTCAATAACGTCATCCAATCGCCACTTCCTCGGTCTCCTCATGAAGGTCTCAGGATCATTGTTGGTTACCTTCCTAAGCACTCTAGTGTCATGCATTCTTTTGACATGGCCCAGCCATCTGAGTCTCTCTGCATTAATGTCGTTAATCTTCTAGTTTGGCGTTATAGCTAACCACAATATATATATACATTAGTAGGGCACCCGAGAAAATAGTAGCTGCAGCAAGTGATGGAGAATGTAGGGGGGCCAATACATACGTGCTGGAGCTGAAGAGGGCGTGTCAGGGGAGTGGAGGCATCGATGCCACATGTTGCTGCCAACCAGACAGCTGTAACTTGAAGAAGAGAAGTAGGGCACCACACGTAGTGTATTCATGGGAGTTATGTGCAAAGACTATTTAGAAAAATGTATTACCATTATATTGTAAAAATAGCAAATAGCTCTCGTATTTTCTTGTTGCGAAAATACTATTTATTTGTGAAATTGCTACCCCGAAATAAATCCTGCGGCGAAAACAAAACAATTTATTAAATAAAATAATCGCACAAAGTCGGTTTTATTGATTAAACACAAAATCAATAGATTTTAATTCCGCAGAAAGGTAGGTAATAGGGGAATGCCCATGACTCAACAACTGCTCAAAAAAAAACGAGGGAACAACAAAATGCAAAACGCAGCGAATTAAAAAAGGTGTGCAGCAGACCAGTTGTTAGCCAGCAACCCCTAACTTCTAGAATTAACATCCCCTATAAAACAATGAATTTTTTAGCCGAGACAGCTCGAGTTTACAGGGTGTCTACTAGACTTTCCTATGCTGTACGGGGCTCCGGCATAGACCAGTTGGTAGAAAACTTGACTATAAAACGGAAGATCGAGGTTCGAGACAGCCAACGGCCTTACCATGTTGATTCCATGAGAGCAGAACATGTTTCAAGCTGCGGCAAACTTGGTAGTGTGCACAGCGTTGGCATGGGAACATGGTGGAACATGAAAACGCGCTGAGACTATACCAGTCAGTCTACGTGCGTGTCGAGTCCTGGTCACCTCCGAATTAATCGTGTGGCTTTACCATGTTCCCCAAGTGGTTCGGAGTCTACTATAATCAGGAGGTCCACCCTGTCAGTCAACTCAATAGGTTCGAGACACGGCATGAAAGAACAAACTTATAGTTCTACATTGGATAGATAGGACATTTGCTTCCCACTAAAACTATATTTGCTTGATTTCTGTCACTTTTCCTATGGCCAGGCGTGGCAGGTTGCCTCAGATATTTTTGGTTGCATCTCTCTTATATGGAACTCTAGTCAAATTATCCACCTAACCCCAATTGGGTACTTTGTTGGTAAAGGTAAATGAAATGGTGTAATATTATTAAACAAAGGGTTAGTTGGACTTACATTGCCTGCTGTGTTAATAGTCATTATAGGCAAGGCCCTCACAGTCATCGAACAATCAGGGCGAGGGGGCGTCATTCATAGATCAACTGAAGGAGGACGCAGGAACTCGAACGTACCAACAGGTGAAGAGGAAGGCACAGACCGATAGAGCCAGAGGATAAAATAATAGTGAGTTGCTGCCAACCAATCGTTGAGATTGTAACTTCAGAAGAAGAATCCATATATTTTCACATCTGAATAATTAACCCTCTGGCATTAATTTAAGTTGTATATACAATGCGGTATACAAATGGTCTTCAGGTACCGAAAAGGGAAAGTAAGAAAAACTGATGAGAGCGGGATTTGAACCCGCCATCTTTGCCTGGAGCAACGTGTTATCCACTACACCATCTCACCGTAGCCATTTATCTCGATTTCCCATTACTTTTTCCCTATACATTTGTATATACCGTATTGACAAGAAAATGTTATACAACATTACATACGGCTTTACAATAAGCTATCATTTTTAGTAAGTCAATTGGATCCAGCTTGTTTCAGAACATACATTAAGAGCAGACTTGTTGACGTCTCATTTTATAATTTGGATGAGTACAACCCCAGGAGAGCTGGACTATTTAAGTGCCTCCTCTTTTTTTTCGTACAAAACCCTCTCGGGTGGCTATTAGCATTTATTATATTTTATATCTTTTACCTACAATTATAATTGGCAACTGTGGGTTTGGCTGGTCAGGGGCTCTAATTTTTGCATTGTTTAGTATTGTACAACAGGTGCCGAAGGACGGTGAGTTAGGCGCCCATTCCACCGACCGGCTAGGGCTATTTACAAAAACAGTGACGTGGTAGCAGGCATTCAAGACTTAGGCGGGGTTTCCACCGACCTCGCATTGCAGAATTGACGGAAATGTTTATTTTCCTTTATGCCATAGTTAAAATTGATCAATGATCATGCAGTAAAATCACAAACAAACAAACTAAAATTAAAAAATGGCGTCATGGGATATGTTAAGTACAAACATTTTAATAGATTTCTATAAAAAGAAAAATTCTAATTTCCGTCAATGTCATTTGCATTCTGTAATGCGAGGTCGGTGGAAACGCCACCTAAGTCTTGAATGTCTGCTACCACGTCACCGTTTTTGGAAATAGCCCTAGCCGGTCGGTGGAATGGGCGCCTTTAGAACAAATCGGAGTTCCCCCACTACAAAACACAAAATTTTCACAGGAAATATCGATAGTAAAGCCGTCAAAAATATCCATGACTTTAGTAGAAATAATACTCCTCTACATTTGGATATACGACATGTGGCCTTCACTAACACCAATTGGCCACAGTTCCTATACGTCTACCACTATCACCAATCGTTCGGCGCCTTCCCTAGCACCAAACAATTATAATGGGTTAAAATAAATTTACTAATGCATTATAAGAGGTTTTCAAACATTGTAAAGTAGCCTATTGGCCACAGTTCTTGAACACCTCCTTGTGGCAACCGCACCAATCGTTTTTGTACAAACTTGTAAAAAAGTTGTGTTCGAAAGTGGTACATATCATGTGTCAAACTACTGAGGCAGCAATTCCACCGGCGAATTTACTTCAATTTGTGATTTGAGATTTTTTGTTTGTTTTGTTTTAAGGAAACTATTATGTAGGAACTTAACTTATCTATTATAAATTAAGTTATAATATGGTAAAGACTTATTAATGATATCTGCTACAATATTATAACTTAATTTATAATAGATAAGTTAAGGATCTACATAATAGTCTCTTTAAAACAAAACAAACAAAAAATCTCAAATCACAAATGAAGTACTGTAAATTCGCCGGTGGAATTGCCGCCTCAGAACAATTTCATTTTTGACAGCTCTACGATTGATATTTTTTTAAGGCGCTAATTCCACTTAAGTCAATAGTCAATAGTAAATGTGGTATTGACGTGGTAGCAGACATTTTTAGACTGTCTTTAATGTCTGCTACCACGTCAATACCACATTTACTATTGACTATTGACGTAGGTGGAATATGCGCCTTAAGATAATTTGACATTTACACGTGTAAATTTTTCCCCTCCGATTGTCCCCCCCCCCCCCTCCGAAATGTTGACGTTTTTACTTTATACTTTCGTGTCAATTATTATTGTATAATTTAACAGAAATACAATGTATATATATATAAAAAATTAAAGGGCTTTACACAAATTTAAATTTAATTTTATATTTTAGGGATGCAATTTGTAATTTTATGTAAACCTGTATTGTTTAAAGAATTGGAATAAATGTATTTGAATTTTACAATGGATAGAATGGACTTTCAATAATAAAATACGTTAAAAAAAGGGCACGGCCTTGTATGTGTGCAAAATCAAATTTTACAGTTATCAATTTAAACACTACACTGATTTTTTTGGATTCAAACTGGCGGCAGCACAGGTCGTTGGGACTGGAACACCCTGTACCGCTGGGGTGAGCATGCAAAGTGCAGTACTAGGCAATGCATGGTATGGCCTTGCAAACAGGGGTGGAACGAAGGTAGATGGAAGGGTAGGAACTGCACGCACTTCGCCCCGCACCACACCCTCTTCCCATTTTTTACCGAACCCCCCGCAATATTCAACCAATATAATATCCTGCCAACTTGTCTTAATGTTAATATGAGGGTCTAAAAGCAAGTTTTAGAACCCCATTCATGGATGATGCAATCCAAAATAAAATGTAAAATGTCACTTGCACCCCTTGGGCCAAGCGGCGACGTCAGGGAGGGGCAGGGGGGCCACTGCCCTCTCCTAGACCATCCGCTGCCCCCCCCCCCTCCCTCTAGAGTTTTAGCGTTGGTACTTGGTACGGCAAAACATGCACAGTGTGTTCGGTGAACAAGTTACCTATTTATATACTACATACTGCCAGTGGCGTAGCCAGAATTTTTTTTTTGGGGGTCCAGTTTTCATAAAGTTTGCCCGCTTACGATAGGTTTTCGAATGGGGCGGTGTTTGATTTGGCGCTCCCCCCCCCCCCGGGATTGTTCTTATAAAGATGGGCCTGAAATTTTGATTTTGCAGACGATAACTTTATTAACAAAACTGGAAAAGGGGGGACCGGGGTCTCCCCGGCGATTTTTTTTTAGTTAAATATCCAAAAAATTGCTATTTTGCTAAATTTGGGGGGGGGGTCCGGACCTCTTGGCGATGGCACTGCATACTGCACTACTATTACATGCTAAGGTATAATCATTCTTTTACGAAATGACTTTTAAAGGGGGTGGGGAACTACCTCCTGCCCCCCCCCCCCCTAATCCTGGCGTCGCCATTGCCTTGGCCACTGGCCTCCAGGCACTAACCCACTAGTCCACTACTAGCTCCAAAATAATTAAAATAATAAGTAACGCGCCTATTTACTATTGAAGCATTTTCCCAGGTGAGCCAGTCGTATTAAAAAGAACCGTATCCCACAAAACTGAAGACATAAATACATAGAGAACCATCTAACCTTGACTAAATACGGGACAAAAGTCGTTTAGTGCAGATGAGTGTCAGTAACGTAAAAGAGAAACAGAATTGGTCGTAAGATGGGTTCCTTGGGGTACCCCTACACCTGTGACCCCTTCATAGTCTAGACATGGGGGAGGCAGGTATAAGATATGAGAGGGTCCGCAATTTTCGCTTTCGTTGGGTTTTTGTGCAAATCCTTCCGTGAGAACATTCCTCGGCACCCAGCTGTCTGCAGGTGTTACACAATTTTGGACTTGGTTTATGTTTTGCTGGTCTTGGGGGATGACTCAACTTTTCAATTTTTCGATTTTTGCCTACATTTTTTAGATTTTCTCTCTAAGTATTTGTTTTGCACCTTTTATAGCTGCTTCTATTGGCCCCATACTTTTCGCTTTCGTTCTTTACAAGCCCGTCCGGCCTGTTACAGAAGTTTGAACTTTACTGGCGATTGCTTCGTATAGTTCGTTCATATTGGGACTTTGGAGGACGAGGAGTCCATTTACAGCTCCGTTGGTAATGGGTAATTAATTAATGAAGGAATTTATGGATCCAGGCCCATAGGTCCCTTGTCCAATGCCAACCACCCCATGGATTTCGGACATTAATTGTATTGTTTCCGCATGAGTTTTTGACCATTGGCAAAGTGGTATACGTCCTCGACGTCAACCACAAGCGATAATGGACAAGCTGAGACAAGCTTACCATTGACGCAATGAAACAGGCAAAATCATGACTTAACCAAGTACAGATACTACAGCTCCACAATTTCACATTTCTCCACAATTTTCACTTTTGTATTTTCATTGGAGTATTGCGCAAATTCTTCAGTAACATAACAAAATTCCGCGAGAACCGACTGCTGATGTTTCGCAGTTCTTTGCATAATTTATATGGTACATTTCGCTTCTTTCTTGAGACTAGAGGCCGTCTGCCTTGATGCCTGATATTTTCTGGGCATCATCAATGATGTCGCTAATCGTTAGGTTGAAAAGTGTAAAGCTGAGAACTGAAACTTGATCAGCGCGACAAGTGGCTCAACAGCTAAGAGTGGGCCTTGGCCTGGCCAGAATTTTTTTTTTCTTGAGAAAAACGCCGTGGCCCGACCACGAGGAACCGGCAGAAGACTTTCTTGGCCTATGCCCTATTTGGGATGCCGCAATACCTACAATATATACCTATATAAGATTAAGGTGTATTATATAGGTATATTCTGTATATAAGATAGAAATAAGGTATTCATTGGGGTGGGATTTGGGAAGGGTTTTTTTCCTTTTAGATAGAGTCCCGAACTTCGACCTTTCGTTTCATTGTCCAGTTCTGTAACAACTGGCCTAGAGTTCTACAGTAGATAAGGCGGGGATTCCACCGACCTGATAGTGCTAAATACAAATACGGTGACGTGGTAACAGACATTCAAGACTTAGGCGAGGTTTCCAGCGACCTCGCATTGCAGAATGCAAACAACATTGATGGAAATGTTTGTTTTACTCTATGCCATTGTTAAAATAGATCAATGATCATAGAGTAAAATCACAAACAAACTAAAATTAAAAAATGGCTTCGTGGGATATGTTAAGTACAAATATTTTAATAGATTTCTATAAAAAGAAAAATTCAAATTTCCGTCAATGTCATTTGCATTCTGAAATGCGAGGTCGGTGGAAACCCCGCCTAAATCTTGAATGTCCGTTACCACGTCACCGTATTTGTATTTAGCACTAGCAGATCGGTGGAATCCCTGCCTAAGGAGAGATGGGACAATCGAGTGCGCCAAAAATATTTTTTGAATCTTGTGCCTGCTACGTTTTTTCAATGGGTCCTATGACCAGCCATTGAAAAAACGTAGCAAGATTTTAAAAAATATATTTTTGGTGGATGGCGAATGTCTCTGGTCTCTCTGGTCCATGCTAAATGAATGAATGAATGAATGACTGAATGAAAAACTACTTTATTGACATATCAAAAGGCAAACAATAATGCTGGAGGCATTATTTTGAACAATTTCTCAGCCTATTGTGATTGTCTAAATATTTTGAACTTTAACCTCTTGTATGGTTGCTTTTATGCAGAGGGGGTCGGGATCCCTCCCGAAATATTTGCAGTGTACAGTAGATGCAATGGATTTTTAAGTATTTTGAGGTCAGTTAGGATGCTAGACGGTTTATCGGTAATTAACAGAACAGTGCCCTTAAGACCACAAACGCCAGGTCATGTCCTGGAACAGTTTCGTGTCTTGAAACCGCAGAGCTACAAAATTATTATTCAAGAAAATATATCCCCTCGTATATAGTAAACCAATTAAAATTTCAATAATGCATTTGCTAGACATTGAGGTACAGAAGGGAGATGTCGGATAGCAGTACCTACGTTTTATTCACAAATTTCAATAACAAAAACGAATAAAAAATCACAGCGTTGTCACGCAGTGACGAAAAAAAATACGTTCCACACCTTGAATCTAAGGTGCAGCGACCTTCTAAAAAGCCAAAATTCAAGGTCCACTCACCATACCAGCACCAGTCTTTTCACTTTGAATACCTAACAAGAATAGAAATTGTTAAAAAACACGGCTTGTAATGGTGAAAGGAGTATGCAGATGAGTTTTTTAGGATTTAATCGTACCCTACATGCAACCCCATCGTCGAAGGCCAAGGTCACCAGGTACGGCGGGATTTTAAGAAAACTGGGGGATTTGTTGGTTTCTAATGGGGTTTTGTATTTTTTATTAGTTGTCGGTTTTCGACCGGGCATTTAGGTGTGGTCCTACAAGTTCTATGGTGGAAACAGTGTCCTAGGATTCGGCTACATCCTGGACTAAAATTTTGAAGACTTTTTCACTATACTGCACTCTACTGGAGTTCTACCTACTTTATTTAAGAGAGAGTTGCTTTCTGTTTGTTTACCAACGCCTGCTTTCAGCATTTCTGCTTTAAGCAATCTTGTCAGCCTGGCAGGGGGAGTGAGTCTGTTTATTAACTTGAGCACCCTAAGGGCAGACTCCTTCACCACAGGGTCCAGCTAGAAGGGGAGTTGACTGACAGGGTGGATCTACTGTGTGTTGTGATTGGACAAAAATCGGTCGAAGCTCTGATTGGTTGAAGAAGACGTGGCAAGTGGAAACAGCAACTCAAAATAAATCCATGGCGAATGAACCATCTCTCTTATATAGACCTCTAACCATCATATATACGGATTGCTGGATGTATCGCTATTCGTTAGTCTTCTTCTTCTAATGCCTCTTCTATCCGAAGATTGGCAATCATCATGGCAATTGCAGCCACGATGACTATACTAGGGCATTGTAATGCAGTGGTTTCCAGTTGCCTTCTGCATCCTTATGCGCACGACTCTTCATTGAGTTCCTCAGAGACGAAGGCGCGAAAATCCCTGTACTTCCTCGCGGTGAAGATGGAAACGACTGAACAGATAGGGGACCTAGTTTGAGTCGGGATAAGCCAAGAACACAGTATTATCAGAGCAGGGCACTCTCGTTCTGGGGTTTGGTAAATTGGCCCCGAAGGCGGAGGAACTCAATGAAGAGTCAACGGCATAAGGATGCAGAAGTCAGCGGGAAGCCATCTTCTTCTTTAGTTTCAATCTAGCGATTGGTTTGCAGCAAATCTTTCCACCTCCTTCTCCACTCCTCATTGTCTTGGGCCGTTCCCTTGAGTTCCAAGTAGGTTCCGCATCTCTGCGGGAAGCCACTGCTGGAAGCCACTGCATTACAATTCGCTAGTATAGCCATTATAACTGCAATTGCCATGATGATCGCCAATCTTCGACAGTAGAGGCATTAAAAGAAGAAGTATGAGGGTTCCGTATTTTGTTTTATTGTAAATAACCTTATGTAGTACAGCATGGCTTATGGCCTAAAACTAGCCCATATTTTCAAAATGGGCCATAAGGCAGATCCCTCATTATAGCCTAAAACTCATTGACCAAGGATCAAAATTAAATTAAAATAAATTTTTTAATAAAGAATCATAAAGAATCCACAAGCAGTTGATTTAAATTCTCCATAATGAGATTCGTAGAATAGACGTCTTAGACCCAGCATCTGGCGTATTGATGCTGGAAGTTTCACAGACCAATGAATTGAAATGGGTTTTAGATTTATTGATTGGGCATAGCCTAACCATACTGCTGGCTGGTTTTTTGATAATGTAAAGAAATTTGTAACTTAGCGGGCGGATTTTTTTTAAATACTCGTTTATCTATAAAGTTTTTTTATTTTTTTTAAATTGTAGGCGCGGGACTCTTTCGAACATTTGCGCCAGTCGGTGTGTGTGTGTACCAAGGCCGTAGGCAAGGGGGGGGGCTTATTGGGCTGCAGCCCCCCCCCCCCAAATGAAAATTTTTTAAAAAACTTTCCTCCAGGGGAGGCCCCCGGGAGCCCCTGTTTGCAGATATATGAATATGCATTCCTTTGTAAGCTTTGCTGCTGTAAAACCCCACTGTTTTGCACTTATATGTGGATTTTTTTCCCCTGGGGAGACCCCCGAGCCCCCCTCTTTGGGTTAAATGCAATATTATTTCTATGAGTAAGCATTCCTTTGTAAGCTTTGTAAAATCTATCCTTTACTGCTGTTAAAATGCATAAAACCCCACTATTTTGCACTAATATTTTCAAATTTTCCTCCGGGGGAGACCCCCGAACCCCCCCCCCCTTTCGGTTAAAATGCAATATTATTTCTATTCAATCTAAACCCTCATAATGGTAACATTACGATTTAGTCCGCATCTTCGCAGAATATTACACCATAACCTCAAAAGAATACACTAGACACAATTGAATTCTCAAGAAATTTTTTTTACACTGGATAGGATCACAGTTGCCGCAGCCCCCCCCCCCCCCCCGAAAAAAATCCTCGCTACGGGCTTGGTGTGTACGGAGGTGTTAGCTTATGGGGTTGTTGTAGTTTTAGTTTAGAATGGCTCTCTAGTATTTGTCTATGGTGTTTCATGACTCCAGTCTTGATGAGAAAGTTCAATGGTGCTGTGATCGGCTGTTGTTTGTCCCCAATTAAGCTTGGCAGGGTGTGTGGTTTTGGTAAGGAAAGTCTGACCATTGCGTATGTAGGGCATTCGGTAATTGTAGTAAGTACAGTACACAGTAAGTATAGTAAACATCTGTATGTATGGGCGAACATAATACAGTATGGTATGTTTATCGCAGTGGGTAGGCCTAAAGATGTGTTCTCATGGTAAAGTTGAGACTTTAAGGTAGATAGGGTGTATGCGCAGAGATAACGGCTTGTATTTGCTCAGATAACCCGGTATTTGTTGGTTTAAAACACTGCTAGCATAGTAACATACCGTTTACCTGTAGTTCAGAAACGGTTTTTTTTTTACAGAGTTGACTGGAATCCTGTAGAGCTACCAATGAGCTGCCATAAATTAGAAGAAATGCACCTCTACATTGTATTATGTAGGATGTGTCATTACAACCGAAATTAGATGATATAGGAAGAACTGGGCTTGTTGGGATTCGAACCCACGATCTAAGCCTAACCGGTGCGTCGTCTTTACCGCTGGATCACAAACCTCTGCATTGTATATTATGTAGGATGTGCCATTACAACCAAAATTAGAGGATATAAAAAACTTGACTTGGCGGAATTCGAACCCACGATCTGCGCCTAACCAGGGCGTCGTCTTTGCCGCTCGACCACAAGCCTCTACATTGTATTATGTAGGATGTGCCATTGACATTGAGGGCCACAAATATCGCTGTTTGTGACGGCCCCACAACTTACATCAAAATGTATAGGATCTTCTAGTTCTGGCTCTACGATCGATCGGTGAAATTTGATTTTTTAAAGGCAGAATAAACCATGTCTAGCTGGAATCCGTTCTATGCTGCTTTTGGATAGGAAAACTGTGGCAATTATTAACCAAAGAGCTGCTAATAATTTATATTTTATATATTTTTATTGTATTTTTATTATATTGACGATTTTATTGACGATTTTACTTTATATAGTATTGTACTATTTCTTATTGATTACTTGCTGTAGCTTACTTGTTGATTACATGATAGTATAATTTAACAGAAATACATATTTATTTATTTAAACTATCTAGTTCGGTATCTATGCTAAAATTGATAAATAGGAAAGCCCATGTTCGCAAGGCCATAGCCAGGATTTTTTTTTTCGGGGGGGGGGGGAGACTTATAAATTTCATTGGGTATTACATAGTGGTTATTATTTTTTCCTCTCAAAATCCGATTCTATCTAGTATCAAGCCACTTCATTTCGGGGGAGGGGGGGCGGGTTGAACCCCCATGAACCCCCCCCCCCCCTTGGCTACGGCCGTGCATGTACGGGTTCAGTCATACCGGTTCTTTATTATGCAAGATAGAAGACATTGGCCATTGGACGAGATGTGTACATACACTATGTTAGAGAAAGATAACAATGTGAATATTCCACTTGTTTTTTGTCAGCTTTTTATCAGCATAGGTCACGACTTTAACTTATCAGCCTAACATTCAATACCATTATCAGTGGCAATCCTATAAGACAAAAACTTTGACCGCGGAGCTGTCTTTGCTGACTATTTTATAGACATCTTGGCCAACAAGTTTACGTATAGGTACAACCAGGCAAGGCCGTAACAAGAATTTTTTCTGGGGTCACTAGAGGTGAGGTAACCTCAATATATTTAAAACTCCATTTTATCCTGTATATGCTGCAAATATTTCGGGGGTCCTGCCCCCTGGACCCCCCTCTGGCTACGGCCTTGCAAAAAGGGGGAGGAGAAGTTGACAATTAGGTACATTTTCACACAAGGTAATAACGATTTCCTAGTTAGTAAGGGTCATCCCCGTTGAGTGAAAGAGGTTCCTATGTGGCCCTAACTTCACAATAGCAGGTTTATATTGTTGGTTTGTTTTTTCTTATAAAGCCAATAAATAATTTTTTTTTTAATCTCCCCCATGTTTTTCTTCTCTATCTTCTCTCTTCTTTGCACCACCCTGGGACCACTTTTCAGTATGAGGTTCATTTGTGACGTCATTTTGTAGATGGCAGCACCAGTTGCACTGATATCAAAGCGTTGATTTTCCCATAAGCCTCAATAGTCAATACTATTTTAAAATTATTTTATTTATGTATTATTTTTAAGTGATATTTTTCTATAAATCATGGAGAATATATATATATATTAAATTATATGCAGCGAAATAAGGTCCAGGCATAGTAAAAATATTATAAAAAATACTAAAAGAATTAATTAGATGCTAAGAGCTTAGCTATCACATGCAAACGGCGGCCATTTAGAATAATATGGATATCGGTTTGTCGTCAGCGAACCTAGTGACCAAAACTATCCCTACAGAACCTCATTGCTTCAGGTTGCCAGATCTTTGTCACTGACACCTTTCCCTGCTATTTGGTGTACATACGACGTAAATATAGTAGGTAATAGACAATAGGTAGTATATACTAATTCGTAGGTAACCAGAACTCAACGCACTCTTTGACTGGCAATCTCAGCGCGTTATCATGCCCCACCATTTCCCCTGCCGAAGCTGTGCGCATTACCAAGTTTGCTGCAGTTTTAAACAGGCTCTGGTGGATTCAACGTGATAAGGCCGTTGGCAGTCGATAGAGGACTGGACTATTGTATGAAAGGTCGAGGTTCGAGACAGAAGGAAAATTTTTCCGCCAACCCTGGGTTCCCCCCCACCACTACACAAGTGGATTAATAAGGATTAAATATGAAATAGGCTACCTATCAAACTCCAATTCGGTGACATCAATCGTGGCTACATGTAATATGTCGCAAAGATCGCAATTTCTTGGACCTGGAATTATAATCATAATAGTGTATGTATTTGTACGGCATAGAGTCCATAATATGTAATCTAACAGTATTCCCATTATGAATGTGGGCACAAAGTAGGCAAAGGCAGTGAATAATCTGTTGTGTTTATTAGCTAATTAAATATTTAAGACTTAAGTAGACCTAAATCATCGATGTTTATAAATAGTTTTAGTCTTATTAGTAATCATGTACAACATGTACATTATTATATTACACATCATTATTTTTTCATTGTTAAAGTATGTATACTGTATAAAATTACAATATTTTATTATTATATTAGCGCAAAACAATGGGAAATGGTTTATTTTCGATTGTATGAACATGGGCTATTATTTTTGCTCAGAATTGACTTAGAGAGGCACTGCAAGGCTATTTTGATTTTATCATATTTTAAATTAATAAATAATAATTAATAATAAAAATAAATATTGACTTTTTGTTCTATTACTAAGCCAACCTAGCGGAGTTAGGGCTATAAAGTCCTCTCTTACATTCAACTAGGAAAGCCCGGGACCGCCTGTTTTACATGCCCTCCGAAGCGTGGCCAGAAAATGTAGGAAGTGTAGGACTCGAACCAACAACCTTTCGGGTGAAAGTCAGAGTCCGTACCACTACTCTACATGTCCTTAAATTGTTTATCAGCGGATATATTTGGAGTGTGAGCAGTTAATTTTTAATTATTTACAGTTATTTTCTTATATTTTATTTATCCGGTAAATCTTAGCTCAACAATCTATGAAGGTATCTTCACGATGTTATCATTACCAAATTTAAAATTTTAAACATCATACTGAAACATTAAACATCATGCTGAATCAGATAGTGAATACCCCTAGTGACGTCTTCATGTATGTGAATTTAAAACAAATCATTGGAGCTGTTTATAGGATTTTTTTAATCCGTTTTCTTCTAGATTTTGAGGGTACCTACGATTTCTATGAACCTAGATCGAAATCCATGGAGTAGTTTGTCCAAAAATCGACATTTTTAATGTACATTTCATGAAAATCTCATTTTCGGGTCCAGTGACCTTATTACGAGTAAATCCGTTGAAATCTCAAAATCTAAAGTTTCGATGATCACAATGCTTTCCTTTGTACTATCACATCCATAGGAAAGTAATAGAGAACCGGTCCGAGTTTACTCGAACATGCTTTCCAATTTATCAAGTAGTAGCTAGAGAAAATGAGTAATTTCATGGTAAATAATTTTCCTACAGTTAAATTTCCGAAATTTCGGGGGGGAGGGGTTGTCCACCTGACGTCACTGGAGGTGAGGTAAATTCTATATAGGTCAGACCAACAAATTACCACACAGCAATAATGGCACGGTACGCAATGCATTTGACCGCGAATTTTCTATCATTTTTTCAAAAACATTTTTTTTGCACAAAACCGAATAGTTTTTTGGGAAAGCAACCTATCAGGTTTCGTTACTCAATTTAACACCTAAAACATGCCTGAAGGTAGAAATCACCGATCGAAAGGTTTTGCAGAAAAATTATTTTTTAGTCATTTTTCATTATATAATTTAGTTATTTTTATTTTTTTACCCCCAGAAGCAAACTATCAAGGGGAAAGCGACCCTTCACATTTTTTAAACATTAATAACGACTACAATATATGTGAATTTAAAAGAAATCGTTGGAGCCGTTTTGGATAAATAAATTTTTTAGACGTTTTTTTGGGGTTTTTTGAGAATAAAACCCCCCCAAATTGAGATAGCCCAAAATAAAAAAATAGTCCCGAGGTATGATTTTGGTGAACCTACATGCCGAATTTCATCAAAAACGACCGAGTAGTTTGCCCGGAAATCGACGCACAGACAGACAGAGAGAGCGACAGAGCGACAGAGCGACAGGCTGACAGACATTTCGTAAAAACCACTTTTTTGTGTTCCTGGGACCTCAAAACGTGTAAATTCGTTGAAATCTCGGAATCGAAAATTTGGACCATCACAAAGCTTTCCTTACACTACGTATAAATTGGAAAGCAATAAACTAAATACAAGTAGGTTATATTTACAACTACATACCTTTCTTTCGGCCACTCCATCTTACTAAGTTCCTTCTAGAACCATTTAACCCTTTGATATTTTTTTCATTTCCAGTTTCAAAGAAACCAACCCCCTTGTGAAATAGCCAGGCCTAATAACCCATCAACAGCCATAGGCCTATAGGCCAATACTTAGGGCAAGCCAAGGGCCTACACAGCACATACAAGTAAAAATCACGACTAATCAGGGATATAGGCCTACTAGTAACTTAAATTTCACAACATTTCACTTTTCACGTGTCACACAGCCTTCAAAATTATAGATAACGAAAACGGAACCCACTTGTTCAAATCTATGAATAGTGTAAAAAAAAAAAAAAATCCCCGGCACACTGAAAATACGAAAAACACATTAAAATTTCCACTTATCCACAAAACAGTAAACTCATGCCAACATCTTGCAGAACTTTCGTATGTGTTTGATATAATAGCCAATAGTACCGTATAAGTGTAAAGATACATTCACTAATTCTGCTCATTATTGCAAAATTTAAATAAGCCCGTATTTGGCTCACTCACAAAATAGTAAGCTCACAATTAATAAGCCTATATTTTTCACAATATAAGATTGATATACATTATACAGTAGCGTAATTTACAGTACAAAAATTCATTCGATGGAAGCTTCGCGCAAACTTGCGAATTTAACTAAGTACAACCTACACTAACAACCACACTCGCGTTACTAAAGAACGAAGGCCAATTCGCAATGTCGCTGACCTACGCCAATTTTACATGAGTGAGCCATTCTGCGCAAAACAGTGCGATATATTCACAACGAATAATCGTTTTATTTTCGCAGAATTAACCCCCATTTTCATCACATTACTATTCTAAAATGATGGGTTTAGTGTTACTTTTTTATTGGAAAGCCAAAATATGGGGAATTTTGTTTCTTGCGGAATTTTTTTTTTTGTGATTTGTTTATTTAAGGTAGAATGGTCCATTTAACTGTTGTGAGCTTGTGAGTTGTGAGGGTTATGGGCTATTAGTGTACACGTGTTTATGTAAATGAATGGATTTCGCAATATTTAAATACTTCAAGGTCAGTAGTGTTTTTATGCAAGTTAGGCCTGAGGCTGGGGCCTGGTAGCATAGTTTGGGTTATTTTTGTTTGTAAATTTCGGCAGAAGCGTCAAGGATCATTGCAAATTTTTCTTTCGGCAGTGACGTATCCAGTACTAGGAGATCCAAGGGCGGATTTTATCTCCAATTTAGGGGGGGGGTCAGTGACTCAGCGGGCAGATTCAGTGGATTATAACATTAAAAAAACACTATTATTTTTAATTCCCACTGTAAATCCATATTATCTAGTGTAAGTTCATTTAATTTTTTTTTTGGGGGGGGGGGTCCAGACCCCCTGAAATCCGTCCTTGAGGAGAGCAACTGCCCATACCTTGAGCTAGTGTTGCCCAGTGCCGGATTAACTCCTGTGGGGGCTCTGGGTACAAGATATGTGGGGGCCGTAGGTGCAAACGTTCAATTTCCCGCCAATTTCAAAACTATGTTTGGAAATTGTCTTATTTATATTTAATATTTATATATTTAAATTGTTTTATATTTGTTATTTAAAATTAAAAAAATCTCGTTTGCGGGGGGCCGGAATTTTAGGCGTTCTTGGGAGGGGGGCTGTGCCCCAAGTGCCCATGAGTTAATCTGGCACTGCTGTTGCCATCAAGTGAAAAAACGGAGTGGTGAAGTTTTAATATGTAGTAACAACACGTCGTGGCACGGCAACCTAATTATAGACTAGGCCTGAGGGCTCGTAGAGGATTAGCTGTATTGTATTGACCACAGCTCTGTTTGGTATGTTGTGGTCAGCAACATGCCCACCAGCCGCGTTTTTCCTACTAGTGAAGACAAGGTACCCATTAGGCTGTAATAGGCTTCGCCTATTGTATCTGCAGTAGACCTGTAGTATCTGTGTATGGAGCCCTTATTAAATTTGGAGTTTTTAATTGGGGGATTAATTTTTATTTTGGGGGGGGGGACGCAGCATTGCTGGGGGGCGCACTTCGGTTCACAAAAATAAAAAAATAATTTAGAAATCTATACGCAGCCAAATTATTAAAAAAAATATTCAATTTCAATTTGTTATCCATGCTGGCTATAATTCCACTATTGACTATCACTCACAAAAAAAGATGAAATAATGTGACAAGTTAAGGCGCACCAAAGGTCTTGCGGGGGGAGGGGGGGAAAGGGGGGAGGGGGCGCAGCAGAAGGTATATACGCCACTGGCACAGACATCGCGCTTTGTAAAACCAGCACTGAATATTGCCCAAAATCCGATGGGGTCGTTGGCATGAAAAGGTTCAATGGTCCAGACTATACAAGACAAGTAGAACTTCGTCCATAAAAATAATATTGTCATCTCTTTCCAAGGCCGTAACCAGGGGGTTTATGGGGGTTCAACCCCCCCCCCCCCCCAAGAAAATCTTAGCTACGGCCTTGTCTCTTTCATTAATAAAATTATATAGTATATTATTAAATAATCCTGAGCACCTTGTATATTAAATTGTATATGCACTCTCCGGAGGTTCAATTTTATATACTGTAGTATAAAATACAGTTAGTGGTGTATCCGATAGTCTCTTATAGGCGGGGTTTCCACATACGTCAATGGTAAATATGGTTTTGACGTGGTAGCAGACATTTTTAGTACGTCATTAATGTCTGCTAAAACGTCAATTTCATATTTCTCATTGACCATTGACGTATGTGGAAACCCCGCTATAGGCACACTCGAGCCGGCCGCCTTACCAAGTTGAATCCAGCGGATCAGAGCAGGTTCAAAGATGCAGATAACTTGGTAGTGTGCAGAGTGCCGGTAGGGAAACATGGTAGGACTTGTCCTGGTCACCTCCGAACTAATCGTGTGACTTGACTGTGTTTCCCAAGTGGTTCGGAATCCACTATAATCAGGAGGTCCCCTGTACTATGGGCCCACACCGAGGCCTGGGACTGTGTCCAACCATACTACTACTATAGGCACACTCGAATATTCATCAGCCGGTAGATAAACCGTTATAAAAGCTTATAAAATGAGATGTTGTAAAGCACAGGAAAGAGGTCGCTGGCATGCGAATTGAACATTGATTCCTAAACGACCCAATCGCATATTCATGGCCGACTATTTGCCAACCGTTTGAAGACAGTTGCTTGACCCCGAAGACATATAGCGGGCTGCAAGGAGATCACCCAAACAAAAGCTCTTGCTAGATGTGTCCCAACTTTCAATGCCTTGTAGGCTAGGTTTTTTCAGTAGCGAGTACCGTACCTACAGGAAACTATACCATATAGTACCGGTCCAAATTTCATATTAATTGCCGACCATTTGGCCGACCCAATCGCATATTCATGGCCGACTATTTGCCAACCGTTTGAAGACAGTTGCTTGACCACGAAGACAAAGTGGGCTGCAAGGATATCCCCCTGCCCTAACAAAAGCTCTGGCTAGATGTGTCCCAACTTTCAATGCCTTGTAGGCTAGGTTTTTTCAGTAGCGAGTACCGTACCTGCAGGAAACTATACCATATAGTACCGGTCCAAATTTCATATTAATTGCCGACCATTTGGCCGACCCAATCGCATATTCATGGCCGACTATTTGCCAACCGTTTGAAGACAGTTGCTTGACCACGAAGAAAAAGCGGGCTGCAAGGCTATCCACCTGCCCTAACAAAAGCTCTGGCTAGATGTGTCCCAACTTTCAATGCCTTGTAGGCTAGGTTTTTTCAGCAGCGAGTACCGTACCTACAGGAAACTATACCATATAGTACCGGTCCAAATTTCATATTAATTGCCTACCATTTGGCCGACCCAATCGCATATTCATGGCCGACTATTTGCCAACCGTTTGAAGACAGTTGCTTGACCACGAAGACAAAGCGGGCTGCAAGGATATCCCCCTGCCCTAACAAAAGCTCTGCCTAGATGTGTCCCAACTTTCAATGCCTTGTAGGCTAGGTTTTTTCAGTAGCGAGTACCGTACCTACAGGAAACTATACCATATAGTACCGGTCCAAATTTCATATTAATTGCCGACCATTTGGCCAACCCAATCGCATATTCATGGCCGACTATTTGCCAACCGTTTGAAGACAGTTGCTTGACCACGAAGACAAAGTGGGCTGCAAGGATATCCCCCTGCCCTAACAAAAGCTCTGCCTAGATGTGTCCCAACTTTCAATGCCTTGTGGGCTAGGTTTTTTCAGTGTCTGGTACCTACAGAAAACCATACTATAGAACCTGTAACCAATTACATATTGATTGCCAAATATTTTCCAAACATTTGAAGACAGTTGCTTGACCCCGAACGTCCCGAAGACATAGCGGGCTGCAAGGGGATTACCATAACAAAAGCTCTTGCTAGGTGGGTTCTAAACTCTTCTGGGCAATTTTTTCAGTTTTTAGTATTCTCATAGAACCTGCAGTATCGCTGACCCCACCTAGGGATAAAGGCGAGGAAAAAGAAAGAAAAATACCCATAGGAAATTTTACTATACGTATAACCTGTCCAATCACTTATTCGGTATTCGCTAACCATTTGAACGCTTGAGCCACAAGATTCACACTAACAAAATCTCTGACTGGGCGAGCTCCAATCACTGGTTTTTTTTAGTACCTGCATTTGGTACCTAGAAAACATCTAGATTTTTGGATCATTTGGATCTGTTGGCACAGAAAACACATCATTTGTAGCAATTTCTTATTTAAATAGAAAAAACCTCAAAAATAAAATACCCGTTCGAACAGACTAAAGACAGAAAGAGTGAGTAAAAACGCGTATTTGCACTGGGTTTCAAAATATCTATTGTGGGGGGGTTGGCAATGTAGGGGGCCCATTGTGACCCGGTGTATTAGCATTAGAGGGCCAAAAATACTCCGGCAGAGTGAGATGTACAACACAGCGGAGTAAGAAAAGTTTGGTTCAGTCAGGTCGACGACCTCATTTCACAAGTCATTTCAAAGTCAGACGCAGTGCGCACTCGGTTGGGAGATGGGCGCGGATTCAATGTGCACCCGAAAAAACCGCATCTCGGCTGTCCCCTAACTTTTCGGCTTTTCGGGGGCAATGGCGGATCCACGGGGGGGGGGGGGGTCATAACCCTCCTAAATGAATAAATTCATATGACAGTTTAAACAAAAAAAATTAAAACTTGAGTAAAACTCAAAATTTCAACAACAAATTACCTTTTAAACTTACATAACATACAACTTGTGACTCCCCCCCCCCCTAAAGGATCCGCTCTTGTTCGGGGGGGGGGGGTGAAGGACTGATGTCGTCCACTGTAAAGCATACTCATATTTGATCATGTTTTCATTGAAAACTTCTCTAGGCACGTTAATGCGCTTCTTGCCAGGGGGTGAAATAAAGTTGATCAGTAACCTATCGTAAATGTTAATGGCTATGATGTAGTATTATTTTAACAAAGGGTTAATTGGACTTAATTATGTCCTGAAGGGTGTTTTTATGAGCTTAGGCCTTCTTATATTGGCCCATTGGTCCATTGTCCAATGCCAACGACCCCATGGATTTCGAACATTATTTATTTTGTTTCCGTAATAATTTTGGAACATTAGTAAACTGGTATACATCCTCGATGTCAACCTTCACCGACTACAAGCGGTAATGGACAAGCTGAGACAAGCTTACCATTGAGGCAATGTAACAAGCGAAAGCATGACTTATCGAAGTACCTACAGATCAGTTAATTATAAATAAATCAGGTATACCGCATATCCATACACTACAGCAGTATAAAGTGAAAAGGGTTAAGCAGAAGTTCAAGGCCAACCCAACCACCCCGCTCGCTCGTTAAACCCGCCCCCGCACACTGCACTAACCATGCACTTCCTACCAAGCAACACAGGCTGCATCAATTTCAAACTGGGAGGAATGCATGCCGACACCCGCAGTCTAACAAGACTGATGTCCCCGTGGCCAACCAAGGGCCAACCGTAGTCTTCAGAGCCATGAGAGCGTAGATAAGTCCTAAAGCATCTTGAACATTGACCGTTCTCAATTTTTTTTGTGTTCGTTTTGGAGTGGAGAGGATATACTCGAGAGAGCGGGTTGAGATTCTCCAGCCATGGCACGAATAACAGATGAACGAACCGCTCAGGGCAGGACCGGATTAAAGATTTGGCCTACCCTAATACGCAAAGATAGCAGGACCCAGCCCAAGATAGTCGGGGTCTTCACAGTGTTGGTGTTATCGAGTTAGATGTGCTATCCAAGTTAACACATAATCGTGAGTGGACCTCGGGGGTTAGTTATCATGCTATATCGAAAATTTAACAGAGTAAACAACGTGGTAGTAGTCAGGACGTTCGTGGAACTGTTTTTAAAGAAAGTGGCAGAACTCTATTCTTGTGCCACATTTGCTTAGATGTTTTGTTTATTTTGTTTATTATATGTTTAAGTATTTACGGTAATTTCTTGTGACACAATAAATAATAACTTTATTTAAATTATAAATTTATCAATCGACAAAAACCAAGATGGCGGCGGTCAAACACTCAAACCTGAACTATCGAACGCAGCGCTAGCTTAATAACACAGTTAACCAACTCAGAAGTGCGTTTAGGATAGCACGCTGCGCTGGTTAGCTTGGTTATCGGGTTTCACGTGTGTTAACTTAGCTTGATATAACACACTTAACTACGTATAACTCGATAACACAACACTGTGAAGTCTCCCGTTTTGAATATAGCCTATAGATCGTTGCACATGAGAGAGATTAGAAATTTGAGCCCGCCAAAGTTTTTTTTAAATTCCTGCAGCCACCTGACACGTTTTTCAATGGCTGTTCATAGGAGACGTGGCGGGTGGCCCCACAAATTCACAAACAAATTTTGGCGGGAAGCGAATGCCCCATCTCTCCTACATAGAAGTTAGAACTCTAATCGTGCCTAGGCAAAGTTTGTGGAAGTACAGTGCGTCTTGTCAAGGCCGTAGCGTAGTGGGGGTCCAGAGGGAAGTATTTGCAGTGTACACTAGATAGAACAGAGTTTTAAATATATTGAGGTTCCCTCACCTCCTGTGGGCTGTGACGCCAGATGCACCCCTCCCGAAAAACATTTCTGGCTACGCCCTTGCTTCTTGTTGGAAACTCCTAATTGCAGCAAAGCAACGCGTCAATCCTGCCGCTACAATCATGGCTGTGCCCAGGGGGTGGTCCATGGGGTCCGGACCCCCGTTAAAAAAATGGACCCCCCCCCCCCGAAATAAAAACCTGGGCACGGCCTTGGCTACAATGTTCGATGGTCTCCATGACTGGGGACGTGGCAGAATCTATAAACACTGGCAGGCCTCATTTGGAGTTGGCAAGTTGCAAATAGGAAACTGTAAAGCGAAATTAAGTAATGTGATTTTTTGTGATGCTTAATTTCTTCTTCTTACTTCTTAATATGGCGCAGTCAGCCCAGTGGGACCTTTGGCTGCTCTAACAATAGTCTTCCACCTTTCGTGGTCCTCAGCCACTGGTCGCCAGGCTGCACTGTCGAGACGGACACGGAGGAGGTCCCCCTGAAAGTTTCTACGGCCCCCCCCCCCTGGGCCCCCCCACTTTTGAGATATTTTACATGTTATATAGTAGAATTTTTGTAATTCAAAAACGTCAGAATTAAAACTGGTCACAAGTTACTTACTTTCATTATACCTACTCCCAACGAAAAATGTTTTGTTATTTCATTGGACCCCCCCCCCCCCAGATAGAAGTCATGCCCTCCCATGCCCCCCCCCCCTCGCGTTAAAATTTCTGGCGTGTCCAATGCGGCTAGAACTGGTCTGCCCCTCTTGGTCTTCCTCTAGGTCATCTGCGGTTTCTCAAACAGCTTTGGCAGTAGGCCTATTCCTGTAAAGATAAAAAACGTCCATGTGTACCGGGCCTTAGCTTCTTCAAGCCCACCGTGCAGCATGCATCAAGGAAAAAAGGGAACAATAAATTTTTAATATTTTTTTCGAAAAACCTTGAGACAAATGAGCTCTATATATAAAGTTATATATGCTGACTACCAGCACTTTGTCTGCCAATTTTCGGGGCGCATCATCAATGATTTATTCAGCACTATCAGCAAAATAGTGTATAATCCATGATGATGATGGGCAAAATTACTTTTTATTTGCCGGGGGTTTTCATATTGATTTCACATCAGCAAAGTCCTTCGCAATTACCCCACCCCCTGACATTTTTGCTATTTTCTGACCAAGGTTCTTTGTATATTTCAAAAGCCATTATATAGGACTATTAAAATTGCATGGAAAACTTATAAAATACAGGCCATTTGTTACGCCTCTAATGACTGGTACAGCTTTTAGAATTGAATCCAACGTCATTTACAATGCTTTAATTCTGTGTTTCGTATAATCGTATATGTATCTTGTATATATATTGTATAATTCGTATTTAATAGTAGTATAATGCAAATACAAAGAAATATATATGCCTAGGTATATATTATGTTGTTTTCAAAATTAAAATCAAATTTATTTAAAAAAAATATTTACCTCAATTACAATATTACAAAGGAGTGAAAGGACCAAGTCCCACGCTGGGTCCCCCCTTAAAATTGTAAAAGAAAAATTATTGTAAAAACGAATTAAACATTAAAAAATTAAAAATTGGGAAAAATTTAATTTAGTAGGCCTATATTACGTGTCATGTCGCGTCTGCCACGTGTAGGCCAACAGTAAATAATTGTACTGTCAGAAGACCGCCATGAAAGTGACATCGAGGAACAACCTCCTCAGAAAACTACGTTGTTCAGAATGGGGCGCCCAGCCACAAGTCCTGCTCACCACTGCGAAGGCTTTGTGCTTTTCGACTGGAGAATATGCGTGCCCTGTTTGGAGTCGATCAGTCCATGCCAAAAAAGTAGACGTAGCACTCAACGAGACCTGCCACATCGCAACTGTTAAAGCAACCACCCTGGACAATTTATACCGGTGCGCGGGAATCGACAGACCAAATCTTCGCAGAAAATCAGTCGAGTGCGATGAAAAATTCAAACAATCGTTTGACGAGAGGCACGTGATGTTTGAACAGGAGGCCGTGCCTCAGGAAGAGCTTCGTCTCCAGTCCAGGAGAGGTTTCCTTAGCAATGTCCCTCTGGAGCCTCCAGCCTGGTACCCTCTACGGCCGCCTCAAACGACAGGTACCAATCTCGACTGGCGGACATGGACGACCCTAAACCAAATACGCTCTGGTGCGGCCCGTACGAAGACCAACAGGGCTAGATGGGGTCAGCTCGATGAAAATGACACCCTCTGCGCATGCGGCCAGCGCCAAGATTTAGAACATCTGTTCCTTGTGCAGCCTTTGCCCCCACCGCTGCACACCTGAAGACCTGTGGGAGGCCAATGTGGCGGCTATGAATTTCGCCCAGTTTTGGACGCGCTTGGACACGAAAAAGTAAAGTAAGTAAATAAATGTATAGTATTATAGGCCTGCTTACCGTCAACTGACCAGTTCCAAAATTCTGCTGTTGCTTATTAGGGTGAACATTAGAGGGTGGTGGGGGGGGGGGGGGCAGCCAGTGTTGGGCTGGACTACGCCGCGTAAACAAGGCTAATAATATAAGGAGGGTTACCTTTACTGTATACTATAACTGCTGTTGTGTTTATTGTTTACGTTGGCGCTGACGGACAGACAGCATTTGCCACTGCTTACACCCAATTACTGTAGGTAGCGTAGACAGGCGGGCACTCCTCCCTTCCCCAGAAATGTTTGTAATAATGTTTAAAAACGGCGAAGGCAATCTGGAGCCCTACTATGCCGTTTACAGGTTAACTTAACATCAGAAATAGGATTAAATATTATTCTCAATAAACTGCTGTTGAAACAAAATAGGGAAAAATGCCTGGAAATTCAAATTAATAAATTGATTCTCAGCTAAAATTTTGAAATATAGAAAGAAAATTTCTTTATTTTCCATATGGGCGAATTTTGGGCCTTCGGCCCACTTTTACTACTAACCCGTTATAAATAATATAATTTTAAGATACAATATTATAAACTTAACTGTTATTTGTCAATATTATTGTTTGAATCCGCTATCATGGATATTAATATCGTAAAGTCTTTTTGTATTTTGACAACTAGGCGCGCAGTGTACATGGAGTCCTAAGACCCCCAGGTCTTTCGGCAATTTACGCCAATGATTCAATTATAACACTTAAGCAACCACATTGTTGTGTATCAATAATTTATTAATTTGAATTTCGCGCTCTATTTGGAAAAACAAAAACGAAAACAAGCCAACAAGACCCACCCTATTATTTTATATGATTTTTATTGACGTAGGGCTACTTCCGACTATACGTATATAGTAAGTAGTCCTTGCTCCAAAACGAACGACCGCATGTATATTCGGGTCAAGACATGTAGCGTAGTGGTACGGACTCTGACTTTCACCCGAAAGGTTGTTGGTTCGAGTCCCACACTTCCTACATTTTCTGGCCATGCTTCGGAGGGCATGTAAAGCAGGCGGTCCCGGGTCATCCTAGTTGAGTGTAAGAGTGGGCTTTCTAGCCCTAACTCCGCTAGGTTGGCTTAGTAATAGAACAAAAAAAGTCCTTATTAATTTAAATTCGGACATTATTGGCATTGAATTTATCTGGCCGTTGGTATACTTGCATATTATTGGACGTTGTTTGCAAATAAACGCTTATTTATTTATTTATTTATGCATCCACGATTTTAATTCCATAGACCGGGTGCGGTACATACGCTGACAATTCGCTGAGAAAATTTTCATGGAAGCCAATGGGATTGGCTGCATGCAAACCCCCAGAGTCCACTTCAGCAGATTTTTCGCTGGCTCGTAGGTGACCTCACGCAGGTGCATGATGCAATAACTTCGCAGTGAAAGGAAAAACGCGGTTGTCGGGTATGTTGCTGACAACTGAGCTGTGGTCATGAAAGACCCCTTACAATCTTACCTTGATATATCAATATAATGGTTATATGGTCGGCGTGCCACGGCTTTTTGTTTTCTTTAGAATTCCAAGCAAGGTTTAATCAACAATAAAACCAACCATTCCACCACCCAAATATACAAAATTTTCATAGTTACTTAAATAACCTTGAATGTACCTCAGTGCTCAGTTGTTTGTGATTCAAAAGGTACCTTAAAAGTTATAATTTATGATAATTGCATTCACTGTGTTGCCGATGTTTTGAAAGCATTGGGACATGTTTGTATTTTGGCCTTCAGAGTCTACAAAAAGGGCAAAATGAAACAAAAAATTGATTTCCCGTATGTACCATTTATTGTTTGGGATAGTATAGGACCAGAAAAGATCTGAGTCTGCAGCCCTTTGTGTGTGAATTTTGATTCAATGGAACGTTATGAGCCTTGGTAAAAACTGACAACCTTTTTGGCCTCTAAAAATAGAACCAGTACGATCGAAACCGTACATGGTTTCCTATAGGGCAAACCGGAGTCGCCGATATTCCATTTTATGTTCAAACTTCAATTTCTCATTAAATATGGAACGCAGAACAATGAAAAAATGCTGAATGGCAAGAAGAATTTTTTCTCCTAATTTTGATGTATGGTATGTGGCCTTAACTAAGCCCAATTCGCCACAGTTGATGAACTTCTTCAGCTTGAACTCCTGAGTGACCGTTATTTTTCGTGTATCAAGTTCACGAACTATAGCCGATCGGTATTGATGATTGCGACATACTATATATCAAAATTAGGAGAAAAAATTCTTCTTTCCAATCAGCATTTTTTCATTGTTCTGCGTTCCATATTTCATGAGAAATTAAAGTTTGCACAGAAATGGAATATCAGCGACTCCGGTTTGCCCATAATAGATAATAGTACTCTACTGAAAGCAGAACCCGACCATACGTTGAATTCTTCAAGAATTTAATACATATTTTACATTATATACTCGTATATTTTAAACAATGCACCTCAAACATCTAATATGCTAAAAGTAACACCATAACCTTTAAATTGAGTTCCCAAGAAAACAATTTACACTAGATAGGATCACAGTGGCTACAGGCCCCTCCCCGGAAAAAAATCCTGGATACGTCCTTGAGGTCCTACATTATTCGAAGTTCACCACTATCAAACGCTTTAAATTTTTGTGCGTTTTTGATTCCGTGAAAGGGGGAGCCTATGCATGAAAAATATCCTTACGAAAATACCTAATAGGTTCCTATAGGAAGCCAGACTGAATTTAGCAAGAATGCGAGTCATATTTATTTGAACACCCGGATATTGTTACCGTGTAGTCTATATTGATTTTAATTTATATTAGGTACCTACAAATATTCATTTATTGTAAGTTCTAACTAAGCACACCTAGTGAGAGATCCCAATCATCTACTTAGCTGAACATATACTATATGCATTGTATTGTATTATTTATATTTATTTTAGTTTATTTTATAATTATTATTATAGTTCCATATTAAATACTTTTCTTTTCCTTGGGTTAAATACCGGCTGCTTCGATTTTACCTATCTTAAAGCAGTGGAATGGTGAAGGGACAATTGCATAGTTCATAATGGACAAGGGATTATAATTCTACACGAATATAATGTGTAAATTGTATGTAATATTGTACATTGGGAAGAATTTCTTCAAAAAATATTTTTGTAGTGAAAACTTCTTCTATAGGCGCACCACACACAGATTTTAGTAGGGTAGTAAGTTGGGCTGGTTTGTGACGTCACGCGCGATCGAGTGAACTGAACATTGATTACAAGCATTCCCATTTAAATTGCATGGGTGGGTTCAAAGCAACTTTTTGGGCAGATGTAGAAGGCCTATCTAAATTTTAATTATACCCATGTCTTCGTCTATTCTTCCTCTTTCAGGCCATGCTATACTATACTTGATGTGATAGGGCAAGGGGTTCGACTTTGGGGGGTGGAAACGTGAGGGGGTGCTCCCAAATTTGCCGATTTTCAGCGAAAATAGGCCTTTTTCAGCCGCGTTTTTATATATCAATTTGAAAACTTCAAATTACTTTAGCTCATTTCCACCTTTCTTACACTTTCCAGACATATATTCAGTTTTACTATTTGTCTCTTTGTTCGGGGACAGGTGAGCTGGTTGTTGTTGTTGTTTCTAACGCCTGCTTTCAGCATTTCTGCTTTTTAAGCAACCCTGTCAGCCTGGCGGGGGGAGTGAGTCTGTTTGTTAACTTGAGGCACCCTAAGGGCAGACTCGTTCACCTCGGGGAAAGGGGAGTTGACTGACAGGGTGGACCTCCCGATTATAGTGGATTCCGAACCACTTGGGGAACATGGTAAAGTCACACGATTAAATCGGAGGTGACCAGGACTCGACTTATACTGCCAAAGCGCGTTATCATGTCCCCCCAGGTTCCCCTGCCAACGCTGTGCACACTACCAAGTTGCCGCAGTTTGAAACATGCTCTGCTCTAATGGATCACCATGGTAAGGCCGTTGGCACAGGTGAGCTGGTAAGCAATCCCTGTTTACTTTTCCCATTACATGCATAGAGTAAAAAAGGTGAGCTGGTAAGCAATCCCTGTTTACTTTTCCCATTACATGCATAGAGTAAAAAAATTCCACAACCTGCAAAATTTAACCCGCGCCTTAAAAAAAAAAATGTCTCATAGAAAATTAATATAAATATAAATATATATTTTCAAATTCAACCCTACTTACCTTCTAAACGAGCGGAACACAAAATTTTGTAAAAATGACGCTAAAAAAAGGTTCCTTTCGAGCAATCCCATTTAAATTGCATGGGCGGGCTTATACCAATTTTTTGGGCAGATGTAGAAGGCTTATCTCAATTTATATTATACCCATGTCTTCGCCTATTTTCCCTCTTTCCTTCCATCCTTCCTGCTACATTAGTGGTGATCAAGCTAGGGGTTTGGGGGGGGGGGTGGAAACGTCAGGGGGTGCGCACGATTTCCAACAAAAATAGACCTTTTCCGTCGCGTTATTATCTATTTAAAAAATTCAAACTACTGTATTGTACGTACAAGAGCTTTTCTACGCCAACTTGTTGTATAGTATAGTATAGTATAGGATGTCTGAAGAACGCATGCCACGAAAAATGTACAAAGCAAGCATGACGGGAAGACGACTGCCAGGACGGCCAAGAAACCGCTGGAAGGACGAGTTAGAGAATGACCTTCGCGAGTTGGGAGTCTCCAGATGGTGGAGCGTTGTGCAAAACCGAGAAGAATGGAGGAGTGTTGTCGAGCAGGCCAAAGCCCACCAAGGGCTGTAGAGCCGGAAGAAGAAGAAGAAGAAGAACTTGTTGTATAGTACTATAAATAGGATAGTAATTCCATTTTTCTTTTTTTAATGTTAATTTAATGAATGTATCCGATTGACCTCTTCAGTTGCCTCAGTAGGTTGGTAACCGTGATGAGTTCCGACACGTCTCTGGTCGCATGGCGTGTAGGGACCCGCACAAGTACAAGCATAATACAAGCCAGGAGATGTAGAGTAGTGGTACGGACTACGACTTTCACCCAATAGGTTATTGGCTCCAGTTCCACACTTGCTACAATTTTTGGCCTTGCTTTGGAGGGCATGTAAAGCAAGTGGTCTGGCCTTCCTAGTTCAGTGTAACTGTAAGAGAGGGCTTTATAGCCGTAACTCCGCTGGGTAGCGCTTAGTAATGGAGCAAAAAGTCATTATGTACGCACGCTACCACCATCGAAGTTGGTAATTGAACGTCGGGTGGCTTAAACCCAATCGCAACAGGACGCATTCGCGTAACAGAAGAGTTAGCCGAACCCGTTGATCCCCTTAGGATTTTTTACAACCATCCCACAAGGTCGCGAAAGGTTTATTACATCTAGAAGAGCATCATCCTTTGTAGCGACAATAAAGGAGTTATTCAATGGACAAGTCAATTCCTTCTTTGGACAAAAGGCTACACGTGGTGACTGACGCAAGGTTGCTTCAGAAGTGACAAACAAATCATTTTAGCGTTTAGTGATCTCGAATTTGGGGTGCAGTTTGGGGTTTTCGCTGAAGCCGCGGGGGTGCTTGTATGACTTGATTTATTTGTGACAGCCCCTCAGACTTGTATGTCCATTACCTAGGTATTTATGATAGGTTAACAAAATCATTTTTTGTTACTTTTGGTGGCGAATATATGATGAGAGGGGGGGGGGGTGAAAAGGGGAAAAGGAATACGAAATTAACAAATCCGAGATGACTGGAGGAGTGTTGTCGAAGAAGAAGGAGGAGAAGAAGAAACTTAATGCCATTGCCATTAACGAAATTTGGTAGACAATACCAGGAAGATGCCCTTTAATTGCATAACTGTAGAAGTAAAAAAAGGGGTATAGGGTCGCGCATCAGGGTAGAATTTTTTTGGAGAGTTCAGGTGGCCTGGTGGCAAAAAACGCGGGCAATCTTATCAGATTTGGAAGAAGTGCCGTTAGGTCGCCAATAACAACAACAAAAAGGATTCACAATTCTCCTAACAACCCTTTCGGGGCTCCCCAAGCCCCGACGCATCCCATATAAATAAGGGTTGATTTTAAGTGCTGCATCCATCTAGCATTCATTAACTTGTCTGCCGAAATCGTTTGATTGGGTTTCTCATTTTTTTTTTTTTTTTTTTTTAGGATATATTCTCGCTTTTACTTTCCCACAGGGGGCGAATAGAGGCCTGAAGTTATTTGCAGGATAGGAGAGATAACGCAGCTTCCCGTATTCTGGGGTCATGTCGAATAATATCCGACATTAGAGAATTTAGAAAAATCTGGACTTGGTGGGATTCGAACTTGGCCTTGTTGTTTGGAATTGTGTGGGGGCCCTTTTTCGGGTAGAAATGTGTTATACCATCAGACGAATATTCCATTATTCACCTTAAGGTGCAGACTCAAAATTAATATGTCAAATGAAACGTCTTTCAAGGACGTTTCCGGTTCCAATGACTAATGCAGTAATGCTTAGGCGGTTATTAACCGGCCGCCATACCAAGTTGAATCCAGCGGACCAGAGCAGGTTCAAAGCTGCAGAAAACTTGGTCGTGTGCACAGTCCCGGTAGGGAAACATGGTAGGACTTGTCCTGGTCACCTCCGAATTAATCGTGTGACTTCACTGTGTTTCCCAAGTGGTTCGGAATCCACTATAATCAGGAGGTCCACTGTCCTATGGGCTGGGGCATAGGACAGTCAAGTCGGGGTCGCTCTATGGGCCCAAATATGAGGCCTAAGTCGTTATTAACCCGACGAACACTACTACTACTAGGCGGTTATTCCACCGACGTCAATAGTGATTATTGACGTCGGTGGAATAACCGCCTTACATTTGAAACCTCCGAAAAACAGCGTATGACACCTGCATCTCGCGTTTTTAATACGCTGGCTAATGTCCAAACTGGAAACTTTGACCATGGCCGTGCCCAAGGGGGGTGGTCCATCAGCAGAGGCAGTCCCAGACCTCACAAAAGGGCGAGGCACTTGTCAGTGGCGAAACGATAGGTTTTCGGAGGTGTACAATTTGGCTTCTTTCCACCCATATTCATAAAGGTTGCTCAGGAGACAGAAGGCTGAAATATTAGGGTTTTTACGCATTTTGAGAGCAATAAGGCTTATAAATTACAAATAATCAATATAATTATGGACAAGGGGGGCCCGGGGCTTTCCCCCGAGAGAAAAATTTTGAAAGATAGAGGTGAAATGGTGAGGTTTTACGCATTTTGAGAGCAACAAGGCTGATATATTACAAAGAATCAATACAGACAAGGGGGGCACGGGGGTCTCCCCCGGGAGAATTTTTTTGAAAAATAGGGCTGAAATGGTGAGGTTTTACGGATTTTGAGAGCAACAAGGCTTATATATTACAAAGAATCAATATAGTGGTGGACCAGGGGGGGGGGGGGGGCACGGGAGTCTCCCCCGGGAGAAATTTTTGAAAAATAGGGCTGAAATAGTGAGGTTTTGCGCATTTTGAGTGCAGTAACACTTAGATTTTAGAGGCAAAGAATATAACTGCTGTCCATAGGGGGGGGGGGAGGGGGGGGGGGGCAATTGCCTGCAGTGCCGGTCGCTGCGTCCGCCTCGGGGTCCATGGTGTTTGTATGTAAACCTGTTTGTGTTGAAGAATTTATCCATTAATTCATAAAAAATTATGTTGAAATTTATTTTACCACCCCTCCCCCCCCCCCGCCCGAAATCAAAACCTGGGCACGGCCTTGACTTTGTCCCCGACTTAGAAACACTTAGGTTACCTTCTAAGGACCGATCCAGCCCATTTGGGGGGACGGGGGGTTAAATAGAAACAAACATATGTAGTATATCGTATCGATTAAATTAGAGCGTAAAACGTTAACTTATACAACAAATTTACTAAATTTTGGAGGGCAGGGCAGCTACCCTCCCTGCCCCCCCCCCCCTGCATCAGTCCATGACATCTTCCAGTATAACTTACCGAGCCATTTCTAAGGATAGTAGGCAGACCCTCAGCCTTTAAATTTTTCCCCTTTATTTCCCCTGACTTTTCACTCTTTACCACAAGTGTCAAAGTCGGAACCCCTCAATCATATATGATAGTTTTCCCCCAATTAAGGCTAAACAACAAACAGGTGCAGCTCTAAAAAAAACACAAAAAATAAATCATTTCAAGGTGAATTCAAAAAACCAGGGTGGCCATGAAAAAATGGACAGTCTACACAAAAGCAAAAAGAATGAAGAAGAGCAATGCAAGCGTGACAGCGGCTTATAGCAGGTGACTAGGCAGTTTATATGCTAGACATTTCACATGGTGCAATGGGCCCCGCCAGTTTTTGTACCCCTAATACTAAATTCAGACAGTATGAATTAAGGACGGGCTCCCTTGGGGCAACAAGGGGCCAACCCCCCAAATGGCCCCGCACCCACACTGGTTAGTGGTAAATGTTTACTTTCGGCGTGTCTGGCAAATTGAGTTATTGAGCTTTATGGGGTCTTGGGAATGCCGGCTTCTTCAGTTTTTGTCATGGATTGCACTTCGTTAGGGCTATGGTGAAAGATTTGAATAAGTTGAATTTTGTTTAGCATATATCGGGAAGCATACCGATTTGAATTGGTTTTGAGCTATTTACCTGTAGATGCTGTAGCGACTAGCGACGTACCTAAAGAAATTTAATCAAAGACTTCTTTTGGACTAGTAGTATGTTTGTTTTTAAACACCTGCTTTCAGCATTTCTGATTTAAATCAACCCTTTCAGATGGAGGGGGGGGGGGTGAGTCTGTTTCTTAATGTGAGAGCCTAAGGGCACACTCAAGCACTCAAGAGAAGGGGAGTAGACTGACAGGTAGTATAGCAATGGAGTTCCGCCTTCGCGAGTTGGTACTCCGTAAATGGTGGAGCATTGTACAAAACTGAGATGACTGGAGGAGTGTTAAATAAATAAATAAATAAATAAATAAGGACTTTCTATTGTTTCTATTACTAAGCCATCCTAGCGAAGTTAGGGCTATAAAGCCCTCTCTTACACTTAACTAGGATGGCCCGGGACCGCCTGCTTTACATGCCCTCCGAAGCATGGCCAGAAAATGTAGGTAGTGTGGGACTCGAACCAACAACCTTTCGGGTGAAAGTCAGAGTCCGTACCACTACGCTACATGTCCTGAGTGTTGTCAAGACAAAGCTCCTGAACACCTAAGATATACCTGAGAAGTTGTAAAGCAACGATTGAAAGGTTCAACTCGGAATATTTATTTTTCAGTAATTGTTCATGAGCATTGTTTTTTTTTATTTTTCTGCCCCCATAACCAAACTATTATGGGGCAAGTGCCTATTGAGCTTTGTTTCTATTAAGAACGAGTACATTAAGATGAAATTTTTTAGAAAAAATAATTTTTGCTGTTGTTTTAAGTTTTTCCAAGGTAACCCCCCCCCCCAAATAATTGAGTTAACCCCAAATAAAAAATTTATTCCGAGACATGATTTTTGTGGACATGCCAAATTTTAACAAAATCCACCGAGTGGTTTTCCCAGAAATATAGACAGACCGACCGATAGACAGTCATTTCGAAAAAAAAAGCAGACTCAAGGCCGGTACGCAGAAGACCTCAAGAAAGATGTGAGATGCGGAGCCTACTTGGAACTAAAGAGAACGGCCCAAGACAGGGAGGAGTGGAGAAGGAGGTGGAAAGATTTGCTGCAAACCAATCGTTACATTGAAACTATAAACCTTATAAAAATAATTAAGAAAATAATAAAACAGAAGGAGACTCAAACCCTGTTAATCCATTTAAATCCCGAAATCGAACATTTCGACCATCACAAAGCTTTTCTTACACTACGTATTTAATAGGAAAGCAACAAAGGAACCTTCACATAAAAACAGAGCCATGTAGCATAAAGAACACAATTCTTCAGTCGCAATCAGAAATTGCGTGTTATACCCCTGTTGTGCGGAAGGAGAACCCTACCCCAATGCGTGGGCCGCAAAGCATGACGATCTTATTCACAGCACACAACAAAATGCAGACAATACTGCATAGATTAAACCTATAATCATACCTATGTCTGGACCTAGAGGTCATCCAAAAGACCTATAGTACAGCAAGGACGGAAGAGGGGGCCAAGGGGTAGCTGCCCCCCCCCCCCAAATTTAGTAAGTCAGTTGTATGTAATTACGTTATAATTTAATCGATCCTAAAAAAGTTTATTCTATTTTGACCTCACCCAAAAAAAAACCCTTTCGGCTCTGGCCGATTAGATGTAGGGAGATTCCACAGAACCAAAATTAGAGGATATGGAAAAAACTGGGCTTGGCGGGATTCGAACCCACGATCTACGCCTAACCGGGGCGTCGTCTTAACCGCTGGACAACGAGGAGGTTACCTCTTCAACCAAAGTTAATTTAATGTCAGTGTTATATATACCATATAATACTATGTATAGATTCCACAGACCCTGCTTTTCCTCTACAGTCTACGCTACCTACGCTATGTTTGTAAAAACAAAAACAAAAATACTTCATTATTTTGCGGACCACAACATCAACACACAAAACACTTTTGTGTTCCATACTATTAACTATACCTTATTAAATTAAGTACTTTTATAAAACAGAATACAAACAACCAGTAACACATGACATAGAAACAAGATTTATAACCGAATCAAGACTGCTCACACCCACCATAACGAACAACTACGGAAGACAGACATTAAAATACATGATACCTCACATTTTCAATGATATACCAAATACAATAAAAGATCTGAAAAAATACAGGGAAATAAAACAAGTAAAGTCATGGCTCCATAGTAAAATCGAATAAATTTTTAATTAAAATTAAAATAACAGAATACTAGACATGGCCTACAGACGTCTCAAAAAGGTACAAGTACATATAGTGAAGAACTTGCCGACAGACCAGAAAAAGACTTCAGAAATCCTGACAAAAACATTATATAAATAAAAAAAAAAAAATTATTTTTACTTTGACTGGACGTCATCTTGAAATCGATGATTTGTCGTAAAAAAGGTTGATCACCATTATCGTAGATGATAATTCGGGCTTTTTTCAGTCAAATTTTAATTCACTCCTCTGCGACCAATATTAACTGAGGTATGAATTATATAAGGTTTCAATCGGCCGCCATCTTCTAACTAAGCAGTGGATCTAGCTGGTTAACAAACTCAATCAAGACATTTGCATGATCAATTTTTGTGCCAAGTTTCATCAAAATCAGATAATATTTACGGAAGTTAGAGTGTTTCCTAAAATCGATGTACATATACAGGGTGGTCCAGACCATCCGTCCACCTACTTTTTCTCGAAAACAAATGACGTCAGAGGTCTGAATGTTTTTTATCATTACAAAGTGGGGGTTGATGCATTTCTGGAAATTAGCTTGGAATTTTTTAGAGACCTGGAAGGGGGGTTTTGGGAGGTCCATATCTGCAAATTATAACGCCTATACTCTCATTTGGTGGTCGTGCCAAGAGAGTGTGAAAGAAGGACTTTATAACCCTAGGTAGTAGGTACAGTAGGTTTTAATAATATAACAAAAGTAATGATTTATTGAATTATTTGTCTATTTATTTACCTGTAACAATTGAATGTTGGGTCAGTCAAACTTCACTCAATGTACAAAATTAATTAAAAACCGATACGAATAGGTATATACTGTAGGTATCTCAGAAGTTAAATTATTCATAAAGTCCCCAAGACCCCAAAAAGGAAAAAAAAATAGACAAACCAAAAGGATGGTAGATGAACCTTGAAAAATAGAATGACCGAATACATGCCGCGATGATAGCAAAAAACCAAAAAAGGGTTCCCCTAAAAAAACAAAACAGGTTCATAGGAATTCCTTCGCTATTTCACGATCCAGACGGACCCCCTAAAATTTAAAAAGACCCCGCCACCGTGATGTCTACTACCACAAGCAAGTCCAGAGGGTGAAATTTAACCTAAGAAGACATCATAGGGACGTTTGGGGTGTGGACAACTGTGCAGTCTGCTGAGTTTGCAGACGGTTTCGGTATATACCTGCTCGTCTAACCCTTTCGATCCTCTTTTGCGTAAATGGTTGTGTACCTGAAATCCATGGGATCCTTTTGCGTAATTGTTGTATAACTTTCTGCCTGAACCTTTTGTCCCTTTTTGACAATTGTGACCGAAAAGTGTCAAAATAAAGGGCCAGTTTCTTCTTGAAAGGGATTTTTGAAGGTTTTTGTACATCTTTCTGTTTACATATACGCTATTGGTAATTTGAAGGTTATTTCCGGGGTTGAGATGGAAAGTTTCGGTTGAGATTTTGTTGAAGGACGTTTTCTAAAGCTTTTTGAATATCTACTAAATAGAAAGAGATTCTATTTACTACAAAATTACATAAATGGCTCGTCGCGTCGGTGTACCGTCTCATATCCCACCCAGTGTGTCTTATTCCAATTAGACCGCTGGATGGTTTTATTTCAAAATAATGTGCACATATTACAGATATACAACTACTACTACATCTAACCTGATTAATACTACTAACCATTAATTAATTAATTAATTATTTAACTACTGTATTGTATTGCGATTGAATTACATGTACTGTTTATCCATAACCGAAACCGCGCACGGGCTGACTGAAGCCTTGCGGTATATGATTTTATTGTATCAATTTAATTTATTGTACTGGATCAATATATAATAATAATATAAGGTATCTACACTTTTCTTAAAACCCCTGGACCAATTGGCCTGGAGAGGGACCTCCGTAGGGAACATGGACGCTGTACTCAGGCTCCAAAAGAGTGGAGTGCGCTACATGCTAAAACTGGGACCTCGTGACAGTTGTCGCTCTCACTTCAAATCATTAAAACTCATGACAGCCCCAAATCGGTACATATTTAGATGCATTTTACATATCTTAAAGCCTGAGGTGTGGGGGACATTTAAACAAAATGAGGACACTCACAACTACAACACGAGGCAACGGGGAGACCTTGTAAGGCCAGCGCCACGCACAGCCAACTGTGAGTGACTGGATCCTATACTACAAGGTTTCGCCTACCTTAGAAAACTCCCGATTGAACTGAGAGCGGCGAGAAATGCTTCTAACTTCCCTAAATTGCTTAGAAACCGTCTCTTAGAGAAAGCTTTCTACACTGTCACTGAGGCACTAGCACAATGACAATGACAGAACTACCTGATTTTGATGATATTCTGATGATTTTATTTTATACTTTAGTACTTTACTTGTATTGAATAATTTAACGGAAATATATATTTTATTGTAAACGCATGTCTTAAAGTCTTATTTATTATTTTGGGCCTTAAACTATTATTCTCTTCAGGACATGTAGAGTAGCGGTACGGACTCTGACTTTCACCCGAAAGGATGTTTTTCCAAGGACGCCGACTTGGGGGGCACGGCCCATCTTGCCCCGCAGACTAATTTCTGGGCCCCCCCCCCCAGAAGCAAAGAACCTTAAGAACCTGCAGTTTATGTATTTGTCTCCCTTAATATTTCAAAAATTAAGATAAAAATAAATCACATAATTTGGCATTTGCACTACACCAACTTTTAGAAACTTTTTCGCGCCAATTTTGTTCGTATAGCCAACTTTCGAATGATTTTTTATATAAAGGCTTTAGTACGATCACATAAATGCTAGACTGCCTCCTTGTTAGTTGTTACTGCGCATGTGTCAGGACTCAGTCCAATTGACTCCACCCCTCCAACGAAAAAGTTGATTACCTGTAATGTAGAACCCTTATTGCACGGAAAATGTGAAAAACCCTAATATTTCAGCCCTATTGTTTAAAAAAAAAATCGAAATTTAATCTTAGCCCCCTCCTTGGTCTCATTCTAGATCCGCGCCTGCCTAATAGTAAAATCTCCAGCACTAATTTTTTTATCAATACCTTTTCATGGTCCTAAAACGTTAAGTTTAGCCTAAATGCAACCAATATGTAAGGGATTTTGATCATAGCATAATGCATAAAGCTGTTAGGCTTTATTTTTTAATTCTGGAACTTTGACTTTATCAAATGCACCTTTTACCTTTTATCTTACTGCACCTTATAACACAAGCTAGATAATAGGTACCAAATATGGAAAATGGTAGGTAGGTTAGGTACTGGTTAGGTTAGGTTAGGTTAGGTTAGGTACTGTAGGCCTACATGCAAAGTAGTAGTCTATTTATTTCGTTTCCAACCATAATATATATAATATAATATAGTATAATAAAGGCACGACACAGTAATGTAATACAATTCAGTAGGTTCTCGATTTCGTCATGGAAAATATTCAAAACAGTTACTAGTTAAGTTAGCTGTCATAATGAATAATACCTAACACATAACCATTTGATAAAGTGAAAGTTCCAGAATTTAAAAATATAGCCTAAATATAAAACATATATGTATTATGCTATGATCAAAATCCAGTAGGACACACTGGTTGCATTTAGGCTAATCTTAACGTTTAAGGACCATGAAAAGCTCAAAATGCGTAAAACCCCACTATTTCAGTCCTATTTTTCACAATTTTTCTCCCTGGGGAGACCCCCGGGCCCCCCTTGTCTACCACTATATTAACTGCCTATAATTTAGAACTCTTATTGCTCTGAAAATTCGTAAAACCCCAATATCTCAGCCCTATTTTAAAAAAAAAAATCGTATTTAATCTTAGTCCCCTCATTGGTCTCATTCTAGATCCGCGCTTGAAAATGAGTACTGGGATTTTACTTTTAGGCTATAGTTTTAAATTCTGGAACTTGTATACCATAATTACCCTTCTTCGTTGGAGGGGTAGAGCCAATTGGACTGAGTCCTGACACATGCGCCGTAACAAGGAGGCAGTTCAGCATTTATGTGACTGTGCTTTAGTCAGTAATTTTATAGAAAGAGCGAGTGTACGTCGGTCAAAGTTTTCTGCATTATAGTTATTTTAAGTAGGTAACCATTCACCAATGCATTTTCTTAACACTTTCCAGAGTACCGAATTCTTGCCCCCCCCCTCCCCAGAATTTTTAAAACTCAGCGTCCCTGGTTGGTTCGAGTCCTATGTAGTAGTAGTAGTAGTAGTAGTAGTGTTCGTCGGGTTAATAACGACTTAGGCCTCATATTTGGGCCCATAGAGCGACCCCGACTTGACTGTCCTATGCAGGATCGGTTTCAGAAAAAGTTTTCGGGGGGGGGGGGCGGTGACCTGAAAAATATCGCGTTTCCCTTACTTGAGTAACAATTTCTCTTCATTTCCTTCAAAAGTCCATTCTATCTAGTATAAAGCTATTTTTCTCGGGGGGGGGGGGATCCCAAGGATCCGTCCCTGGTCCTATGCCAGCCCATGGGACAGTGGACCTCCTGATTACAGTGGATTCCAAACCACTTGGGAAACACAGTGAAGTCACACAATTAGTTCGGAGGTGACCAGGACAAGTCCTACCATGTTTCCCTATACCGGCACTGTACACACGGCCAAATCGTCTGCAGCTTTGAACCTGCCCTGGTCCGCTGGATTCAACTTGGTATGGCGGCCGGCTTCGAGTCTTATACAGTTCATACATTTTCTGGCCATGCTTCGGAGGGCATGTAAAGCAGGCGGTCCCGGGCTTTCCTAGTTGAGACATTAGCTTGTGCTATCGGGGGCCACTGTCTTCACATTTAAGATATATGTAGATGTGAGTGTAAGAGAGGGCTTTATAACCCTAACTCCGCTAGGTTGGCTTAATAATAGAACAAAAAGTGCATATTTATTTATTTATTTATCTTCCGCCACTCTCCCCCGCGCCAAAAATTGTTTAAATTCAATACTGTGTGTATATAATAAAACAGGCGCGGACCCAGGAAGGGGAAAACAGCAGTGGCGCGGCCTGTGGCAGGTGCATGAGATGCTACCCTACCTGTCCCTACGCGCAAAGGCCGCAAGGACTGGTCCTACGCATATAAAGAATCATGATTTTCCTCCTTTTTAAAATACGTGCAAATAAATTGGGCCTAAAGCCTGATTCATAAAAAATAATTTTATTTTACATAGAAATTCAATATTGTTCTATTTAGTTTAAGCTTACTTGGAATTGTGTGGATGATACTACCTATAGCTATAAGTCTTGATTGAAATAACATTTTCAGGGGGGGGGGCAAAATGTTACCTTGCACCTGTGGCAATTTTACCTTTTGAACTCGGACCGTCACTGAAAAGCATGGCCGTAGTCAGCAGAATCATCAATGAGACAAATAAGACTTTAAGAGCACCTGCACGAAGAGAGGTGTATAGTTCTCCTACAGCAGGGTGCCACTCACAAGTCACAAGAACTAAAAATGGATTAGATAAGTGCGTGTCGAGTTTAGGTCACCTCCGAAGTAATCAGGTAACTATACTATACCGTACTATGTTCCACAAGTTTTTCGGAATCCACTATAATCAGGAGGTCCACCCTCCATGTCAACTCCCCCTTCTCCCTCAGTTGAAGGAGTCAGCCCAGCGTAAGAATACCGGAAGGCCTAATGCTGAATAAAATGTATGAAGCCAGTACAATAGGACTACGCCAGAGACGTCCACAAAACCGCTGGAACTTGGAAAGACCAATTCGAAACGACCTCAACCGTAGATGGTGGAGCGTCGTGCGAAATCGATGTGAATGGAGGAGTGATGTCCCTTGTCGTGTCGCACATGCTAATCAAGGGCTGTAGAACCGGAAGAAAAAGGAGAAGAAAAAGTAGACGAGGAAGAAAATGGAGACAAAGGAGAAGAAGAAGTTTTAGCGACACTGGCGCCAATAATACTAGAAATATCTACTAGACCTTCATTAGTCAATACCGTCGTTAAAGTGGCAACACGGGGAATTGCCCTAAAAACGGCCAAAAGGAAGGGAACGGTGGCAACAGCAGGTGCAGGAATCGCACCTGCACATTTACATCCCCTACTGTCATGCAATTACATCACGGAAAAAATAACGAATTCGCCAGGAAGCAACCCTCAATTACCAACCTATTTTACATTTTAAAGCCAACCTGCCCATTAGTCATAGGAACAGGTTGACTTAACGGCAATAGGACCAAAAATTTTAAATAGAAGAATTCTTTGGGGCGCCTATAAATTGTTACTCGGCGAAAGGTTTGCTGTCCAGTATAAGTACCTACTTTTTACTTGTCTACCTTTTTAGAACCCCCTTCAGGGTTCTCAATGCATACTTAATACAATCCATATGCAATAATTAGACGAATAGGAGGCTGAAACAAACATTGCAGTATATTGGATGCAAAACTATCGAGCAGTGGGCCTACTATGGCGATTACTTTTAATGTTAACCTGGGATTGAAAATGTAAACAAGGTAATTTTAGAATGGAAAGTGCTATTAAAAATAGTTTTGTTTACATTTTTTTTTATTTTTAACCCTAGGAAGTTAATACTAAACGTAGTGGGCTCACAGATATCTAGCCGAATCCAAATCAATCACAAAGACAATCGTCTAGTTCATTCTGCTTCAGAATTAACAAACCTAACAAAACAGAAAAGGGTTTACTATGTGATGGTAAAAAACGAAATTTTATGCAGATGCTAGGCTGGACTAAAAGACAAATAGGTCTGGGATTCGGACACATGGAGGGTTGCTGCAGAATAAACAGATTTAAAAGATGGACCAAGGTACGATAAAAAACTGGAAGAGCGAGTAGTGCGCAAGCGCAGATGGACCTAATGACGAATGCGTCTGGACATAGGGATGCAGATGGCTGGTCACACATTAATGGAGGAAGTCGCGACCTTGATGTCCACTTCAACCCTTATTGCGTCAGGTACCTGGTACCTGATTAGGTTCACTTTGATTTACTGGTCTGCATCATGTTTTATGACTTGGGGTTGAAAACTTAAAGGAGGAAATCCGGTTGAATGCTGTTTCTTTAGAGAAAACCAGAGTACTCCTACGCGTTTTTTGTACAAAGTCAATTTTCACAGGAAATATCGAACGTAGATCTGTCAAAAACAGCTGTTAAATTAGCCGAAATATCACACGACATTCGATGTATGACATGTGGCCTTCACTACCACCAATAATTAGCCACAGTTCTTGATCACCTTTCTCGAGACTACCACACCAAGCGTTTTTTGTACAAATCAAAAAAAGAAAACTGCTAACAATTTGTTTCAAAGTACCTACCTCTGAGTAAAAGTAAGAAAGTAAACATGAAAAGTGAAGTTACCAATAGATTCGGTAGTACCTTATTTATTTTTATCTTTTTGTTTTTGTACCATTGACTGACCACCGTTCCGTTACGATACAGTATCTATTTGTTCTACACCCCATTCGTCCAGACACATTACTCATTAAGTCCAGGCTTACCATCTGCAGATACTAGGTACACTGGTTTTTTACCACCTTGGAGTACCTTTGATTGTCCATCCTCAAAGTTTGTTTATTCAGGGGCCCTATTCTGCACCTGCGACAGATTGTCTATCTGCTGGTCTCTGATTCATCTGTCCTTTCCATGTCACATCACAGCTTGTCGATAGGGGCATTCATATGTACCGTACCTCTGGTGAAGCGAAAAAAATGTAACAGCAAAGGCTTTCACGGCTGGAGTCTAATGACGAACTAGTAGAATCCGGGCTGATGGGCCGTGGTCGAAATAAAAGCGAACTTCCAAACGTTTTGTCAACATCTGCGGTCGACATCTTCATTGGAAATGCGTAGACTTGTAGATTGTTTCTCGGAGGCTCAGCAACGAACACGGCCCATCAGCCAGGATTCTACTGGTTCTTCATGCGAAGCGGAAAACGTTAGGAAAAGTAGAAACCTGATGGAACTGGGAAATCCGAGCTAATGGGCCGTGGTCGATCTAAAAGGGTACTTCCAAGGGTTCCGAGTAGAATCAAGCCTTTTGATCTTATCTAATGAATAAATAATGGCTTTTTGTTGTATTACTAAGCCAACCTAGCGGAGTTAGAGCTATAAAACCCTCTCAACTAGGAAGGCCCGGGACGGCCTGCTTTACATGCTTCCGAAGCATGACCAGAAAATTTAGCATGTGTGGGACTCGAACCAACAACATTTCGAGTGAAAGTCAGAGTTCTTACCACTACTCTGCATGTCCTGATCTGATTCGCGTATTGAATCCATATACTTCCAATTCTGTACTCGATTCCGAAATTAAATATTTGTTCCGAATCTGATGTCCCCAGCTGATTTCAATTTCGTTGACAGCAAACTGAAAAAACGTCCTTTCTCAATAAATTGTAAAATTAAACAAAAACTTAATTTAAATATTTTTTTAAACTAGGATATAAATTTAAATTCAGGCATTACAATCTCTGGTTAGATGGATGGGTCTGAGAAGTAGGTATATTAGTAGACGGGGTTGGGTCTAAAATCCCAAAATTTATGGGGATGCCAACAGATTTCGCTATTAACTGTCACCGAATTTATGCCCCTCCGTTGAATTTTAAATTGGGCGCTGACTGTACCTTGCGGCTCCCTTTGTATTGTTGTTATGGTTTTTTCTTCACAATACAGAAACCTGCTCCGTTGGCTGGAATGCTTAAAATCGTATGGAATCCAACCTTAAAGGGTATTTTTCTCTCTTTCTTCAAGGACGCTGTGTTCTTATTATTTGGACATAGCCTATTATAGACTTTTAGAGGTGAAAAAATGCCTAGACAGAAGTTTGAGTGGGATTTTTTTTTCTTAATTTGGCGCTAATTTCCGTTTAGGCACTTAAGGCTTGTGGCGTCTTCTGTCCGCTACTGAATATTGCAACTGCTGAAGAACTAGCGTCTTGCGGGAACTCGACCCTTTTCAGTTTTAACGTATTCTCTTCGTTCAGGACCAGGTAGCTGAAGTCCGATTTTGCTTCGCTAAGGTTGCATGCCTTACCATAGCGAAGCAGTTCAACTACCATGTGTCATACCAACCATCTTCATTCTTCAACTATTGATTAATAGGAGTCTTAATATATTCTGTCATATAATGTATTATATCCTCGAAAACGCTGGAAGGTTGAGTTTGAAACTGACCGTCGCGAGTTGGGAGTCCGTAGATGGTGGAGCGTTGTACAAAACCGAGTTGACTAGAGGAGGAGTGTTGTCGAGCAGGCCAAAGCTCATCGAAGGCTTTAGTGCCAGAAGAAGAAGAAGAAGAAGAAGAAGAAGAAGAAGAAGAAGAAGAAGAAGAAGAAGTAGAAGAAGAAGAAGATGTATTATAACTTAAAAACTATAAGAATACAAAAATGCTGAACACCAGACAAAGTAATTCCTTCGGTAGGCATGCGCCACAGGCGCGTCCAGCATAACAAACCCAACTTTGGCGCCAAAGCAATTACTTACAAAACTACTTTTCTCAATCCAATTTTATTACTTATATTCAACATCAACTCCCCTGAGATCAGCAATTGTTTTGCTTTCAGACAGGACTCTAACATGGATTTTTGAAATTATGCATAGCAGAAATCGGATGATCAGCGTTTGTTCAAAATTGAGCGGGATTGACATAATAAAATTAATTTTTCCTTTGGGAACTTGAAAATTTGAACAAGCAGATTTTGTGTATGCATAAAACATAGGCCTACATATTTTGGGGAGAATTAATTTTTCTCTTAGCTTCCGAGGTTCGGACTCAAGACCTTCCGTCTTTATATAGAAAGGACAAGTCCTGACACGCAGTCAACAACTGCACTACTCTGACCCAATATAATTTAATACCATGGGACGGCAGAGGGGCGACAAAACTGCTCGAAAAGGACGTAATTAGGCAATGAAAGAAAGGCGTATGCTCGACAATTGCTTGAATTGGACAGTCGTTTTCACATGGTGGGGCCCTATTCTAAAATCCCCTTTGGCCTTGAACCCTAAATCTTAAGAAGACCTCACCCTTTCCCGGTAGACAGACAGACAATTTATTCATTTTAATGATTCACCAGGCAACTTTCATGAGCAACCCACGCCCAAATCTAAGAAGCTGGATGGCAGGACTTGATTTGTTGACGAATGGCTGTTTTTTTTGGTTTTTAGGCATAAGACTGGCGGGGTTAGGGACACTAAAGATTGCGTTGTCGCTTTTTTACTGTCTGACTGTGCTGGACAGGACCGTACCTAGGATTTGGGGGTCATGCTCTTTCCTACGGGAAAATAGCGCCCAACCAGTAATGCTTACTTTAACTTTAATGGCGCCTTATCAAGGTCGTAGCTATAGATTTTTCGGTAAATACAACAAGTAGAAATATGGAAAGAACAGAACAAAATGTATGTTTTATTAATTTAAAAACGACCGTTTGGAAGTGTACGAAAATACTTTGTGGATGATGGAATTTCACGACGGGGAGGGTCCGCACCCCTGGATCCCCCCCCCCCCCTTCCATAAATGCGGGCTTGCGCCTTATACCTCCCACCAGCACGGGCACGGATCTTCAACTTCCCAGGTGTTCTGGTCATGAGTATCATCCGGTGACAGACCGAGGGTCCTGAGGTCCTCCCTCATTTTCGTTACAAGGGACATCCTCGGTCGTCCTGTAGGTCTTGTGCCCTCCACCGTATAATCCCTCACACGTTGTAGTAGGTGTACATCTTCTCTTCTTTTCGTGTGGCCCTACCACACCAGGGTTATTTACGCCACTCCGAGGAGGGCACTGACGGCAAATTCACCGCCCAGATCCGGCGGGTACTTAAATACGCCCCTGCGCTCAACTAATCTAAGCATTGAGAAGTGATATCATTTCTCTATTTCTATGGATTTCTATATAAGAGAGGTTCATTAACGGACAACCGAACAACCCCATAAGTTCACCACTAACAGCAACGTAAAGATCAACACAAACACAGCAGAAAAAAACTCCGTTACGCCCATGCTTTCTTATTTATCAATGTTGGTATAGGTAATTTTTTTTAAGGACCTTTTATGGATCCAGGATTATTTATAGTGGCCCATAGGTGCCTTATCTAATGCCAACGACCCCATGGGTTTCGGACATTATTTGTATTGTTACCGTAAGAAATTTTGGCCATTGGCAAACTGGTATACGTTCTCTACAATTTATACGTGTCAATCTACGCCGGCTACAATAATAATTGTCCCAGGGTTAAAGATAGGTTGCCTCGACTTTCCCTATAACAAAGCACACATTGGTCGGCAGAATATGCAATACGTTGGGACATGAATTAGCCAATATTTCATCAAAAAATAATTTATTATTCAATATCAAAATATTTCTTGGGAAAGCAACCTGTTCGGTTTTGTTAGAGCTGAAGTTAGAAAGCTTCGATGGAAGGCTCTATATAGAAAAATTATTTTTTATTAATTTGTCATGAAAATTGAGTCTTTTATGTGCCCCCAGAACCTAACTATAAAGCCATCATGGGGGAAGTGACTTATTGATTTATTTATATCAATAACGACGAAAATATGTAGTAACTTATGTGAATTAAGGAATCATGTTCCGTGGAGTCGTTTTTTATAAAAACATTTTTCAGCCGTTTTTTAGGGAGATTCAACCTATTGAGTTGGCGACCAATGTTCGACTTTCGGAAAATTTCTTCACAACTTTTCATTTCATGACCCCCTGAGCCTAAAACCACCCTCCGTTCAAAATGTTGTATATATAGTATATACATATATATGTATATCGATTTTAGGAAACACTCTAACTTCCGTAAATATTATCCGATTTTGATGAAACTTGGCACAAAAATTGATCATACAAATGTCTTGATCGAGTTCGTTAACCAGCTAGATCCACTATTTAGTTACAAGATGAGGGCCGATTGAAACCTTGTATAATTCATATCTCAGTTAATATTGGTGGCAGAGGGATGAAATAAAATCAGACTGAAAGTCCGTATTATTATCTACGATAATGGTTATCACCTCTTTTTAGGACAAATCAACCATTTTAAGATGGCATCCAGTCAAAGTGAAAATGATTTGATAAAGAAAAGTTCATAGTCGGCATTGTGGTTCGAAATATAGAACACAAGAGTGTTTTATGTGTTGATGTTGTTGTCGGGAAAATAATGAAGTATTTTTTATTTGTTATTACATACATAGCGTATTAGGTAGCGTAGAGGAAATGCAGGGCCTGCGGAATCTCCCTACTCCTGATCGGCCAGAGCCGAAAGGGATTTTTTAATTTTGCGAGGGGTGAAACCCCCCAAAATAAGTTAGACCAAAATAAGGAAAATAAAGAGGTCCTGAGGTAATTGGATACAGAAGCCGCGTTGCTGCCGACGGTTAAGAAACGGAAACACAAACACTTTAGCCATGTGATGAGGAACGAAACGATATAAGAAAGGAATTATTCGATTCTGGAATCGACTCGAATAGAATCGGATGTTCCCTGATTTCTCCTGTTCCAAACCGTGGCATCAGAAGACCGCACCAGCCAGTGGATTCCATACCTTTACCATAAGATGGTGGATGTGGCCCTTAAATTTACAGCTGCAAGTGTTAATTACCTATAACTACCGCACCTAAATAACCCTTTGGCATGGCCAACTTTACAACCATTTTAAATATTCAATAGAGAGAAGATTTCAAAAGTCAAAACATAAAAAAGAACGGTGAACGACCTCGTTTGCCAGGTCTGCATCTGTAGTAAAGTAACAAGAAGAAAGGGGAAAATCATCCCCCGTTAGCGACGTCATCTTTTTACGTGTCTAAATACTTTCTTATCCGTGAACCCTTTGGCAAGCTAAGCTTTCTGTCGTGGTTGTTGTAATTTGAATGGTTCGGTAGGTCTAGTTAAAATTCTAGACTGTTACGCTAAACAGGCTTTGCTGTATATTCGGGGCCTAGCCTAATGCGTTTCCCATGGTATAGGATGGGCCACAGTCTGGTTTTTCGTCCTACAATACAATAATACAAAGATTAAATATAGTACTAAACAAAATTAAATAAACTAAATAAATTTATTCCAATTCTTCAACAATACAAGTTTACATAATATGAAATTGTATCACTAAGATAAAGTATAAAATTAAATTTCAATTAGCTAACCATAAACTAAATTAAATTTAAAATTTAAGAGGAATCAATTAACCAAAATAGGGTCATACTGTATATTCCGGAGGGAGGGAGATTTTTTGGGCCTAAAAAGCCATCCCTCATTTCCCCCCGCACGTATTTTACAGTCGGAGGGCAGTGGAGTTGACAGGAATGAATTTAAGCCTTATAAAAGAAAAGAAAGAAATTTAACAAAATTGTCTTTATTTTCAATATGGGCGAATTTTGAATTATAAATAAATAAATAAGGACTTTTTGTTCTATTACTAAGTCAACCTAGCGGAGTTAGGGCTATGAAGCTCTTTCTTACACTCAACTATAGGTAAGCCCGGGACCGCCTGCTTTACATGCCCTCTGAAGCATGGCATGGAAATATAGGAAGTGTAGGACTCGAAATTAAGAGCGTACGTCCCGACGTCTTATAGAAAATTAGCAAGCCGAAATTTAATACTTCTTATTTTTTATTTCATTAAGCAAGTTATTATATAAACTATTGGTTCATTTAAGTTACCGAAGACTACTTAATACATCATACAAATTATTAGGGTATGATTAATTTTGGTTTTGTAGTTTTTTCATGATTTTACGCGAAGTTTTAAAATTTAATTGCTTCGTTAATTAATAAATAAAGAGAAGTCTTTCTGTAAAAACAACGGATTTTGGGGTACTTATTTCCTACAGGACGTACTCTTAAGGGGATGATTTAGGTGGGGTCCCAACATCGCATCGCTTGATATCCGAACACTAATACCGCAACACTAAGCTAAAAGGTTTAAAAAAGGTTGCCTCCCGACAAACACTGCTTTTCTGTCGCCAATAATTATTAGTAGTTTCACTATACAGAACAAATTCCATTTAGTGGGGTATCCAATTGTTCGATCAGTTCAAGGTAGTTTCTTTTTTTTTACTTCTGATATTACTTTCTTCATTTGACTTATTCTCGTTATTTTTTCAAAAAGTAATAATAGGTTTTTTTATTGTTTCTATTACTAAGCCAACCTAGCGGAGTTAGGGCTATAAAGCCCTCTCTTACACTTAACTATAGGAAGGCCCGGGACCGCCTGCTTTACATGCCCTCCGAAGCATGGCCAGAAAATGTAGCCAGTGTGGGACTCGAACCAACAACCTTTCGGGTGAAAGTCAGAGTCCGTACCACTACGCTACATGCATTATTCCGTTAATTGCATTATATTCTTTACATTGCATTAAATGCTCCAGCGCTGGAAATACCGGCTGGGGAAAAAATATTACGTATAAGTATATTATACAATATAATAATAATAATAATAATAATAATAATAATAATAATAATAATAATAATAATAATAATAATAATAATAATAAATGTCTTTAATGAGGGAAATAATGCGGATACAGTGAGATACGGCGAGGGCCCTCTCTAACACCTAACTTTTTTTTTTTTTTTTTTTTTTTTAAAGATTAATCCCATACAAACAATTTAATGATTGTATCCGATTGACCTCTTCAGTCGCCTCTGTTGTTAGTACCCGTGTTGAGTTACGACACGTCTCCGATCGCATGGCGTTTAAAGACTCGCACAAGTGCAAGCATGTTACCACCTGGCCATCGAAGTCGATTGTAAATATCAACTTGTTTAGTTGTTTAACTAAAATATTTGTACTGTATATAAAAAAAACTGCATACTGTAAAATAAGTTATATAGCCTACCGAATATCAGTCATTTCACCTTCTATTAATAATAACACTAATTCTAATTATACTATACAATATAGTACTAGTAGTTAATTGCCGGCCGCCAAACCAAGTTGAATCCAGCGGACCAGAGCAGGTTCAAAGCTGCAGATGACTTGGTCGTGTGCACAGTGCCGGTAGGGAAACATGGTAGGACTTGTCCTGGTCACCTCCGAACTAATCGTGTGACTTCACTGTGTTTCCCAAGTGGTTCGGAATCCACTATAAACAGGAGGTCCACTGTCCTATGGGCTGGCATAGGACAGTCAAGTCGGGGTAGCTCTATGGGCCCAAATTTGAGGCCTAAGTCGTTATTAACCCGACGAACACTATTACTACTACTACTACTACTACTACTACTACTACTACTAGTTAATTAGCCCCAGCAAGGCATAGATCGTGGGTTCGAATCCCACCAAATCCAGATTTTTTTTATTCTCTAATTTCAGAAATTACTAAAACACACTTCTCTCGCTTTCGCCAGTCAGTCGCAGCTTGTTTTGGCCACACGTCCATATCATTGCATAATAATATATCAAAATATAGACGAACATTATTTTCACCTGTCTACCTTGGCAACCTAAATAAATAAAAACTCCCTATTTGCCCACAGAGTGTCACGCTATAAGAGAAAGTTCCTTTTACGAGGCACCCTGTTGAATTTGGTACCGGGAACATGCCCACGTACCTGAACACCCATATTTAGCTTAGGCAGGTGAGCTTCCCGCGATTTGTGGTCTGTGCTGCAGGCAGATAGGCGCGATCAGACCCTGCAATCAGGCACTATTACAGACCCCTACGCTGCCCCCCATTTTACATGCCCAATTTACTCTGTACCTAGGTACAAATGCACCTCTGGCGAAAATGCTATACGTTAAGAAAAATGAACCATGCTATATTGTAGTTTATCCCCCCCCAAATTAATGGTTGCGGGTATTGGGCTTTGATATCAGTTTTGTGTAATTTTTTTATTTTAAATTTTTATTTTCATGTTTTATGGGTTTATATGAGTATTGGTGTGAATTACCAAAATACCTTGGGGGGGGGGGGGGGGTCCTAAGACACCATGCGTTCCGTGCCCCTAGTTGTCAAAATCCGGGGGTAGGTGGGTGGAGGTTTGTTTAGAACCCCAAAAACTTTAAGATATTAATATCCATGATTGCAGTGCAGATTCTAACATAAACTTTGACAACATTAACATAAACATTGCGTAACTCCGAAATTGTTATACATTGCCCAATAATTACGCCAATGTATAGGAGGCGTCCGAAGTCAGAGCGATAAATAGTGCTCTAGGTGGACTGCCAATTACTAATCTATATATAAATTATATTATAGTCCAGTGGGCCTACTATGCCATTTAGCAGTGGCGTAGCCAGAAAGTTTTTTTTTTGGTGGGTCCAGTTTTCATGCAACATCAATACATATAAAGTTTGCCAGTTTACGATAGGTTTTCGAGTGGGGTGGTGTTTCATTTGGCACTCCTCTAGAAAGGGGGGCCCGAGGGAATTATTTTGAAAAAGAATAGGCCCTAAATAGTGGAATTTACGCACCTTGAAAACAGTTATGTTCATACTTTACATATGAAGAATATTACAGCTAATAAGGGGGGCCCGGGGGAGTGTTTTTTAAAAGATAGGCCTGAAATAGTTTGTCGACAAAAAATTTTGATTTTGCAGACGATAATTTTATTAACAAAACTGGAAACAGGGGGACCGGGGTCTCATTTTTAATGAATTGTTACTAGCGGAGTTTATACAGTTTACTGGTTGTTGTTAACGGTTGATTTTTTTAAAAAACAAAATAGTGCAAAATGCGCGGGAAATTACTTACTTTTACTTTTTCCGCGCCATTTTCTCATGGAGGGTCGGCGGCAGAGCTGCGGCGTTTCCAGACGTTTCTGTCTTGCGCGTCCTCCCTTGTGAGCCCGGTTTCTTGCAGGTCGCTTACAATTTTCTTCTCCAGGGTGAGCTTTGGGCGCCCACGTGCTCGGCGTCCAGATACCATCTCCTCTCCCACTCTTCATATAAGCGCTGATGCCTCTCTCCTTTGCACGTGTCCCCACCAGCTGAGCCTCTTCCCTCTCAGTTTTTGCACCATACGTCCGTTGTTTGCATTTCTTCCCGAATGTCCTCGTTTCTGCGACTGTCACTTAATGTTACGCCACATGCCCTCCGCAGCATCCTCATCTCCGCTACGTGGATCACTTGTTCTTCGCGTTTACGCACGGCCCAACACTCAGCGCCATATATCATACATGGCCTGACCACTTGTTTGTATATGCGACTTTTCAATTTCTTTGGCATCCTTCTGTCAGTCAGAACCGCGGACATCTCTCGAAACTAGGCCCACCCCGCGCAGCAGTACGCGCCTTCACATCGTCATCGCAGCCTCCGTTTTCGCCAATCGTGCTGCCTAGGTACTTAAATTTCCCTATACCTTAATTCAAATTAACAAATTGATCCATGGCTATATTTTTGAAAAAAAGATAAAAGAAGATAAAAGATAAAAAGAAAATTGTCTTTCTTTTCCTTTCAGCCCACTCTTAAAATTAACCCAGTTTAGGCAGTAATTTCCAAATATTTTGTTTAAAAAAAAAAGGGAAAAAAATGCGAAATCCGACATGAGATGTCATACAGTAGCCACGCTATGGTAAGGCACAGTCGGACCCCAGCGGAGTGCAAGTGCAATCTGAAAATTGTGACATTCCCGACAAACAAGGTCGTATTAATACTCAGCTGAGGGCATGATAAGCCAAAAAATACGGAATAGCCTACACGTAAAATCGTATTCTGCTATATACTACAAATAATGCCTAGGGCACAAATAAAGAAGGTATTGTACACAAAAAATTAATCCTAGAAAGGAATCGAACCTTAGCCTACAAGTCTCTGAACAAGTGTCCAAACCGTTACCAGCTGAGCCGCCCTTAAATGGCTACCTCAAGGTTGCATTCAAATTTTAAAGACCCCAGGTATGATTCCCACACACTTATCTGAATATCAATCTTAATTTTTTCTACATTTTCCATTTTTCATCCCCCCTGTACGGTAGAAAAAATTGTATTTCCATAAGTTAAACATAGCAGGATGGGATCATTTATTGCGAGACTAACAACAGGTTTCAAAGGGTTGATTATGATTTTGCTAGTCAGGGGGCCGCATAATGACTTCCACTGCGTTGGGTTTTTTGTATTCCTTAAACCTACTTAAATGCAATGCGCAAGGTTTAGGATTAGCCTATGATAAATTGATTGTAACTTTCATTTAGGATCGGGCCCACAATCGCTTGAAAAGTATTCTTTACGAATAATGAATGGCCCAGCGGTTTACGAACGAAATGCGGGGCGGTACGGGAAGGGCCAAGAAGTATTCATAACTTATTTACTTTCATTACTTCTTTCTCAGTTTTTTTGAATCATGAAACCCACCCATAAGAGTCAATTGTACATCCCCACAGTCATTTTTTTGTTATTAAATCATTAGCAACAGCGCACCCTAGAAGCTCATGTCTGGGGCACCAGATCATTAAGAGCCCGTAGGAAATTGGCAGCCCGAAATTTAATACTTTTTATTTTTTATTTAATTAATTCAGCACGTTATTAAAATTTTGACTCATTTAAGTTGTAGAATCACATAATAAGGTATTTTTAATTTTTGAAATTGTAGTTTTTTCATAAACACGATAATAATTTAAATAAACAATAACTTTTCGCGTAAAATCGTGTTTATGAAAAAACTAAAATTTCGAAAATTAATAGTACCTTATTATATGATGCGTGAAGTAGTCTACTACAACCTAAATGAGCCAAATCTTTAATAACCTACTTAGTTAATGAAATAAAAAATAAAAAAGTACTAAATTTCGGGCTGCCAATTTCCTACGGGCTGTACTTTCTTAAGCATTCAGCAAGAATGCACCATCTAATTTCGGCCACCATCGCGCAATATCGGCACAGATTGTCCAGGCGTCCTGGTATGACGAAAATGGTCACCTTAAAATCATTCCTGACCGTTACTAACCTAACCGAACCTAACCTAACCTAACCTAATCAATGATTGGCCACAATAATTGAACTTAATTGGTTTGTAAACAATAACGGGCAGTGAAAGGCTTGGCAGGTGGGAGTTCAAAATCGGTGGATAGTAGGTGGTGTAAACAACTGCCACATATCCTTTATGAAATGTTGAGGAGTATTGTAAAACAGCAAAGGCAAAGGCATTGTAACAGTCGCTGCTGAGCCTCCGAGATACAATCTTAGAAGTCTACGCAGTTCCACTGAAATCGACCGCAGATAAGTAAGTAAGTAAGTAAATAATATATTACAGTTTTTCTTGTGCAGTTTACGAAGTCTACCCCAGTACTAAGTACTCAAAGAGACTTGTATCACTGGGGTAATTTCAAGAATACATTAAATTTTAAAGGCTTATTAGAAAACAATTACAATTACTTACGGTCAAAATAAAAATATAAAAAACGATCAACATTATAATTAAGGCTCTGATTGAGCTTTAGTCAATGTAAATGTACATTTTAGAATATAAAATTAAAAATTTACAGATGCTGGTCCAGTATAAAATATTTAAGAAATGTTAGTTTAAAAATACAAAATGGAGTTGAACAATTTAAGAATACTATATAAATTAACAAATTAAAATAACAGCAACAGTAAGTACATATAGGTTAAAATACTATTTAAACATCTTAGCAGTGCAAATATAGCCCAATATAATTATTGGAACAGTAGCATTTTTAATGTTAAGTCATCACAGCCCGCTACGTATTCTTTCAATAATTTATAGTATTGCTTGTTGGGATTTCTTATAGATTTGAGGCCAGTTGGTAACGCATTAAATAATTTGCAAGCTATAAAATTTGGAGCATGCTCGTAAATAGTTGATGTTGGCGAAACGTTTGTAAGTTCGCTTTCATTTCGACCACGGCCCATCAGCCCAGATTCTACTGGTTCTTCCTTCAATAGAGGAGTACCATATTTCTTTTACGGGATCAGACATTTTATATTGCTCTACAGGCGCGGAGATCAAGGAGGGGGCTAAGATTAAATTTCGATTTTTTTTTTTTTTATAGGGCTGAAATATTGGGATTTTACGCATTTTCAGAGCAATAAGGGTTCCATATTATAGGTAATTAATACAATCGAGCACAAGGGGGGCCCGGGGGTCTCCGCCGGGAGAAAATTTCTGAAAAATAGGACTGAAATAGTGGGGTTTTACGCATTTTGAGGACCCTAAGGGGGGGGGGGCTATAGCCCCCATAGCTCCCCCCCGTAGATCCGCGCCTGTTGCTCTACAATAGATATCTCTTGTGAAATTCAACTTTGTAAACAAAAATGCTCAGTGTCTCTTAAGTGGACCATTTTCGCGCTCCCACATTCAGACTATACGCCGCCATTCTTCCTTGGTGCCTACAGAAAAGTTCAAACAAAAACCTCTTGATTGACAGAAGGTCTTAGCATCTGTTTTTTTTTTGAATTTGAATATGCCTGCAGGCTCCGGCAGGTATTTCAATACCAACCCCTTTGTGCCTAACAAATATTCGTCGAAATGCACCACAAGCAAATTTTGCTGCCTTTTCAATGGAGGTTATCTACCCCAAACCTTTTTTTACCTTACAATGGACCTCATTGTGTTGGTATTGAAATTCGAAAACAGGTTCCCTATCCGGGATAACCTTCAATTACTTCAACCCTTCTTTGCATAACCCTTTGCTGTATTAATATAATTAAGCCAAGGTTTATTTTAATTTTGAATTCTGAGGTTGTTCTCAGGAACCTTGACTATGACTAACGATGTGTCCGAAAAGAATGGGGGATTTGTATAATTTTGAATAAACAAACAAAAACAAAAACTTAGTGTTTTAGCAAAACTTATTATAACTACTATATACTACAAAGTTAATTTTTCAACGATTATTTGGGTTTTACTAATTATCCTAGTTATAGTAGTAGTTATAACAAGTTTTACGAAAACACTAAATTTTTTTTTGTTTGTTTATTAAAATGAAATACCACGAAGTCACGAGTAATTTTTTTTCTATTATTTTATAATTTTGAATTTGATTATATTTTACTGGTATATAGAATAACTGCTGTCCCCCCCCCCCTCCCCCCAGACACACACACACACACACGTTAGCATTTTGTGTACATCAAATTTCATAGGAAATATTCGCTCTAGAGCCAGGTACCATTGAGGATGATGCGCGAGAACATATAGTTGCTAGGCTAGCTGGATGGTCTTCCCTTCCACAGCGCATGCAGTGAGCTTTTTTAAAGATTAATCGCACATAAGCAATTTATTGAATGCATCCGATTGACCTCTTTAGTCGCCTCAATAGGTTGTATTAGTACCCGCGTTGAGTTACGACACGTCTCCGATCGGATGGCATGTAGAGACTCGCAAAAGTACAAGCACGCTATCACCTTGCCATCGAAATCGAAGCTTTGGCCGGCTCGGCAACACTCCTCCCATGGCCGTCCACAGCTATGGGCAGATGGGTCATCTGACCCACCTCGATTGACCCGGAAAAAATGGTACTAATTAGGTACGAAATATAATTACTATGAATTTTTTTTTTAAAATAAAAATCAAGAAAGTAAAAAAAAAAAATAACAAATGAACGTTTCTAGACTTTTAAACAAAAACGCGCGAAAACTACTGCAAAACTTTTTAAGCTGCCCAATTGGTCACTTATATTAAATATAATAAATAGGAGGATTCACCGTAATTATTGATTGATTTTTATTTATAATATTACTTTATCCCATATCTGCCCCCCCCCCCCTAACAAAGAACTGTGGAATTTTCAATTTTTTTCATTTGCTCTTGACCCACCTCATATTTCATCCAGCGGACGGCCCTGACTCCTCCAGTTATCTCGGTTTTGTACGACGCTCCACCATCTATGGACATTTGGACTCCCAACTCATGAAGATCAGTTTCTTACTCATCCTTCCAGGGCTAATATTGGGCCAAAAGGCCCAAAATTCGCCCATATGGAAAATAAAGACAATTTTCTTTCTTTCTCTCTCTCGAGCGTTTTCGATGACGTTGCCTCCAGTCATCTTCCTGTCATTTACGCATTAAATAGTTAATGAATATTTCTTATATTGCAACAGGAGTTACCTACCATATTTTGAAGTTGATTTTCCTTTCATTTTACTGTGCCTTAAAATTTTATGGTACAATTTTGAAGAAAAAAAGTGTATTGGGGAACTTCTGCACTTTTATTAATTTAATAAAATTAATTTAACTAATTTACTTAGTAACGGAGTCCATAATGATTTCATTCGGCCTCATTACTGCCCGATGTCGATCTTCTCTTGGCACCAGAAAACTTATTCTTCCCCTTACTAAATTGGAGTTCTTTCCAGTTCTCGTCCAATTGTGCATCGTCTTTTGCTTGATGTGGTGGTTGGGATTTTCCGTTATTTCGCTTGTTGATATAAACATAAATTGGAGGTTCGCAGTTGCAGCACTAAAACGGAAATATCTATAGTTTGGTTAGGGGCGTAAAAAAGGCACAATTTTTATCTAAAATTACTAAAATAAATAATCTTTTTGAGGAACGCAGCTTTTGTTGCTTTGTAACTTCAGGTATGTTTTAGGTGCAAAATGGTGTAACAAAACAGAACCGTGTGCTTTGGAAATAATATGGATAATCCGAATCCCAATGCATTGCATTATTAATTCCAATTTCATAAAAAATAAAATCACAAGTTAGGTACATACTGTATATTGTATGTGCAGCACAATAACACATACAGTCATAGAAATACATTAACTGGAGCGGCGGGAGCCATAATATGCCTTACGTGGCACCCGTTAACCATAAGCCAACTATCAGAGATAAGTAAGCCGGCCGCCATACCAAGTTGAATCCAGCGGACCAGAGCAGATTCAAAGCTGCAGATAACTTGGTCGTGTGCACAGTGCCGGTAGGGAAACATGGTAGGACTTGTCCTGGTCACCTCCGAACTAATCGTGTGACTTCACTGTGTTTCCCAAGTGGTTCGGAATCCACTATAAACAGGAGGTCCACTGTCCTATGGGCTGGCATAGGACAGTCAAGTCGGGGTAGCTCTATGGGCCCAAATTTGAGGCCTAAGTCGTTATTAACCCGACGAACACTACTACTATCAGAGATAAGTTCCAACGCAAAAAATATCGAAGTCTTACACATTGCAGCATAGCAGAACGGACACCTGGACCCGGTCAAAAACTCTGTACTTAGCTTGTGCAGGCTACACTTATCACTGGTTTTCCCCGCCAAATTGCGTACTTATCTTGTGCAGGCTACACTAGCGGCCATATTGATAACAGTCTCCAGCCACGGGATGCATACAGTACATTGTACGAATTTGATATTTCAGTTACAGTCTTCTGCTTGTTATATTGGAATATTGTTAAGATACAGATACTGTATATAAGATTACTGTATAAAAGATTACTGTACAAGAATTCTTACCGGAATATCTCTTAAAATCGGAATCTGCGGGGCGCAGTAGGGGACTGTCATAGTCGCAGCGAATAACATTACGGTCAACACGATAGCTTCACATAAAACCATTTTGAATTTAGTCTGTGCCGAATCCAATTATTTTTATTTACTAACACAGTTGATTTCGGAATAATATTATTCGATTTATATAAGTTCTTTATGTATCCCTAAAATTAAATGACCATGTTAAAGAAGGCTAAGCTGGGTAGCGGCATAAAGTTGTGACCAAGATTAAGCTTGGAGGTTTTCGCCATAAGCTAAATACAGTCAAAATAAAGCTATTAGGATTGCCAGAATCCCAAGGTCAGCAAGTGTGCTGAACTTATATTGTTGTTCTGTTGTCAGTCCTGATGAATTCTTCATTTGTTTCTCATTTGCCGCTATTTCCTTTTTTTATACTGGAACCCAGCAGTGGCGTAACAAAAGGTTTTCGAAGGGCCGGGGCGGTGTATAAATTAGGCGCACCCCCCCCCCCTATTTTCGTAAAAATGTAGAAAAAAATACATTGGTGCGCAGCTTTTAAATTAATGACCTAAGTGTCCTGTGCGGGAGCTCGAGGTTTCGTGGAAAATTGTGAAGAAATAGGCCTACAATAGTGGGGTATTACGCATTTTAATCGCAGCAATGGTTAAATTCTATAGGCGAGGATCTACAAGTATAAACTGCAAGCTATGGGGGCCCAGGGGAAATTTTTTGAAAAACTAGGGCTGAAATAGCTCAGTTTTACACATTTTGAGAGCAGTAACGGTTAGATATTATAGGTACAGGCGAAGATTATAACTGCAAAGACAAGGGTCACACGGAGGTCCCCTCGGGGGAATTCTGCGATAAAACAGCAATAGACCTAAAATAATGCGGTTTTACGCATTTTGTCGGCAAAAACTTTTTGATTTTATAAACTTTTCATGAACAAACCTGGAACAGGGATCTCCCCTGGCGATTTTTTGGCTGCCTACCCCCCCCCCCCCCTCGCAGACCGCAACATCCCCAATAGGGCATTAGTCAAGAAATTGGAATCTCGATTAGTCCATAGGTCTAGATCCTCAATGGATTGTCGTTCCAAGATATGATTTTCCGATTTCATAGTTGAGTGTGTAAAACGTGAGATAATCCAGATGTCGACAATTAGACCGTTCACGGACAATATTGACAATTGACACCAACCAGCCTCTCCTGAACCTAGCCCATTGGGAAGGTAATATGCCAGAGGTCGGGAACCCTTTGGCTGCATAGGGGTTTTTAGGTTTGCTCCGACAAGTTACAAATTCAGCAAAATGTTCATAAAGTCCCTAGATATTTAAAAGTGCCGAATTCTACTTGATAAAGGTATTACTCGTACAATATATGCATGTTGTTGGTGCCAAATGACATAGGTAGGCCGTATCCAGGAATTTTTAGAGGGGGGGGGGGGGTCCAGTCAATAGTACTATATAATAATACTATGAAATTTAGTAAAATTATAGCCCATGGACTGTTTTTTAATTTGATTTGAACAAAAAATGATTGGTCTGGTAGTCCTGAGGAAAGAGTTCAAGAACTGAGTTTGGTGTTAGTGAAGGCCACATGTCATGTATTGAAATGCAGAGGAGCATTTATACTAATTCAACGGCATTTTTGACGGCTCTACAATCGACATTTCCAGTAAAAATCGAGTATTTATACAGAAAACGCGTAGTAAGGGTACAAAACTGTAAATTTGGATTATCTAAAAAAAAAATGGATCAACACTGATCTGCAAACTCCACATATATAGAATAAGAATCAGTGCCGGGACTGGCTATGGGGCCACCGGGGCCATGGCCCCAGGGCCCCCACAAAAAAGGGGCCCCCAAGAAAAGACACAAAATTTACAGTAGACATAGATTAGAATACCAAAACAAACCATTGAAGCAAACACATCTTCCCATATATTGACCAGTTTATGCTGTCACTGGATCGTTGAAAGTTGAGAATTTAATAAATCTAGTACGGTAACATGAATATGTCTTCCTCAGTAAATTCTATAAGCTTTACTGCTGTTAAAATCGCAAAACTCCACTATTTTGGGCCTGTTTTTTCAAAACATTTCCTCCGGGGGAGACCCCCGGGGCCCCACTGTTTGCAGCTATATGAATATGCATTCCTTTGTAAGCTTTCCTGCTGTAAAACCATAATGTTTTTCACTTACATTTTCAAATTCTTCCCCGGGGGAAACCTACGGGCCCGCCTCTTTGGGCTAAATGAGATATTATTTTTATGAACAGGCATTCCTTTGTAAGCTTTATCAAATCTATACTTTACTGCTGTTAACATGCTTAAAACCCCACTATTTTGTACTTTTATCTTCAAATGTCCCCCCGGGGGAGAACCCCGGGCCCCCCTCTTCGGGTGAAATGCAATATTATTTATATACAATCTGAACCGTCGTAATATTAACATTACGATTTAGTCCGCATATCCGCAAAATATAAGCCTGTGTTCGCACCGCAGCTAAATCGGCCAAAAAAATGGCGTTTGTTATGTCCATACCATCATATACTCATATACGAGTAACGCCATAACCTCTAAAGAATACACTAGATACAATTGAATTATCAAGGAAAAAATGTACACTAGAGAGGATTACAATCGCCACAGCAATCCCGAGAAAAAAACCTGGCTCCGGGCTTGTCTGGCATCCTGATTCCTCTGTCTCCATTTTATATTAAATTTATAGTCGAATATTCGTTTACTGCCCGAGAAAGGGCCCCCACACAATTACGGCCCCAGGGCCCCCACAAGGCCAAGCCCGGCACTGATAAGAATGACGGGCAAAAGGCGGCAAGGCAGGCCACGGAACAAAGGGAGAGACGAGGAGGAAAGTGAGCTGCGAAAATGTCAAAGGCGGCTTGCAGAGGGGTAAAGTTTTAGAATGATGGCGGGGGCAAAACTAAGTAGACCTTATGACGTCATCATGGAGGATAAGGAAAAATTGAAAATATAACAGCAAAATAGTAGGGTTTTACGCATTTTAATAGTGGTAAAGTATAGCTGTAGATTTTACAAAGCTAAAAAAGGAAGGCTTATATAAATATAAAAAATATTTTTATTTATTTATTAATTTATATTCATATTGCTGCAAAGGGGACCATGAAGTATGAACCACGTCTTACAATGCTCGAGGCTGGGCGGGGGGGGGGGGGCAAGTTGGACCGTGCCCCCAACTTTACGCCCCTGGCGGCTTGGCAGGGGAAGAAGACCAAGGAGGGACATCTGAAGAGAGGTGGTGAGAAGCCAACGCTCACCCCGAGCTGTAGCGCCTATCAAGAAGAAGAAGTAAACGGGTTTGCTTTGGTTTTAAATCAAATTTTAAAAAAATCACATGTCTTCCGCCACTGCTATATAAAAGCTGCAGTATGAGAAAAGGGTTAGACTCCGGATTTCTCTCTAAAAAAATAAAGATGGGACCGAGATTTGTGCATGGAGCCAAAATTAATTCGGAAGAGTCCCGTTATGTACCGAAAGGGTTGGATTGCCATCTGGCGACGGTATACCAACTCAATTTCCTCATGTCATTAACGATTTCTTCACACATTTCCGACGCCCACCCTGCTGTCTCCTCATTTCACCCGATTTCCCGTAATTACCCCTTTTGCTCATGCCTGTACATACAGACCCGTACCCAGAATATCGTATTTTGGGATGAGAAATTTCTTGAATAATAATGTAAATAAGGCGAAATTTAAAAATAAGGTTGAGGTACTATTGAGTGTCCGAGGAATGGTAGAAGCCCCACCCTCATGACTTGTGTTCTCGTGGTCAGCAATAAGAATTTTAATTAATGTGTCTACATATCTAAGGGAGAAAAAATTAAAAAATATTAATTTACCAATTTGAATTTCCCGCGCATTTTTCATTTATTTGTTTAAAACAATTTAATAAACCCCGGTATTATAATAATAATAATCCCAAATCGCCATAACCGGTCTGCAGGAGATTACAATAATCTGGCGTGTCTTGGGGAAAACCGCTCACCTCCGTGTGGTCGGCTTCACACCAGCCTGCCAAATACTCAAGAAATTGACAAGAAATCATCTGCTAGCGGCTACAATGGAAAAGACGTCGGCTTCGATGGCCAGGTGGTAACGTACTTGCACTTGTGCGAGTCTTTACACGCCATGCAATCGGAGACGTGTCGTACTCATCACGGGTAATAACCTACAGAGGCGACTGAAGAGGTCAATCGGATAACCTACATTCATTAAATTGCTTATATGCGATTTATCATTTTTCAACAAAAAAAAACAAAACAAAAAAAACCGCGACTGCGAGAATTGTCCGTGTGTACCGGACCTAAATGTCACGTCTCCTACCTCGTCGAACTTCTGTTTTGTATTCCAGTTCTTTTCCTAATACGCTAGATTTAGTTTTACATAGGAGCTAGGGTCGATCCACGGGTCATGACTCCCCCCTAAAAGAGTAAATTTATAAAATACACCTAGTAATTTTTTTTTTTTAATAAAACACTTCAACAAATAAAAATACCTTTTAAACTTACAAACAACTTGTGACCCCCCCTTTTTTTTTGTGAATTTTTATATCAGTCTTGGGGCGTTTCCAAGCTAGAAAAAGTGGACTGTGTCCAGTGACTGCAAGGTGTACACTGACTGTTCAATAGAAGGCATGTCAATAGCCAGATTGATCTTTGGCACCAAAAATTGCCCCATCTTTCTTATGTACAATTTATAACTTCAATGAATATATTCTCCTATTAGGTCTGCTGACGCGATATTAAATTTAATTAAATTAAAAATTTCCACAGTACAATACAATATGTAAAAAAAATATATATAGCTGGGGCTTATTAGCAGATTTATTAGCAGTCAACACGAATAAAAAAATATTATAATGAATGACAAAAAATAGCAGGGAAAAAAATTTAAAACTTTTTAAATAGTGACATCAATCGAATCGTACCACACGGTATACCTACTATACACCTGGCATCTTTTTTTTTTACAAAAAAAAAAAATTGACTTGCAGCTGGGTTTTCGTAATATTAGAGAAAAAGGGTTCAGGGAGGGCTTCCGGGCTAAAATAGGTCACCGCATCTCGCGGTTAACGGTATACAGACCTGCTCTTAGCCCATACCTACACACTGCAAGTCTACCCAAACCTGTCTACGACTACTACATCATTAGTCCGAAAAGTTAATTATTTTTGTTTGAGGAGCGGAACTGTTCATGAACGTCGCTTAAGATTTTTTTCTTCACAATAGTGTTTGGTTAGTTTTTAGACCTTTTAAAAAATCCCTTTCGGCTCTGGCCGATCAAATCTAGGGAGATTTTATAAAAGCACCGTCCCTGCTTTTCTGGTGGTTTCTATTTCCCTTATTGATGATAACATATTCCACTATTAAAGTGCGCTAGCACATATTTCGCACTACCGCCGACACCGCTTCAAGGACGGATACAGAGGGGGGTAGGGGTAGGGTAGTAGGTAGCTGCCCCCCCCCCCCAAAATTTGGTAAAACTATTGTAAATTAATTTAGTATTGTCTAATTTATTCGATCCTGCATTTGTTTTTCCTATTTTGACCCACAACTACCCCCCTAAAAAAAAGAGAAAAAAAAGGTTGGATCCGTCCCTGCACCGCTGTCGCTCTGGCGAATCTGACTAAAATTGATATTATGTATGTACATACATACATAATATATATATAACACATTGAACAGGGGGTGATTTTAGCCTCAGGGGGTCATCAAATGATAAGAGGTGTTGAATTTATCCTGAAGTCGAACATTGATTACCGTCTCAGTAGGTAGATGAATCTCCCTAAAAAGAATGGCTATGCAGTGTCCAGTGCATTTTTTTTTAACATTGTTGCTGTCCGTTGTACAGGTTGCTGTACACAACATCCCAAATAGAGCAAGGCCAAGGGCTCTACACCAGTCCTCAGGTCAGTTGGGTTGTCGTGCACTGTTTTTTTGTTGTTGTTTTTTTCTGTGTGCTTTTTTGGATGCGAAAAGTCCTGCGAAAAATCATTGGAGCAGTTTTAGAAACGCTAATGGTTGGAAAATATGAACTAACGCAGAACTGGAATGACAGCTATACCGGAAGCCGTCCATTATTGACGAAATAAAGGCAGGGAGATATAAGTAAGACGAAATTACCCAGTGTGAGTTGTTATGTACAATCGTAAATAATGCATATTATATAATTATACAGATCTAATAGATTTTTCGGGGCAACAGTGAGCGGGAAGCGGTTTGGTTGGTAGAAATCAACGTCGCCTTGGGCCCTGCCCTGAAGTTGAGAGACGATCTGACCCCCCCCCCCCCATATTGTTATATACTCCCCCTGATCTGTGGTGTCAGTGATCGTGTCCATGTGAGGTGAGGTGGCCAAGATATTGTCAGAACATGCAAACGCATCCTTAGATCTTATGACAATTGGCACCTGCCCCTCCATGTGCATGCCACTCATTCCACTACATCTACAATACACAAGTTACCTGTCTCAGGGGTAACTTCACAAAACGCCTGCATTTTTTAAGTTATGCTTTAATGTTATATATCTTTAAAGGAAATAAAATTAGTCGGTTTCCAGCTTATCTGACTGCCTTTGGAATATTTGTCTATATTTTGGTATACCTGTTGTGTTGCACATTATATTGTTGTTAAAGTAACAAGCCTACCTACCTATGCATATTTTAATTACAAGCAAACATACAGTTAGGAAGGCCTTTCAATTTTTGAACCTCTGTCACTGTTCCACTGTCCACTGAATTTCCAAGTACAGATACTTATATAAGTTTCTAATGGGTACAGATCGTGCACGTTTAGCAACACAGTAAACGAAAGTTTATGTTAAGCCTCAGTGGCGTATGAAAATACTTATTAGTATCTCGCTGAACTGATCAACTCAAAATTTATCGCATAATACAAGAATTTTTTAAAATAGTTTATTATATCAATTAGGCAGTTAAACAGCAAAATCTCATAGCTTGCGTTGGCTTAAAACGTTAAAATAAGTTTGCTTTACTGAAAAGTTTTCGACAAGAATGAATCTGAAAGTCAATCACAAATTTTCAATGTTTTTGTTGGAAATTGGCACTTCCTGAACAATCCCAATTCCCAACCCAATTTTATTTTATTTTAATTTTAGTTTCAAATTAAGTAAATATGCAAAAACATCAATTAATCATGTTATCTTTATCGACTTCGATGGCTAGGTGTCCCCTAACGTCCCTGCACTTGTGCCAGTCTTGACATGCCATTCGATCGGAGATGTGTCGTACTTAACACGTTTACTAACCTACAGAGGCGACTGAAAAGGTCAATCGGGTACATTCATTAAATTGTTTGTATGCAATTAACCTTTTTTTTTTAAGGAAAAAGAAAAAGAAATTAGAAAAACTTAATAAATAAAATGAGGTTTAAACTTTGGTGCCAAATATTAGTTACTATTTTTCACACTAGAGAGCATGAAAAGCTTTGAAACTTTACTCGGGTTCTCAGCGACTCAGCGAGTCTCGAAAGGCGAAACTTGCAAATTTATCAACAAAGTCGGCCATTATTGTTTACGTCGCAACACCATCAGACTTACGGTATGAATTTAATCTCTTAAATATTAATTAATCCTGTAGTGGTTTTTAGTTCTGAATAACTCAGCAGTAAGTTTCATTATGTTATATTTCAAAAAAATTATTTTAGCTTTTCTAATTATAATTTTGCGAGTACCTTAAATAATAGTGGTTCTGGGTTCTTCACATAGTGCTTAAGCATGTAAGAAGCTGGGTAAAGTTCTTGTTTAGCTATTGCTTTTGTCGAAATTAGGGCTGCATAATATTTAATATTTAGAATATTTTAGTGTATTTAGTAGTTATTTATCTTGCTAAGGAATTCTTAATTTAACCTAACCTTGTCTTCATAGTGGCAGGCAAGAACTCGGTTAACTTTGTTTTGACAGAAAGTTGTTACCGTTAATACTTAAATCACTTATGTAAGTATTTATTCAAATAACCCTACGTCAACTCCGTAATGTACTAATGTATGGGTAGTTTGCCATTATCAACAATCTTGCTTCCACAATAATGAAATAAAGTTAACTTCGTGGTACATGGCTTACTTGTGACTTGGTTATACCGGTACTTTATACAAATATCGTTGTCAATTTAATTCTTAGGACTGTTACGATGTGTTATGATACCAACCATAACATTTCCTGCACTCAATACAATAGACCTACTTCAGAGGATTACATTAAGTTACAATTTTTCCCAATTGCTCATCTCTTTAGCCAAAAAAATCTCACTTGTTTGTAGTTTATATTTCCCTTGCCTCTCATACAACAAGAAATCATTGGAATGCGCCATGAATACTTTATTACTGGAGCGGGGAGCCGCTATTACTGTTTTTCCGATGCTTACACTGCTGGATGACTCGTTCCCATACTTGATTTAGTCGAGCTAACACCTGTTTCAATGTCAACACGGTAAGCATGTCTGAGCTTGCCCATTGGCATTTGTAGTCTGTGTGTGTTGACATCGAGGAGTAAACCAGGCAATGGCCAGATAGATACGTCCATAAAAAGCCCACTTGACTTTCTTCCTCGTCCGGTAACCCCGAACATGTGTTGAAAAAAATTCAAGCAGTACTGTGATTTTTACGCCCAAGCCTTAGTTTATCAGTGGCATTGCGAAACTTAATCAAAACAAAACTAGAGCAGAGATAGACAGAAGAATAACAGCAGCCAATAGAGCATATTTTGCCAACCTAAAATTGCTCAAGTCAAGACTTATCTCTAGAGCCACAAAACTACGAATATACAAAACCCTTATAAGACCAGTTGCAACATACGGATCGGAAACCTGGAATCTCACTGTAAACGATGCCAACAAACTACGTGTACTCGAAAGAAAGATAATAAGGAGGATATATGGACCCCTTTACGAGTACGGAGAATGGCGAATAAGAAACAACGCTGAAATCGACGCCGCTCTCAACGGAGAAGACATAGTAAGGTTCATTAAAGCACAACGATTTAGGTGGCTGGGACACGTTGTAAGGATGTCTGAAGAACGCATGCCACGAAAAATGTACAAAGCAAGCATGACGGGAAGACGACTGCCAGGACGGCCAAGAAACCGCTGGAAGGACGAGTTAGAGAATGACCTTCGCGAGTTGGGAGTCTCCAGATGGTGGAGCGTTGTGCAAAACCGAGAAGAATGGAGGAGTGTTGTCGAGCAGGCCAAAGCCCACCAAGGGCTGTAGAGCCGGAAGAAGAAGAAGAAGATTGCGAAACTTAATATTTCAATTTAGTAATTTTCTATAGTAAGCCATTAGAATACCCACTCCACCGCCAGGCAAATGAATGAAATCCAAATAATACGTTTATATATGAATTTAGTCTTTTTTTTATTAATTTATTTTTAATTTAAGGACAATTATGTTTAATATCTTGTAAAACTAATAATTATAATAATACAAATGCGTTGTTGGAGGGAGTATTGAGTAATGTAACCGGTTCACATGGTCCAAGACACCCAGAATATCAAGATTATATAAGATAAGAATATAGTAATACTAATCTAACTAATGGTTAACGGTGGTAAAGTGGCAAGATATCAGGCGTAAAAAGAAAATTTACAATGTAATTAATGTTTTTTATTTTCTATGGCTTCTCGCTATACTAACATACATACTGTTCGCCCAGAAATGTTAGCAAATGCACATGAAAATATCCCTTAATGCTTTACCAAGTCGGGGGCAAGTCCCGCCTCTCCATGTAAATTCCCTATGCTGCATTTTCAAATCAGATAGAACTAATTTGCATGTGTTTGTATACACAAAACTTACGGGGGTTCCATTCCAAATTTAATGCATTAAGGTCACAAGTGGACATTGCTTATTTTTTTAGCTAAAATTGTCGATCTGTTGCACTTTTTACAAATTCACGACTCCAATGTCAAAATTAAAATTAAAATTTTCTGAATGTTAGTTAATTGTCTTCAACTACTGTAGCAACGTTAGTGGAACGGTTTTAGGATCATCATAGAACAAAATCAAAGCAATATTTATTGTTATAAATATTATTAGTGCGTTTCTTGAATTTGAGAAATTTATAAAATTTTCATCTTAGGGGGGTATTCCACATACGTACAACGTCAATGAAAATTATGAAATTGATGGTGGCAGCAGAATTTTTAGTATGTAAAAATGTCTGCTGCCACCATCAATTTCATAATTTTCATTGACGTTGTACGTATGTGGAATACCCCCCTTACCATACTGTGTTATAAAATGGATCAATTTCAATGTATAAGTATATAAAAAATACGGATGCATTACATTAATTTGGCGTAATCAGCCCAGTGTTACTTTTGGCCGGTCTAACAATATTCCTCTCGTCACCGGTAGTGCCGACTACATGATATGATTTAAAGTTTAGAATAGAAGAATTTCTTCTACTTTATGGCCCTAGAAATATTTCATGAGAAATTTGACTGTAAAAAAAAAAATGTCAAGTTAGATTGTCATGATAGCTGCCATAGTGAGAATGTGGGGTATGCATATGCCCCTTTGAGGATTATTGCCTGGCAATATAATTTCTAATGAAGCCTTTAAGAGTGTACAGCCCGTAGGAAATTGGCAGCCCGACGGGCTGTACACTATTAATGCGATTAAAGTCATACCAATATTTAAAATTTGACTTGTAAAAACTAGGAGCTTTTCGGAAAGAAAGTGGTACATGTTGTGCGTAACTAAGAATACTTCCATGATCCATACATTAGTTCTATAACTTGGGAAAGCTCCTTATTGACAATAGCTAGGCATGAACTTTACCCAAAGCCCGATTCAATTTCGCAGGGGCATGCTTTGATGTAGCTTGAGCCTCGATAGAACATGAGCGAAACTACCCCGTTCGACATATTGGTTATGGCTGCTGACTGCGTCGAGAAACGGGGCTTAAATCAAGAATCCACATTTCAACAATCGACAATGGCGTCATCTGAAACCGTAGGGGCTTCAACGGTTCAGGACGCTGCTCCGTTGGCTGCTTCTACGATCCAGGAAGCTGCTGCGTTGGAAGCTTCAACTAACCAGGAAGTGGCAAGGTTGGTGTCTTCAAAGAACCCGGTTGTTGTATTTGTGGATGCTCCAAAGAACTCGTCTAAGGTTGTGTTAGATACTTCATCCGTTTCGGACTCTGTTGGGATAGTAGTTGATGCGTTGGAGAATTTAAAGAAGCGAGAACTTGTTGCGGCATTCATGTTAGAAATGAAACAGAAGATGTACGAGGAAAAAATAAAATTTCTGATAGATAGCACCAACAGTACTGGCCGACCCACCATCGCTTAAGCCCTAAGGGATAACTTTCCAAATTTTTTGAAAACAAAGGCCGATCTGTGCTTTTTTGACAATATTAATTAATATCATGTAACACTCTGAATGCCACTAATGGGGGCGTTATAAGTGTATTCTGAGTGGACTTCTGTGAGGGAAATTATAGGTTTTCATATGGTACTAACCACTTCTTTTGTAGATTAGTAACTAAAAGGGGAAACGTAATAACATGATAACGTACTTAATCGCTGATACTAGGAGTAATGCACGGTGTAATTAGTACTGTCTTCGAACACAAGGTTCGTGTTTTATATCTAAGGGCTAAGGACATACGTAACATATTTACAGAAAATATATATGCAGACTTTTTTTGTTCTATTACTAAGCCAACATAGCGGAGTTAGGGCTATAAAGCCCTGTCTTACACTCAACTAGGAAAGCCCGGGACCACCTGCTTTATATGCCCTCCGAAGCATGGCCAAAAAATGTAGTAGGCTAAGTTTGGGACTCGAACCAACAACCTTTCGGGTGAAAGTTGGAGTCCCACTACTCTACATGTCCTGACAGTGGTTTGTTGTCTATCCTTACCCATGTGCCTAGGCAAAGAGGAGCGAATGCTCTTGTTTTAAGCCTATGGCGTCTATTAGAATAGTCTTTTGAAGCCTTCATAAGAAAATACAAGTTTTCAAAAGACCATTCTTAGATTTTTGTACCAGTGGATCGAGAAATGCATAAGCATACATTACGAAACTCTGTGTTCCAACAGTATCTATATGGAATACTGGACGACGCCGTCATCTGTCAATGTATGGCGATGCCGTGCAGTATTCCGAGACTCTTCAAGCGATGGTGGGAGCTGCTATTAGCAATAATAATTTTACGCAAAAGCAGTCAAAATTATGGCTGCTTTTGCTTGAAGGTACTTTTTGATTGGTGCTATCTATAAGAAACGCTTTCCAGTTCTTTTCTTTCGAGTGGTAACAGAGAGACAGAAGCTGATCGTCCTGGTGAAAGGGAGAGCCAGGCAGCTTTAGAGTTATCTGAATATGAGAAAGCTCTTCTCTACAACCTTGAAATAAACGTCAAAAAGCTGTCGGAGGCCCTGCCAAGTCGTTTTAAAGGCAGCGGTAACGGCATTGATATTCTACGCGGTGCACGTCGACGAATCAGGCAGTTGGAAGGGGAAAATGTCCTGCTGAAGTCAAAAATTGAAAAAGAAACTAAACGTTGGACAAAGAGTCCTAGGATATATGTACACTCCGGCTCCGAAGTCGTACTGAAGTCAAAAATTGACAAACAGAAACATTCTAAACGTAGGGCAAAGAATATTAAGGTAGTTGGATGTGTTCAACAAACAGACTCCGACGCTGCCGAAGTGTGTGGTGAAAAAAAGTTGAAAGCAGAAGAAAATCGTAGCCAACCGAAACCCATTTCAAGAGAAAGCGCTCTTGGTGGGTGCACTGCTGTCAACACGTCGGCGCCTTTGTCTCAACCTGACGTTGTTGATAAAGAAGAGCCTGGTGAAGACGGGACTGGACCTTTTGGTGTGGTCTCAATAAGCAATTTTATTGGGCATGAGGTGTTAAAGTCACTATACCGAAGTGATAGTTCACCTAGAGAAAGAGGTGTGTCCAGTAATTTAACCTCGTCTGCCGTTGAAGGTAGGAAGGTAAAATTGGAAGAAGATTATCTACACCAACGGGACCTTTCCAGACAAAGCTATCTTACTAAGATGTGCCTTATTGGTGCGGCCTCAGAGCGAGGGGCTAGTGAGTTGAAGGCAATACTGCAAGCTCGAAATGATTGCGCACCTGAAGCAGGAGGAGCTTACAGTAGTTTTACCCCGTCTACTGTTGAAAGTGGGGTTGTAAAGCAGAATGCGGGGATTCATAGTAGTACTAAAGATGCATTCATTAATTAGCAAATTGGCGGGGAATAGTACCAAGGATTGTAAGAATGAACTCGTTATGCCAGGTGGCCAAAATATTGAGCGTTCCAATAGTTTGGCAGTAGGAACTTCCGCTGTACCTGAACGTCCCGCTGAAAGTAACGTTGGTGTGCCACTTTCTGGGCATATTGCTTCACCTTCTCGAAATGACCCGACATTGCCTGTAGACTATTCTCTGGCTCCATGCTCATCTAAACATCTTATGGAAAGTAAAGTGGAGGCGTCACCTCCTGGGAATATTGTTTGTTTGACTGCAGGCGTATCTAAACTTCCTATTGAAAGTAACGTTGAGGCGTCACCCCCTGGGCATATTGCTTCATCTCAGCCTATTGACTATTCTTTGACTCCATGCACATCTCCTTTGACGGGGCGCCATTGGGAAGATGTCAAGACGGTTTGTGACTCACCTCCTCGAAATGCTCCGATGTTACGTAGAGACCATCGTTTGAATTCCCCCGTATTCCCGTCGCCTCGTTCGGAAAGTGTCGGAAGAGCTTCAACATCAAGGGAAGCGCACCTACCATCGCAGGCATTTACAACGACAACTTCATCAGTTCCTCGAAATATTCCGTCGTTGCGTAGAGATCATCCTACGGCTCAAAATGTATCTCGTAGACCTCCGATGCTCGTGGAACGTCATTTGGGAAGTTTCAGGAGGACTGACCCTGGAAGGGAGGCATTACTATCCCAGATACTCGATAGGTCACGACATGGGTCTCGAAATATCCTCAGGGGGCGTCCTATGACTCCAAACGCATCTCGTGAATCCCCGATATGGTCTGCGCCTCGTCAAAACAATGCTCTTGGAGCAGCTGCGGCGTCTAGACGCACTCCCTCTTACAACATTCCAAGCGATCCACCTCCGTACTTCTCTTATCATAATATGCCTTTCAATGCAGCGCTTGCTCTTCAGAGCTATTCTTCTTCTAATTTGCCGACGACCACAGCATCCACTCATCCCACGATTGGGCGTCCACGTCAAGACTACTCTTCTTATAATGCGCCGAGGGCAGCAACCCCATTAAATCCTTGGAATGTTGCGCGTCCACTAAAGGGTCATTCTCCGCAGACATCCACTCCTCTTACGATTGCCCTTCCACATGAGGCCTCTTCTTTAAATTGGCAGAGAGCATCTTCCGTACCTTCGGAGATTCAAATTCCACATGTAAGCAATTCTTCTAGCCAATCTCGGGATCACCCTGAGGACGACACGTTTTCACAGAAAACAGATAACAGTGAACAGCAGTCCTCTTCAGACTGACAGAGAGCTGATGCTTGGAATAATTTTTTTTCAAGACGAGGACCTTGTGGTTTGAAATATTGACGGTCCTTTTAATGTGTAATTTCATCGTTAATAATGACGAATGCACAACCGTTCAGTGGTTTATAGCATGATGCATGTTTGGAAATTTGACACCGAGGAAGCAAGGGATGGTACTCTACATTTGGTTATGGCGATACCGTTTGGATCTGCATCCGATTCTTCAGCTTATCCAATGTTGCATCTGGTGGCTTCTCTGAAGAGTCGGCTGCTTGGGAATAGCAGCATACTCGTTTTTAAGGTTTTAGGTGATTTCTGTTATAAAGCAGACATTGCACAGTCTGCCTGTTGGTCCGAAAAGCTGACTGCTGTTCCTTCCACTTATGTAACAGTGGTCAACTTTTCGAACAGACCATTTTGTTATTTAAACGTGTTTTTTTATTTTTTCGCTACACCATATTATGTAATTATAGGTATGTGGCGTTTGTAAAATACGCTTGACAGCTGAAATCAGCTGGACTTCGAATTTAAGGCAGATATTTTAAAATATTTTATAAACTAAGAATGACCGAGTCAATTTGACGAAATTAATCAATTCCACAGCCACCCAGGTTTGAAAATGGCCAGATGAAAAGTTCACACTAAATTTTAAGCTTTCTCAAAATATAAAGATTCATACTAAAAAGATGTTAACTAAATAGCCTACTTTTTGAGAAACCTAGCATTCTTTAAAATTCTTTAAAATATTAAGAAATATCTCAGAATTTTCCATATTAAGGCACTAAACGTTCTGTAGATTCTCCTTTTGATTGTGTTCATTGAGACAGTCGCACTTGGTCAGATGCATTCCATCGGATGGCCATCTAGGATCGATAATTCTGAAATATTTACAAGTTGCCTCGATTCTGATTGGTGATTGTATGTATAGAATACATCAGTTTATGTTTGTTTGGTGATTGTATGTATGGAATACAACCATTTAAGTTTGTTTGTCTATGAGCACCTGTTAATGGGATGTATCTACAAATGTAACGTCAAACATCCACTCGTACACAACCGGTACGAGTGAAACCGAGATAGATAAAATGATTAGTTCAATGGTTAATAATTGTCCCATGGTTAAATTTCGGCTGCTTCGATTTTCCCTTTCCGAAAGCATTGAATTGATCGATGAAACGATTGCATTGCCTAGAACGATCAGACCAATATAATACCAAACCAAAACTTTGCTAGGGTGCACCGATTAAAGCTGCAACAACATCCACTCCCTCCTACATTGCGCTTCCATTTCAAAGATTACTATTTTTTATAATGCACCAAGGATAGCTACAGCTTGCATTTTGCGCGACAAGTCTCCACTTCAAGGCTATTCGTCCTTCCAATATTGAGGGTCCGCATCAGAACTACGCTTCTTATAATTCACCGAGGACAACAACAGTATCCATTTCTGGAAACATTGCACCTTCTCTTCAGGGCTACTTGTCTTCAAGCGTGCGGACAGCTGGTACATCAACCACTCCTTGAGACGTTGGCGTTGTGCTTCCGCTCCAGGACTTATCGTCTTATGATTCACCGAGGGCTGCTGCGTTGCACAGACGCGCTGCTCATTCTGCTCCTTTGAAGATCCCACTTGAAGGCAATTCTTCTAGTCAATCGCTCGACAGTACAGAGGACTACGCGTTTACCCACGAAGACAATGACAGCTGACACTTTCATATTTCTTGCCTGGAGAACTGAAGAAGCTGTTGAATCTGAATCGCATTTTGTCTGTTTCATCTGGACGTATTGCTAGCTAAAGAGGTCTTTTCGGCAACACAAATAGTGGTTGCCGATATCCTAGTTCGCCCCAAATAGTTTATCATCGGTATTGCTTGATATTTTGACAACCATATTGACAGTGTAACTTCTGTGGTTTGGTGATTTTTCATGACGAATGCAGGTTCCCCTTCTGAGGTTTAAATCTCAACAATTTGTTGGCAGCAACTCACTATATATAGCATCCTCAGCTCTCTTGGTTCTGCGTCCTCCTTCAGTTGTTGCTTGAATTCCTTGTATTGATTCCTTCCACTGTGCTCTCAATGATGGTGTGTACCAGATTTTCGTGTCTTAATAAATTCGCTCATCTACTTTTCATATGAGATGAGATCTCTCTTCTTCAATATCCTTCTAGCACTCTTTCATTCGTCAAGTGGTCAATCCAGCTGATCCAAACCATCCTTCTGTAAGAACACATTTCAAACGCTTCAAGCCTCTTCAATTCCTTATCTGCTATAGTCCAGGTTTCACATCCGTGTAATACAATAGAACATTCCATACGCACGTTTTAAGGAACTGCTTCCTGTCTTATGTTGACAGATTTTAGGATCTTGTATGTTTTATTTAAGGCCATTTTCGCTTGCTGAATACGGCTGTTTATGTCACCTGCTGAGCTATTGTGTTCAGCCATAGTGTTGCAGGTCAGCATGATCTTTATAATTTTGCCGATTCTTAAGTTTGTCTGGTGGACTGTACATAGATTCGGTTGATGCCAATAGGTATCGGAGGTATCATCAGCGTTATTTGAAAATTAACTACCCTATTTACTAGGGATTTGGTCGTTAGCCATGACGAATGTTTACTGCTTATTTGTGAATTAAGCCATCAAGAAATGATGCCGTGAAGCATGAGTCTTCTAATACGCTTCTGAGCGTATTTGACATCAAAAGCTAATGCTGGTGTTGTGTCCCTGTAAACAACATCCAGAGGCAGGGTGAGGATTAAGCGATATCTGGCTACTTCCCAGTCGGAATAGTCCAATTGGTAGATAACTGCACTATGAAACGGAAAGTCGCGGTTCGAGACTCGACTTTAAGGAAAAAAATCCGTTGGCCTTGTCGTACGTTGGCTACTCCCAAGTTTGACGGTCGTAAGAAGATGTAGGCCACCAAGTAGCAATCAAAATCAGACGGAAACGGGATTTGAACCTGAGGCGTTGCCTAATGCTTCCTGCACCATACTCGCCCCAACAATCTTGGCTTATGAAAATGGACTTATAGGTTAGTTTTTGTGTTCTAATGTGGACATTCGGGGAACTCATACCTGTGGTTAAAGTGATAAAATATGAATTGAAGTAAATAACGGAATAAAATAAAATGGGAGTGTTGGTTAATTATTAACTTTTTTATTACCAACCAGGTAAAACAATCCTGACCAATGGACCTTGGCTACGAGTACGATGAAAATACGAGATAAGAGGCTAAGTCGGCCTCTGATTGGTCCGCTTCTAAGTAATGGGCGTTGCGAGTCAACACAGCCTCTAAGTATAAATGTAGCTTCATATCTCCCAGTCCTCGCACGGGGAGGTTTTTTCCCTAGAGGCCTTTTCCTCCTCCCTATCCTGCACTTAAGCTCTCCTATTCAGACAAGTCTAAATGGCCTCGGGCGTTTTCATCCTTCCTTTCTGATTTTTCGGGAGGTGGCACAGGTACTCGAAACCAGTTGGTTCGTTACTGGGTCGGCCATCACCATTTCCGGAACGAGGTTGGGGCTTTAAAAAAAACAGTCCTCTCAGTTGCTACATTTTGCTATTCCCTTTGTACACGTAGTCGACGTATCGTCTTCTGAAGAGCTTGACGAAACGTCTGAAGGGAATAAATACTCCATTTTGACCACGACCTACTAACCCGGATTACCTTGTTGATTGACTCCGGCCGTGATTTTTTATTTCTATTTTCTTTGAGGATACCCGCCGACTTCGGCTCCCAAAAATAATAAAATCATTTAGAAATCTACGTAATTAATAAAACAAAATCCATTTCAATTTGTTGGCTCCATGTTGACTATAATAGCACTATTACTTATCACTCATAACATTCTTGCCCTCATATCTTTCCATTTAAAAAAAATGAAAACAACAGGGTGAGAGCTAATTAATTTAAAATGCTCTAAAAAAACACCCTAAAATATATAAACAGTGATAATAAACAATCTATCTTATCTTGTGAACATGTGAATTTAATCATTAACTCAATTCTTCAGTTTAGTTGTTGACTGTTGTGGACTATGGAATTCGACCAGTCACCGTTACTTCTTTACTTTTATTTGAAGGAATGAGGCCCTAAACGCCTGATTTATAGAAAACTTAAACATCACCTTAACCATAAAAGTTAACCCTATATTTAGCTTAGGAATCAACGTGGCCGCGGCCGAATACCCTATCCATAACATAAAAAGTCCAGATCGAGGTGATTATAATACCGGTATTTATTTAAACCCCTTGTATTAAAAATGTAAACAAGATAATTTTATAATGGAAAGTGCTATTCAAAATTTGTTTGTTTACAGTTATAATCCTAGGGTATTTATTTAACCCCGGTATTATAATCGCCTCGATCAGGCTGCAGGTTATGTTAAGTTTTCTATAAATGAGGCTTAAGAGCCCGTTTATAGCAGGCGGTTGCGGGAGTTGGTCTGTCGTAAAATGACATTGGTACAAACTTGTCATTCCGTGTTTGCACTGGGTAGTGTTTCCTACCTATAAACCTTATTTATTTTAACTTATCTTAAAAAGTTCTATGCAAATAAACAAACTGCACGCTTTTCTTATGTTTATTTTACATCAGACCCGCAACCGCCTCAGCCAGCCATCTTGTTGTTTGTTTATTATATTAGAGTTTTTGTTTGTGATAAGCGGGAGACATATGGAATTGTTCAAGTTGAGGTTTGGGTGTGTGGAGTGGGAATGTGGACATAGTTGTGGGCGAAGCTTTTCTAAGTCTTCTAAGCTGTTTATGGCTATAATTTTCGAATTCTGAGCTTTCCTTGCTAGGACAGTGTTCTCCACCAGCCGAATTTGTAGTTTAGAGACTTCGCTTTTGTCTCGGCAATTGGATGTTACTTACAATTTATAATAATATCATTTACAGCATTAAATCAGGTCAACAGCATGTAACAATAATATTTATTGGTGGTAGGGGGGGCCCCAAAATATTAACCCGTGCTGGGGCCCCCTATTAATTTATAACTTGTATTTAGATTTATATGTATAACTTATATTTAGAATGTTTAAATAATACTTGAGTCAATGTTTCTTTTTTTTTTAACAACGATGAATGGTCAAACCCAATTATGGCGAGCTCCTCTTATACACATACTGCTGACCCGCAGAATGGCAAGGCAAATGTCAATCGACTTCAAAAACTGTGGCCAAACGTTGTATGGCCGGCTGTATACTGTGTATTTCTTTCTTTCTCCGACTCTTGTTTATGGCTCTATGATCGATATTTCATAGAAATTCGGCTTAGTATACACACAGAAAACGCGTAGTGGGGTCGTCCGATTTTTTGAGACCGTCAAGGAGGCTTACATGGAGGTATCAAATGCTCAAGAAGTTTAGACCATCATGAAATAGAATGAAAAGGGGCGGTGAAGGCTTGGTGAAGACATGTAGTAAGTATGGGGTGGCTTGATGCGACGCAAGCCATGATAAGTGAGAGGTGATATTGAGCTTTTTTTTCCTTTTTTACAGATGGGTAAATTGAAGGGTGAGAAGAAAGGCAAGTCGGCCATTAACGAGGTGGTAACCCGCGAATACACCATCAACATTCACAAGCGGTTGCACAGTGTCGGATTTAAGAAGAGGTCGCCCCGCGCTATCAAGGAAATCAGGAAATTCGCCATTAAGCAGATGGGAACTCAAGATGTTAGGATTGACACCAGACTGAACAAACATGTTTGGTCTAAAGGAATCAGGTAAGCTTAAGTTTCCAAACTAGAATATTCAGGCGAGGGCGAGTGTGGTTTGAGAGCTTACATTTCAATTGGACGAACGGTGTTCAAGGGGATAGGATTTACTCAAAAAAGAGCTATTATGGCCACCATTTCAACAAGAATGGGCATATTCTGAAGAATATTCTCAAGAACATCATTGAGGGTATGGTTGAAGACACCAACTCAAGAGGACGATAGAGGAAGGGTGCGACACACATAAAGGACTGAAAAGGACCACACAAAACCGACAAGAGTGGCGAAGAAGAATAAAACATTCGCTGCAAACCAATCCATAGATTGCAACTCGAGAAGAAGACTTTTTGATGAGGCTGCAGCTGTCTCTTTTTTAGCATTCTTTGACCTAGCCTAAATGTTTGTTTTTTATTTTTCAGGAACGTCCCATTCCGCATTCGCGTGAGACTAAGTAGGAGGAGGAACGACGACGAAGACTCGCCCCACAAGCTGTACACGCTGGTCACGCATGTGCCCGTTGCCTCATTCAAACAACTCCAGACAGAAAATGTTGATCCGAGTCAAGAATAATTAAATATTAAGTACAAGACGCTGTCTAATAACTTTTTCAATAGCCACAAGCTGGAAGGGCGTAAAGTGCATCATTGGTGAATAAATGAATAAATATTCACTTTTGTTCCATTACTAAGCCAACCTAGCGGAATTAGGGCTATTAAACTCTCTCTTACACTCAACTATCGACTTCGATGGCCAGGTGGTAACGTGCTTGCACTTGTGCGAGTCTTTACGCGGCATGCAATCGGAGACGTGTCGTACTCATCACGGGTAATAACCTACAGAGGCGACTGAAAAGGTCAATCGGATACATTCATTAAATTGTTTGTATGAGATTGATTTTTTTAACTAGGAAGACCGCTTTATGTGCCCTCCAAAGCATGGCCAGAAAATGTAGCAAGTGTGAGACTGAGAGAAGCTGAAGTTCTCTCTCATGCCCTAAATTACACTAATATATGCACAATGTGTTGTAATATTTCGACGAAACTTTGAACTTGCTTTTCGTGAAATTAGCAAAATTGCCTTTACGCCCTACTGGCTTGAGACGGTCGAGATTTAATCAGATTAACCACAAGTCGGACACATCTATAAATGAGAGTAGAAGAAATATCTTCTGCATTTTGATACATAGGATGCAGTCGGTACTAACACCATTTGGCCACAGTTTTTGAAAGTGTGAATAAAATATTAGGTTAGGTCCAAGTTTAAAAAACTAGCCAAACCAAAAAAGAGTTGAGTATGTTCAAATATTCGAATTAAGAGCCAATGGGGGTCTTCATTTTCCATATTTGTGCAAAGTCGAATTTTATAAAAAAAAAAAAAAAAAAACGCGGAAAATGCAGGGGTCTAATTACTACTATGAGCCACGCACGCAAACTACAATATGATGAATCAGTAGAATGATAGGCCGTGGTCGTTCTGAAAGTGTACTTCCAGTGGAAGAACGACCGTGAAAGCCCTTGTAAATAAATTACAGTACCGTATGCTTGTATATTTAATTTTTTGGGTCAAAATAATGAAACTACAATTATATCGTCTGTAGCCACCTTAGGCCCGGTCCTACCATCGATTGGAATGCATCTGCAAGGAAGACTTGTTCGCGAACTTCCGCCTGTTACATTGTGTCTCTGGAAAGATTGTCCATTATCGCTTGTAGTCAGTGTAGGTTGTCATCGAGGATCAGCGTCAGCTTGCCAACGGCCAAAAACTACCAATCATGTCCGATAATACATGGGGTTGCTCGCGGGGTTATGTTGAATGGGCCACATGGTTAGGCCTACCGTCTACGTCCAAAAGAAGCCCTTCGAATAATAATGATCTGCAAGGAATGCTGGGCGGCTCTGCCATCTACCAATGCCTGGCTGTGCCATGCAGTATTCCATGCCAAAGCTTTCCAAGTGACGATGGGACCAACAATAGTTCTTTTTCCGTCGGAGAATGCTTGAAACTTGTGACTCTAAACGTAGGGTACAATAAGACACAACTTACAGCGATATTAGAAATGCCATCAATGAGCCATTAGAAAAGACCATTCAAGTGATCGAACCGAAATTAGAGGATATGGAAAAAAACTGGACTTGGTGGGATTCGAACGCACGATCTACACCTACCCGGGGCGTATATGCTCTTAGAGGACTTGAAGATAGCGGGCTTGTGGTCCAGCGGTTAGGCGTACATCGGGAATTCGAATTCTCGATCTACGCTAAGTCCAGTAAGTTGTTTCCACATCCTCTAATTTCGGTTATAACGTGGAGGTTGCCCCATCAACCAAAGTTAATTTAATGTTTTATAATAATGCAATATGTATAGCAAGTGATAGAAAATTGATTTGAGTGCGGAAAACGAGTAGAGCCTAGCAACCCAGGATTTCAACGGGAAATTAGTCAGATGTAAATTTAGTAAAAAATTATGAAGGGCAGCTTAGTAGAAAAAAAAAAACAGTTGAAAATAAATAAATAAATTTATTGTAATTAAAACAGAAATTAGATACGCTTGTATTTGGCGCGGAATTGTAAAAGTGAAAACCGTGACGCATATTGAGATTTATGTAGTTACTAGTTAGGACTGTCAGGTTGGTCGTTCTGACAACACAAAAAAAAAGAAAACAACATGGATCCTCTTTGATGCAGTCATTAAAGTGACGTGTTCCAAGTAAATTTATAATTTATTTGTCGTATTTATAATATTATTAGCAAGATGCATTCGGTTCTAACGCGAGGTAATGCTATTGTGGCTTACATGCTCAGTGTCCTTGCAGCTCTGACATTCTGCTGTTTCTTGTCCACCGTATTTATAGACTACCGCAAACCCGCCGCCATCAATACAGTTAAAGTTCTTGTGTAAGTAAACTCAGTGCTTTGTATATTTTCTGCCGCTAGTTTTTCTATGTAACCGCGAAACTAGAGGAAAAATCTCCTATTGAATGCTTCTTTTAGGCCCCGAAGGGCGAAGAGATCCATAAGTCGGGTCTCTGCCGCTCTGCGAAAGGAAGCCAGAAGCATTTTTTGTGGCGACCCTAGCCAATAAAGTCTACTTTACGCTCTATAGGACGCTTGCAGATCTACCCAAACGTTCTTATTCTTTATAACTGAACGACTCTCTCAGCAAGCATTCTGAATGGAGGGCGAATGAGCGGTCGAGGATGTTACTTTAACTTAGTCATTTCTGAAGATCATAATGGGGCTTCGATAGTTGCAGTACCGATTTTGTAAATTTTGCTTACAGAAAAAATGTCCCGGACTTCAGTGCTGCTCGCGAGAAGAATGATCTGGGCTTCCTGACGTTCGATCTGCAAACAAACCTGACTGAACTGTTCAACTGGAACGTCAAACAGCTGTTCCTCTACCTGACAGCCGAGTATAAGACTCCCAATAATGAGCTAAACCAGGTCGTCCTGTGGGACAAGATAATACTTAGGGGTGAGAACGCGGCGCTCGACTTCAAGAACATGAACACAAAATATTACTTTTGGGATGACGGGAACGGGCTGAAGTAAGTGTGAATTTTTATGCATCACAGCAGGGTTCAGACTATAACTAAGGTCTTCTAGAGTCATATAAGTCCGCATATTTTCTTGTCTGTACTAGTAATTTGATTTGAGTCAATGGTTGCTAGTATAGAAGAGACTAACTGGATTCCCCAAACATCTGCATGTTAATTCTTGCCGCCAGTATTAGCTTCCTTTCACTGTGCGGCGCAGCATTCTCATCTCAGTTAGTTGGAGGAATCGCCCCTATACCTCGCCCCTCTGCACACTTCGATTTCTTACCGTATGCATTTTTGGCCATTGACAAACTGGTATACGATCTCAATGTCAACCTACTCGGGCTACAAGCAAGCTGAGACAAGTTTACCATTAACCCAATTAACCAAGCACAGATACGAGTCTAAGTCCCACATAATAGTGACGTTTTATTTTTCAGGGGTAACCACAATGTGACGTTGACGCTATCATGGAACATCATTCCTAATGCCGGACTACTACCAAATATGTTTGCACGTGGACAGCACTCTTTTAAGTTTCCACCAGATTATACGGCCACGAGGGTGGAGAGGGGAGTCTAATATATATCTCATTAAGTCCACAATCCCTGGCTACTGTATTTTCTCCATAGTATACGACCTCTAATGGTTCTTCAAATTCAGGACTTAACTCCGATAAGCCTTTCAAGGTAACTAGCTGGCAGTTAACTTATTATTATTGCCATGGTACTACCAACTGGTAGGTAGCAAAGCGGAGGGTGTCTGCCAAAAGTAAAAATCATGTTTTTTAATTTAATTTTTTTAATTAATTTAAAAAAACAAAATTCACTTTCCAGATCTAATTATAAAAGTCCTTAAAATCTGTTTCGTCTTGTCCATTAGAAAGATCCTTGAGCGTTGTAACGCCAACTACAGATAGCAGTGTTTACTTTTATTCTTTTGACTCTTAAAAACAACAGGTGCGTTAATGAAACCTTCATGTGTCTATGATGCTTGTCGCCCATAGTCAAGGTAGACTGCATTGTTGGCTACATTCGACTATGTTCAGGTTACACTTCAGCTCAGTTAATAATAATGGCTTTTTATGGACCTGGGCCGCCTTATAGTGACCCATAGGTCCCTTGTCCAATGCCAACGACCCCATGGATTTTGGGAAATTATTTTTATGTTTCCGTCTGAATTTTTGGTAATTGGCAAACTGATCTCGATGTCAATCTAAACCGGTTACAAGCGATAATGGACAAGCTTACCAATGGCGCAGTATAACAGGTGGAAGCATGACTTAACCCAGTACAGATACGAGTTCGTGTGCCTCACCTTACTGCGATGTTAATTCACCTTTTTAATTTAATTTATTTTTTCCAATTCTAGTCTCATAAATGTTTTTTTTTTTAAACTTGGCATCGAAACCCAAGAAAAAAAAATACGGCAGTGGCCCGACAACTCGGACAGCCTGCGAACTGGTCTATTTGGGAATTTGTGGTCAGCTATATGCCCGCCAGCCGTGTTTTCCCCTGTTAGTTAGGGTAATGTACCCATTAGGGTTGAGTGGACCCAGGTCAGGCCGAATATTTTCCTTTTAATCGATAATGGACTAGCTGAGACAATCTTACCATTGACGCAATGAAACTGGCGAAAGTATAACCAAGTGCAGCTAAGAGTCGAAGCTCAGGTAACTGAACTATATCGGGCATGCCTTATCACAGCGAAGCCGCTCAGTAACCGTCCGACATAGTCACCAACTCACTTTAGATCAGTAAGTTTAACCTTTCTGACAGGTTTGGACTCTCTAATATGTACACGGTCATTAAGAGGATGCTGGCCGTACATATTGGCCACCCCAGGATCACAGATTGGTTTATATTGTTTTACTTAAGTTCAGACTTGAAGTTATAAAAATTTGGTCCACTCAATTGGTAGAGGACTATTCCTTACACGATATTATAAGGTGTTTTTCATTTTTGTTGGTATAATTTTTCCATGAATTCGGTTAATTTCTTTCGGTTATCAGTTTCACGGAAAACCCCCTTGTCCAAAACTAAATAAATCGTGGTACTATGCATGAAATAGTCCTCTATCAATTGAGTGGACCAGATCCGATCTTTATAACTTATTAATTTCAATTAATTAATTATATTTGCTTGAATAAAAAAGATAAACCAACCTATTTTAGGGTGAACCAGGGGTGGCCAATGTGTACGGCCAGTTTCCTAATTGGAGATAGCAGAAAATGGGTGCACAGAGTGTAACGTTGCAGGTTGCTGCAAGTTAATATTTCCAACAAGAAGAACTATGGCTAATTCCCACAGCATATAATTATTTCTGTCATCTTTCGGCAAAGCATAGCAGCTGTCCTCCCCATTATAAAATGACTGACTAGTGAAAAACCACCATTACGCTACGTAAAGGCAACTACTCAGCATGACTAAAGCTCAAAGTAGTTCAATTATTCTTGTTATCATCTTGACAGAAGTATCTTAGTAGACAATTAAACATTGAAAAATAATTAAATCATGATTATTCTGCAACTAAACGGTAAATTGTACTTGTGTCTATATACAATACTACAAAAGTTGACTTCACTACCTATTTAACATCGAAGAGTTCATCAGAATAAACCTACCAGATAAAAAGCAGCATCACAACTTGCAATATTAAAGATTATTTCGGACGAACCAAAAAAATACAAAGATCATAAAATAGTATAAACACAAAAATCATCTTTGGCCGCCATTACACGCTGGAAATTTTTTTTCGGCCCAATAAATATATAGGCCCGGTACACGGACACAATTTGCCGACGTATTATATCAATGTAGGAATAGGGCTTGGTGAATGGTTGCTGCAAGCCCGCAGAGTGCCAATAGTTGTTATTTGACCGTTAGCCTATCTTTTTAATTTAGCCCGATGCATGAGGACGATTCGGTCGTTTGGCGATACACGGGCGACCAACGCTGGGAGATCGTCGTGGCGACCACACACTAGCGTTTTAGTTTTTTTACCGCCAACTCTTGTTCCCCAAAAGACAAAACACAATTCAGGTGAAATCATTTCCAAAGATAATATAGTTTTCGAAACCAAATAAGAATCAGCCTTATTAAAAAAAAACATGTTCCCTGACGTGTCCTGGGCGACACGAGGGGAAACCCGTGCACCAGCAGCCTGATCGAGGCGATTATAATACCGGGGTTAAATAAATACCCTAGGATTATAACTGTAAACAAACAAATTTTGAATAGCACTTTCCATTACAAAATTATATATATCTTGTTTATATTTTTATTACCAGGGGATTAAATAAATACCGGTATTATAATCGCCTCGATCAGGCTGCTGCTATATACCAGCGACAAAGCAGCTACAAAAATCTGCTGCGATTTGCCACATTTCCCACTTGCTCCCATGACAAATTTCTCAGCGGATATCTGGCGACCGAATCGTCCGCATATACCTTTATCCTTTATCCTACGCTAATACTAGCCCCTACTCTTTACAGGTCAGCTGACATAAGGCGCCCATTCCATCGACCGGCTAGGGCTATTTACAAAAACGGTGACGTGGTAGCAGACATTCAAGACTTAGGTGGCGTTTCCACCGACCTCGCATTGCAGAATGCAAATGACATTGACGGAAATTAGAATTTTTCTTTTTATAGAAATCTATTAAAATGTTTGTACTTAACATATCCCATGACGCCATTTTTTTTTTAGTTTGTTTGTTTGTGATTTTACTGTATGATCATTGATCAATTTTAACTATGGCATAGAGGAAAATAAACATTTCCGTCAATCCTGCAATGCGAGGTCGGTGGAAACGCCACCTAAGTCTTGAATGTCTGCTACCACGTCACCGTTTTTGGAAATAGCCCTAGCCGGTCAATGGAATGGGCACCTAACATCAGTTTATCCCACTCATTCATGCAATGACCATTGCCAATTAATAAACTGTTCAAAAACAACAGCTTAACCTTGTTAGCAAAGACAGTCATCTCCATCTCTGACAGGGCAACCAGACTAAATATTGGTCGCTAAAATTTTGAATCACTTGGACACGAAAAAGTTAAGTAAGCAAAGACAGTCATGTTTTTCAACGGCAAGTCAATCAAATCGATCTGGTCGACATAGGCAGTCCCAAGACAGTCCGACCGCGTCCGCCACAATACTCAACAGTGGGCGTGACAACCACGTGTTCCGCGGCTTCCTCGCACTCATTGCGGTGCCGGCAGGCGATAGGACCTCCATGTCCTAGTTTAGCCATATGGGCTCTGAACAGACCATGACCGGTAACCGCTGTCCCTCTACTGATACTCAACCTATGCAACCAGCATCCTTTCTTAGGGGAAATGAGTAATATACGCAATACTAGCCCCTACGCAGATTAACAAAAATACACATGCAAATACGATTGTCATAAGAGTTAACTTAGTAAAATATCACATAAAAACATAAAAATATCGTCACGACCGGTTTCGACAAATTGTCATTCTCAAGTGAGCAGATAAATCTTAAAATAAAAACAAGTAATTGCAAGTTATAAACATTAATATGTTATAAATAAAAAAATAAAAATAAAAATCTGTAGCTTACTATACTATAGTGTCAATGGGAAGAAAATTGATCAATTGCAAGTCAAAAATCGAGAGAGATAGGAAATCAGGAGTGTACCAACTATTATGTGACGATTGTGATTGTTCTTATGTTGGGCAAACAGGAAGACAATTTAAGAAGAGACTGTATGAGCCTTTTAAAGAAATAGGTAAAATAGATACACAATCAATACTAGCCCAACATATAAACAACACAGGACATTCGTGTACCTTTAAGTATTTTAAAATATTACACATAGCTAACAAAGGAAAATTGCTGGATAATCTGGAAACCATTGAAATAAAAGAAGCTGTTAATAGGAATAAACCCCTATTAAATGATATAACGTTTATCAGTAATTCTCCTTTGTTGGACTTGGCAGCAGGATCGTATATGTAATGTATTTTTATTTATATTTATAACATGACTTAATGTTTATAACTTGCAATTACTTGTTTTTATTTTAAGTTTTATCTGCTCACTTGAGAATGATAATCTGTCGAAACCGGTTGTGACGATATTTTTATGTTATATTTTACTAAGTTAACTCTTATGACAATGTGTTCAAAATATTACAAAGTTACAAAGGAGACGATTTTATATATGCAAATACGAGCTTCACCATAAAGCATGTAAAGGAACCTCTAGTATATTCAAACGTGCAATAATCCATCTATTAATAAATGTTAATGACAATGGTGTAATATTATTTAACCAAGGGTTAGTTGGAATCGTAATAGTAGTCATTAGAGACTGGAGCCTCACAGTCATCAAACAATTGTGTCCCCTTCCCCTGATAACGAGCTCCACCCTGATTGTTCGGTGACGTTGAGGTCCCTTCCTCTAGTGACTAGTATTACAACATGCAATTGTCCAACTAACTCTTTGCTAAATGCAATAATACAGACCACCAATAAAACAAAAGTTAGAAAATAAAATAATAAAATATTGTAAATTGTAAAAAAAGTCAATTATGAGTTTTGAGATCGACTCAACTCGCTTGGTTGGAACAATCGTCAATGACCCATAAGTTAGTAGGAAAAAAAATATAACCAAGAAATGCATAGATTCCCAAAATGACAAGGACATTGAAAAGTTAATGACTGCAATAATACTGCAAGGAGAATGACTTCAGTAGCTGTAGCACGAAGACAAATAAGTTAACCCTGGATGTAGTGCTAAATTTAGCACTAATTAAGATAAATTGAGACACATGACTCAGGGATTTCCACGGAACTGACTGCTGTTCACTATTATATATCGTATGCTGAACATAAGTGAATTGGAATTGGACAATTTTCCTTTGAGTTAAAAAAAAAATAGTTTGCCGCCTCGATTACAATCGCATTTTAACTCCGGGTTACTGATAAAATACATAAGTTGAGCCACCACAGCAGAAAAACCGTGTAAGTTGATTGAGGCATACTGTACTAGTGTTACGCGAACAACAGTCATCTTAAAAATTATATAATGATAGATCGTTCGTATATATATCATTTGTAAGATGACTATTGATCGCGTAACACTTGCACAGTATGCCTCAGTCAAATTACCGCGATTTTACATATGGGTAAACTCAGTGTGTTTTACCAACAGTTTACTGTTCGTGCTACAATCGCAGCTCTCATCAGTGCATAAGCTTACACATAACACAGCTTACATCTTAAGGCAGAAGATTTCAAAATATTTTGCTTCGGTATTTTTGAATAAATTAATTAACTCCTGCTTCCACAGCACCAAAGTTAAAAAATTATCCAAAATGAATTAAAAGAAGAAAACTATTTACCCGACTGACTACAACTATTCTATAAAATCTGCCATATTAACTCTCTTTTTTTCTACAGTATCTACTAATATTTTAGCAGTGGCAAAAACGCAAATTTACAACGAAGGTTTTTTTTCCTGCATTTTTCATAAGACCATTTGTATATCTTAGCGGCTGACGCAGGAGAAAATTAGCTAAGTTAAAAATACCCTTTGTTTACAAAATATTAGCAAATTTCGGCTTAATTTAAAGTCTTCTGGCTGCTATATATACACTGCTAGAACTTATTAGCAAATTTCGGCTTAATTTAAAATCATCGAGCTCCTACACTGCAAGAACTTAGAAGTCTGGTTTGCTTCAATGCTGATCGGTTCCCACACAGTGCTGACTATAGTACAGAATGAGTATGTAATGGCAGGCGTGAATAGTAAGTTAAGGAGCAGCTTCCTCAGGATTAGTCGTATCGCTCAGTTCATTCCTTTCATCTGGCTGTGTCGGGTTTTGCTGTCCGTACTTGGTGAAAACATTGAACATTTCCCTTAGGCCCTGCAAAAGAACAACAGACAAAATTTAAGAGAAATTCGGACATCCTTGTTTATTTTCCAGCACCTGCTTTCAGCTTTTCTGCTTTAATCAACCTTGTCAGCCTCCAATATGACTCGTACCCTTACTTGATTAATTCCTTGTCCTTTTAATCTGACAGGACAGGCTGTTGGCTGTTCTGATAACCTTCATCCAAGGAAGGATACACAAAATTTGGTAAATCTATTTGTAAATTAATTTATTACGCTCTGATTTAATCGATCCTACATATGTTTTTCCTATTTCAACCCACAACTACCCCCCCCCCCCCCCTCCCAAAATGGGCTGGATCCATCCCTGCCTTCATCTCAGCTGCATTTAAATAAATAATAGTAATAATAATAAATTTCTATTTCTGCAGCCCAATCATAGCTGTTTTAATACCGGGGTTAATATAATACCATGTCATGTGATGGTATTAATTCAATTGCTTGAAATAAATTAATAAAACTCACCAAAAATATAGCCGAAGATCATCCAATTGTTAATAGACAAAATTTGAATTTTCCGCGCTTAACACTATTGTGACGATTACCAACATTAAAAATTAAAAACTTCTGAAATTTACTTTTCATTCATTTAAAGCGCTTAGGCGCTGATTCCACCAACGTCAATAGTGATATTAAATGTTTTCTTACGTGCTAGCAGACATTTTTAGACTAGTCTAAAACGTTGGTGGAATCCCCGCCTTATTCCACCTACTAGTACGTCAATAGTGCATAGTAAATGTGGTATTGACGTGGTAGCAGACATTTTTAGACTGTCTTTAATGTCTGCTACCACGTCAATACCACATTTACTATGCACTATTGACGTAGGTGGAATAAGCGCCTAAGCAATTGAATTAATACCATCACGTGACATGGTATTATATTAACCCCGGTATTAAAATCGCCATGATCAGGCTGCTGTTAAATTATACAATCCATTTTACTGCCTTGTCTGTTATCGTTGCCACTGTCATCGTGTACGACGCAACTGGTATAAGGTAAACTGTAAATAACGTTCGCTTGGTTCTATGTGTAGCCTATCTGGTCATCCCAGATGAAATGAAATAAAAACCGCCTTTATATTAGGCGAGCTTAAGCCTTGAAGGGCTACTCTACCAGCTAGGAGTATGGGGTGGGGCTGCAACCACACACTTACGTCCACTCCGCACAGCACAGAATTATGCACTTGAGACAATTAAGAACACCCAGGCTGACACTCGAACACAGTTTACAAATCTAGCAATATACAACCGCTGGAACTATTGTACAATAAGCAACTACTTTCCTTTACTCAAAGGCATATAGCACATAAAATCGTTAGTCCGTCTGTCAATATCCGAAACACTAGATCTGATGCATACGAAACACTTCCTCTACCCTTATGGTCTCTTTTGCGCACAAGAAACATTCTGCTATATAAGGCAATGTCAACATTCAACATATACTCTAAGCACATCTATAACAAACCAGAATATGATGTCAAAAGCAGTTGTAAGTCAAAAATAAACCTATACATAAATAACAAATTGAAAGCACTCACTTGAGCACTACGAATAAACAACACAAAATACATAATGGGTTGCTTTTTTAAATTGTCTATGTTTAAGTTTAAGTAATTGTAAACTTTTAAGGCTGTAGCCTACCACTAAAAATAGGCGGCTAATACACTGAGGATTGCCAGTGTAATAGCTGCCCAAGATAATGCGTGGCCCTCACACGCCTCACGGTATGAGGGAGCGCAACTATTACAAAAATTGTAAAATTTAGATATTGTAAGTACACGTATATATTATTATTATAACCTAATTTTGAATAATATCAGTGTACATTACATTTTTTTCTGCAAAATAAAAAGATAAAATACAGCCGTATAGATAAAAATATAGCTGCCATATTGATAACGGTCTACAGCCCCGCGATGCTAAAAACTGGTTATTTGACTAATCAGGTATATACTTACTCGGTTCTCGGTTTTAAGTTGCGTTATAAGCTGTCTGTCCTCAATAACTTGGGCATCGTCTGCTTCTGCTGCCTCATGCATCACTTGTCGCATTTCAATAATCCTATGGCACTGCTCCATCATTCTCTGGACACAAAAAACAACAAAACCGGTCAGGCAATACACACATGGCATCACTATTTATTATTCTCCGAATTTTTAGGGTATTTTCATGAACATAGGCTTATTTGTAGGGGCCCATTAAACCTTGCTCTGCCAACGAACATTACAATTTCTGACATTATTGTCATGGGCGTAAAATGGAGTGTCCTGGGAGGGGGGGGGGGGGGCTAAGCCCAGCACTGCGGGCAACTGCCCCCTTCTCCTTTGGAAAGCAGTTATATTCTTTGCGCCTAAAATCTAAGTGTTACTGCACTCAAAATGTGTAATATCCCACTATTTCAGGCAAATTTATCACCCGGGGGAGACCCCCGGGCCCCCCTTGTTCGCGATTGTATTGATTGCCTGCTAAGTCTCAAAGTTACTGCTATCAAAATGCGTAAAATCAAACTAACTTATTTCAGGTCTGTTTACTCTCACATTTTTTAATTTTTATTAGGGGCTTAGCCCCCCCCCCCCCCAGACTTTTTGAGATTATCCGCCAATGATTATTGTTGTTATTTCTGTAAAAAAAAAAAAATTGGCCACTGGAAAACTGATACACGTCCTCAATGTCAACCCACACCGACTACAAATGTCAATGGGCAAGCTCAGGCATGCTTACATGGACACAATGTAGCAGACGTAAGCATGCCTTAAACAAGTTCGGGTACAAGTCATAGACAATAACAAAGGTTCCATTTGAAAATTCATTAGTTTTCTAACAACGTCTTCATGCAAAAAAACATAATGTATTATTATTATTAACCTATATATTGTTACAACTGCCAAGTAGCCTATTTTTACAATAATAAAATAAAATAATTATTATTTATTTTCGATAACTATGTTTCTATCCTACTCATTAAACTTCAACATCATCATCAATAACCGACTCCAGTTGCTGCCAGGATGTGCTACGTCAGCCTCCTCCAGTATTTCCACTTCTGCTCATTCATAACTTCCTCTGGGACCAGTCCCGGTCTTCTGAAAGATCGCCCTCAAGGCTCAATCGGGTACCTGTATATCTTCCTTGATCTTCTTCTTTTTCTTGTTCCCTCAATTTCTTCCCCCAGTCATTTCCTCACCTGCTCAGCGTTTCCACTTGCGATATATCACATTTCCCTCAGCGGCAACTTAAAATTTCCCTTTTTTCCCTCGCTCGCCCAATTCGCTAATATCCCTTTTTTTTCTAAATTTCCAAAATTTCTGGGGGGGGGGGAGTCTGCCTAGCAAATTATATATGACTTTTTATTACTTAAATTTTATTGTTTTTTAATGAGTATGAAATACGTTACATACATTAAACTAAGTTCAGTAAAACAAAACAAAATAAAAAGTAAACTTTTGTTTCTGGAACGTCCAGCGACCTAGTCGTCTCATTCCACTATATAATATGCATGACGGCCAAATTGCTGAACCTGTTTTGAATGGTGGTACCAGACGCGGATTTTTTTATTTTTCTCGGAGGATGCGGCAGAATTTTGCCTAAAATTGGAACCTATACATTCATCTTTCAAGTAGGGTATGAGTGACTAATCCACATGTTATACCCTGGAGACAGGGGGGCCCGGGGGTCTCCCCCGGAGAAAAAAATGATAATTATAGGCCCAAATTAGTGAGGTTTTACGCATATTATACACTGGAGGAAAGGGGGTTCGGTGAAAAAATTGATAAATGGTCCCAAATCAGTGAGGTTTTTGTGCATGTTATACCCTGGAGAAAGGGGGGCTCCGGGGGCTCCCCCGGAGGAAAAAAAATTTATAAATAGGCCCAAATTCGTGAGGTTTTACGCATTTTGCAAGCAGTACAGTTGAGATTTTACCGACAAATAAACCTATCACTGCGGGGGCCCGGGGTCTCCCCCGGAGAAAAGGTCTGAAAAAATAGGTCTGAAGCATTGGGGTTTTAAGCTTTTTGAGTAATATTTTTTTTGTGAAAGTACTTGGTCAATGTTTACTTTTATTTTTGTTAAGTCTTTCAGGTGAAATAAGCACACCAAGAATTAATTTCCCTTTCGTTATTGTGGATACTACGCCTTTAGCCTCTATTTGTCACCAGAAATCCTGGGGAGGGCCCCCCTATTTACGCCAATGATTTTCCCTCGCTCTTTCAACGAGTTTTCCTAAATTGGTGTAACCTCAATACAGTAGAATCCGTTTATTAAGACTCCGTCTATATTGAACATTGACCAACCGCCTATTGTGACGAATTACGATGATAGTTTGGTTTTCATTATATATACCTAGGTATATTGTATACTATACGTCTTGTATGACATCCATGTTTGTCAATTCCCTTCGGTGTCATTATAACCGGATTCTACTGTATATTTAAAACTCCATTCTATCTAGTGTACGCTGCAAATATTTCGGAGGGAGGACCCAAAACACGTGCCTGTGCCTTTACCTCGTGTTGTCGTGTAGTTGTGCTGCTACAACTATAGTCAAATCATCATATCATAAGCAAAGCACTGATGGACTCCTGTTTTTAAAATTCCCACCAAGCCATCAGTCGTGGCATCAGAATTGAGAATTCATAACATTCGCACTAAAATTTGAAACTGTTATTTATTCATATTTATCAAATTTTATGTGTTTTTATTATATATTGTAACATTTTCCATTTTCACCTAGTTTATTTTAATCATTGACTTTTCCACCAGTTTTCCCTCAATATCTCTCTTATTTCTTCAAATTTCCCTCAAAATTCCCTTTTCCCTCCAATTTCCCATTAGTGCAGTGAATAAACCCGGATTTTCCCTAAAAGTGGAAACGCTGCACCTGCTGTTGACGATTCCAATGCAGTCTCTTTTCTCTCTATCTTCTCCACCAATAGTTCTTCCCCCCTCGAACTCTCTTCTCAGTTCTCATCACTTCATTACTAATCCTATCCCTTCTTGTTCTCTGAATATTTCTAGGGGACATCTACCGTGCCATCTGTTGCCTCTAGTTCATAACACGATCATATTTTGTCCATTCTGGAAGCCGTCCAGTGCAGCTCAAAATATCTATCTTGAGCTTCTACCTCTCCTCTAACTTACCGTTGAAAAAGTAGAATTGTAGTAAGCAGAAATATCTCTATGGGACTCTGACATGAGCCGCGACATCTGTTGCCTGTACTTGGACATGATGAGATCTAGCGCATTCTGGTAGTCGTCTAGCGCAGCTCTCAATTCTCTATTTTCCGCCTCCAACTCTCGGAGCTGTTGCGTCTCTTTCTTCAAGTCAGCAACTAATGCAGACTGCGATCTCTGCGATGCAGCTTCATTTTCAATTTCTACGTCGTCCGAATACTGAAATTACACATTATGCACAATATCAGAATCCGTTATTAAAGATTTGGCTCATGTAAGTTGTAGAAGACTACTTCATGCATAATATAATATTAAATATTAAATTTTTGGCACCTTTAGGCCTAGTTCTTTCATAAAAACCAGTGGTGACTAAAATTTCGCGTAAACTAGAATATTTGGAAGAACTACAAAACTTAAAAGTAAAACTGCCAGATTACATGGTGCATTGGTGCACAAAGTACTGTAGGTAGTCTTCTGCAACTTAAGTGAGCCAAATTTTTAATAACTTGCTGAGTTAACGACATAAAAATAAAAAGTATTTAATTTTGGGGGCCAATTTTCTACGTAGCATATCCTCTTAAACATATGACTCATCATGCTTTAAACCATCTTCTTTTTTTTATTCTCATGCAACCTATTGTCCTTCTAGCGCCTCTAAATCCCGATGGGATGAGATCACAGAATATATATTTACTGAGATAAGTTTGAAGAGATTTTAATTTTAAATGACAAATTGATTTTTGCTTTTACAGGCCTACAGCAATATCCAACTTAACTATACGTCACTCTGGAGCAGAAGCCTAGACAATACACTCACCTGTTTCATGTGTTCCATCTGTCGTTGGGTACTTTTAATTGCATTGATTATAGCATCCGATCTCACGTCATCCTCCTTTAGTTTACTATTGAGACGCTGTGCATCCAAAATAAGTTGATGCAACGGTATAGCCATCTAAAACCAATTAAAAGTTTTGAACCTTTCTAGGCTGCGCAAAAAATCAGGGGCCTTTTGGTTTTACAAAAAAACAATCACATGGTAAGCCTGTATAATAGTTTTCAAATGAAAAATAACAGTTTCAATTTTATGCTTACCATTAAATTTATGTAATAAAGGACCTAAAATAGAGTTAAATTATAAAAATATTAAAAAATATAATAATCTTCTGTTGTGTTTTGGTGAAAGTTTACAAATGGCTAGAGGCTGGCGTGGTTGAAATATTAATGTGTTTTAAAAATAGTGCTGAACGTAAATGTACGAAAATTAAAAATAGAAACATCCAACATTTAAAAAAAAATCATTTAATGGCGGGAATTCCAGTTTTGAAATTTATTTTTCTCATTCTTTTAGTTACATAGAATTTTATAGTCTTAGTCTTATTGCCAAAAATGGCAAATCTGCTGCAAAAATTTATTACATAGATTACATGGTAAAACATACGTTGACGGGTCAAGCAGCTTATATCAGTTTATATCAGTTATATTCATGCCATTTTCAAGCTAGCTAGGGCTAGCTTCTGGGCGTCGTCATCAATTTCTGTCGTCTAAAACAAAATAATAGTAAATAAATAAAGAATACAATTACCGTATTATCGGGTTCGTCAAAAATTCCCTAACCGAGTAGGGAACTTGTTCCAACAGTAGCCGACGGGCGGCCCCTGAAAAAACCTTTACTTCAATTAGTGTCCTAATCTCCCGGGGTAGTTTGTCAAACAACCGGATCCCCATCTCCCTAGGAGACCTAAGGGTAGCCGTAAGACGACTGCTCTCCCGGAGGAAGCATGATAGCTTTCTATGATTAAAGGATGGAATCATTAGCCTACATAAGCCCTATCGGAAAGTAAATAGGCTACATGATTTTGTGTACCTATCGAAAATCATCTTACATAATACATTGTATATATTACATATGCGATGCGAGCTTCCATATGTACCATTTTTAAAACTGTTGATCACGTAATACTTGCACAGTATGCTTCAGTCAACATTCCGTGATTTTCCTGTTGTGGCATATATAGTGCACAGAATACTATAATATATATATAGTGTTCATCTGTGTATTTTACCAATAAAAACGCAAACTTGTATGATCAACTTGTCTCGATGAACGGTCATAACCCTATTTTTCCCCTACCAGTGAAATTCCCTATTAGGGTTGGTTGGACCGAGACTAATAAATAAATTTAGAACCGATCCCAAAGAATTGAATTGAGCGATGGAACGACTGTTAGGTATAATCGAGAAGAACGGGCGTACCAATATACAATAAATTCCACTTATCAATATTCCGTCATTTGTGAATCAACAATTGATAAGGCGCCCATTCCACATACGTACAACGTCAATGAAAATTATGAAATTGAAGGTGGTAGCAGACATTAAAGACATACTAAAAATTCTGCTACCACCTTCAATTTCATAATTTTCATTGACGTTGTACGTATGTGGAATGGGCGCCTAAGGCGGGGTTTCCACATGCGTCAATGGTAAATATGGTTTTGACGTGGTAGCAGACATTTTTAGTATGTCTTTAATGTCTGCTAAAACGTCAATACCACATTTACCATTGACGTATGTGGAAACTCCGCCTAAGATTTTTGTTTTTATATAGAGTAAACAAAATCTCATTAATTATTGAAGCACAAATGACGGATTGTTGACAAATGGAACAGCCGCCTAATGGCAGGGTACGGTATGCAATTAGGCCTTTACATAATGTTTTCAAGAAATTATTTTTTATTCAAAACCAAAACTTGCTTGGCAAAGCACCCTATTCGGTTAGCTTACTCTATTTAACACCTAGAACATACCTGAAACATATGGGCCGGCCGCCATACCATGTTGAATCCAGCGGATCAGAGCAGGTTCAAAGATGCAGATAACTTGGTCGTGTGCACAGTGCCGGTAGGGAAACATGTTAGGACTTGTCCTGGTCACCTCCGAACTAATCGTGTGACTTCACTGTGTTTCCCAAGTGGAGTGGTTCGGAATCCACTATAATCAGGAGGTCCACTGTCCTATGGGCCCACACCGTGGCCTGGGACTGTGTTCAACCATTCTACTACTACTACTACCTGAAACATCGATAGAGAGGTTCTGCAGAAATTTTTTTTAGTCATTTTTCATAAAAATTGAGTCTTTCCTGATCCCCAGAACCGGACTATCAATGGGCAAGCGACCTATTGGGTTTTGTTTACAGTAATAATAACGACTACAATATAGGTAGGTATACCGTATGTGAATTTAAAGAGTCGTTGGAGCCATTTATGAGAAAAAAAATTGTTGGGTGTTTTTTGGGCATGGGCAAACCTTTTAAGGGGAAGGCCAGTTGAAATAATTATTTAGGCGGGCCGAAAAAAATTGAACACTACACCAATGATATTAGTGATGTTATGCTAAGTTAGTATAACACAGTCGCCATAATGACGTACCGGTACTTAAAACTCAACGAGAAGCAAACTGTTCAAGCTACACAGAAAATATATTTTGCACTAAGTGTAATTTTCAGGGCTTTTTCAAAACCATTTCGCTGGCCGGATTGACTAGCCCAAAAGGCCACATTTTTGTTTTTGTTGGATGTTCTATTCAATCGCCTCACTAAGTCACTTCTTAGGTACTTGTTACGACACGTCTCCGACCTCAAGGTGTGTAGATACTCGCACAAGTACAAGAAGCACGCTACCACCTTTCCACCAACGTCGCTGAAGTTGGCCGTAATTTGCCCTACATTGCTCTATACTAATACTAGTAATAAGAATTCACTCAACTAGGAAGACCCGCGCCCTCCGGGGAGTAATAAATAAAAATCTACAAATATACTATCACTTGCATACAATTTAATTAAGTATTAAAAGTTAACAATGGTATTTTTGATTGAGTCTTATAAGAGACTTATCTTCGAGTAACTATAACCTAGGTACAGTGTGTTCCCACACTAATTGGGCTAAGTGATGACGTCACCATGTCGGCTAGTTTCAAAACACGTTACAAAATCCAATTTAACACAATCCCCACAATGCACTTCTGCGCTGTTCATTATATTATATTCACATAATGGCCCATAATAGAAATAGTGATATAGGCCTATATTGGGTTATATGATGTGTGTTGTTGCGCAATCCGTGGACCTTCTGCTTGTAAGGCCCGCTACACACAGACGACCCTCGCAGTCGCGATTTGCCAACGTTTTTTTCCATTGTAAGTATAGAGTTTGGTGAATGGTTGGTTCAAACCCACAGAGCCTACTAGGTTTACATGAACTGGCGTGCCTAGGGGAAAACCATGCACTTTCGCGCGGTCGGCTTCACGCCAGCTTCCGAAATCGTCAAGAACGCGTTTGCTAGTCCTATGGCTACAATGGAAAAGACGTCGGCAAATTGCGACTGTGAAAATCGTCTGTGTGTAAATGTACATATGCTAAGAATGTATCATATTTCAATTTATCGCATCCGAATCTGGGGAATGTACAGTATATTAGGTACTTCTCGTAATAACTCGGATAGATTTAAGGCAGAGATTTCAAAATATTTTGTAAACAAAGAATTGCTGAGCTAGTTTGACGAAATTAATTAATTCCTCCTTCCAAAGCCACAAAGATATGAAAATAACCAGATGAAAAATTCATTAAAAATGCAGACCATTTATCCAACTGATTTACTTGGTACTATTCTATTAAATCTATTTATTACACTTTATCGTTTTTTTTAGTAACAATATTTCAGGTGAGATGCAGCTTTAGTAGGGCGATTTAAGACACGATGACTGAAAATGGCTTCGTGTGCATCGGGCCTATAATTATGATAAAGAATCTAAATTATATGCCATACAGACATGTAGGCTTTTACATAATATATACCTACTCAATAATAATTAATTTGACTAGTTAAATAAATAATGTTAACTACTAGTACATTCTTCTGAAAGCAGAAAATCACGGAAGCAACCAACCTGTAAATATTTCATTCATTGAGGCTCATTTATAAGCACAACGTACAGTAGTTATTCATAAGATTTGGCAAAGTTAAAATTGAAAACGGAGCTTGCCAATTTACAATGATCAAAAATAAATAAATTACTGTGCCGTACGTTTGTGTTAACAGAGGCTGAAACAGTTCATAAATAAAAGTATTTATGGACGCGCTTAACTTAAAAAAAATTCTAATTACTTACGACGGTTTATAAATAAGCCGTTACTCCAGTTATTACCCGCTTCAAAGTCCTATCATATTACACAAATATCTAAATAAAACAGAAATTCTTGTTCTTATTGCATAGTTTGACAAGCTGCATGACTGCATTCGTCCATTACCAAATCAAACTTAAATTAGCATATGCGTCAAATTTACAATTGAAAACAATAAAAATTAGGTAACTTATCAGATAAAGAAGCCCAATAACAATATCTTACCAGTTGGAAGAAAAAAAAAACTGAACGGTTAAAACAGCTGATAAATTCTCCAATATAAAATTACCTAAAATTATATTATCAGTGGTTCCCAATACTAAAAGACATTACGTTGTCGTTTAATATTGTTAATGATAACTCCCAATGTTTATAGATTAAAAAAAATATCTAAAGATGCTCGCGAGTGAAGGGAATTATGGGTTTCATAATAACAAGCATTTAAACCAAATTATAGATTATAAACCAAGATCGAAAATAATAATAAAAATTCAGAATGCAACATACAGGTAGTTTTCATGCTAAACCAGTATCTGCAGTCCGTCAATAATCAAAGATTATAAAGAAATACAATGCGTACCGTAAGTAAAACTATCAGTAAGTGATATAGTCGAATCGCCTAATATGCAAAACGAAAAAAATAATATGAGAGATTTAATAGAAATAGGCCTACAATGAATTTATTATAATGATTTATATATTTTTTAATTTTTTATTTATTATAAACTAATAACATGCTAAGTTACTTAATAAATTTTAATAAATCCTGATTTTTTTTTCCTTTTTCATTCCGTTCTTTCCTGTTTTTCCGAGTAATCAATTAATAATTTATGAAAGCATGGCATCAATTGAATCTGGAAATAAATTTTATAGAGCTAATTTTATTCGCTGTTTCCGGGTATTGGATATTTTTAAACAAAAACTAACTAAAGCTAATCTGATGTGCCATATTGGGCACAATTAAATAATAATTTTCGACATTTACTGTCAACATATGATACAAATAATAAATATTGAATGGTATACAAGTGATCAGGCCCGGCCCGTCCTATGGGCAAGTGGAGCGGCCGCACCAGGCGCCGAGTCCAAGGGGGCGCCGCGAGACGCCCCCTTGGACTCGGCTTTGTGTTTTCAAGCGGGATAATTTAAAAAAAATAAAAATAAAATAATTTTTATAGAAGACTTGTTTTAAATCTGGCGCCAACCGGTTTAACGTGGTGGAACGTTAACTCCTTCCACGACAACTCCGAGTGGTTATGTTGGCCACCCTAACTAAAATGGCAGATCATAGCATTGTTATTGGTTACTAATTTCAGCTTCACTCGTATCTCTTGTGAGATTTTTATAAATAATTGCAATTGGCAACAAAAAAATTTTAAGGTAAGCAGACGCAGATGCTTTATAGCGGTATTTGTATTAAGTTGTTGTTATAATAAATAAGAGAGTTACAAAGCAGATTAAGAAGTGGCTCGGCTTGCAATTCTGCGAATGGTTTGTGTTTGTTATTAATATCAAATAAGAGAATTTATGTCTACTGTATGTCCAACTTATTGTATATTTATTTATTTTGGACTTTATTTAGACTTAAGGTAATTTATGTGTCTTTTATTTTAGCAACTTTGCAAAGGCAATGTGGAAAAAATTGTCAGGCGCCGGAAATGAGAGGAAAAGAAGAGCTAGGGAAGCTGAGAATGAAAAGCAAGCGGCGCAAATGGCCAAATTTCTAAAACGGCCAGGTCCACATCCAGACCCAACCCAGCCCCCTAGTACAAGCAAGGAAAGTACGGTTGAGAGTGAGGCCCAGGCGGTTGCGCTGGACGAGGCCATTTTTGAGAACTTGCCTTGCAGTGAAGAAGAAAGAAGTTTTTCTATGGACATAGCCAAGTGGCCCTCTTACTTGTCTTCACAAGTTATTGACATGATCGTTGAAGAGGGGCCGCAAAACGGGAAACTCGATGATGATAAATACCCAAAAAATGAGAAAGGCCGGCATTTTTCCAACAGCCATTTCAAAAAAAGCATGCCCAACGGAGAAGTATATGAGCGGCAGTGGCTTGTTTATTCCAATTCAACAAAGAAAGTATACTGCTTTTGTTGTCACATCTTCAAGCGCACAAGTCGTTGCCATCTTTCCAATGTTGGCTCTGACAACTGGCATCATTTGTCTCGTTTACTAACGAGCCATGAGTTTTCTGACGACCACCAGCAAGCCTTATTAACGTGGCTTGAAACGGCTAAAAGGTTAAAAAAATGTTGTGGCATAGATAAAGGGCTTCAGAAGCAATTGGAGGATGAAAAAGCAAGGTGGTCTTCTGTTATGGAACGAATGATCGCCATCACGCTGTTTTTGGCTGAACACAATTTGCCTTTTCGTGGTAGCAAGGACACTTTATACACTCCAAGAAATGGGAATTTCTTAGGCCTTGTACAATTACTTGGCCAATTCGACCCCGTCATGATGGAGCACTTGCGAAGAGTGATGCAGAAGGAATCCAAGCATTTTTATTTTAGCAAAAATATTCAAAACGAAGTAATTAAATTATTAGCTGACGAAGTAAGAGGCCAAATATTATCTAAAATAAGAAGTGCCAAGTATTTTTCTATAATTTTAGACTGTACTCCTGACATCAGCCACACTGAGCAAATGAGTGTCACCTTCAGATTTTTCGACGTCGATGAAGCGCGTGTGCGTGAGTGTTTTTTGACATATAAGCCAGTGGCTGACTCAACTGGAGCCGGCCTGACGGGCTTATTTTTGGACGAAATAATTGATAAATATGGTATTGACATGAATGACTGCAGGGGCCAAGGATATGATAATGGTGCTAATATGGTTGGACACATTAAAGGAGTTCAGAGTCGCATTGCTAAAACCTATCCACGAGCCTTTTTTAACCCTTGCGGCTGTCATAGTCTCAACCTTGTGGTTGCCGATGCAGCAAAAACTTCTATCAAATCAGTGTCTCTTTTTGGTGTGCTGCAACGGCTGTTTGTGTATTTCTCAAATTCAACAAAGCGGTGGAAGGTGGTCTCAGAGCATCTGCAAAATTTAAGCCTGAAAAAGGTTTGTGACACACGCTGGGAAAGCAGGATCAACAGCTTGAAAGCAGTGCGGTATCAGTATGCTGAAGTTAAAAGGGCTCTGGAGGATGAATATGAACAATCAACGGACCCTGTTGCAAGCTCAGAGGCTGAATCGCTTCTTGTAAATTTGGAAAAGTTCGAGTTCTTAATGGCGTTAGTCATATGGTACGATGTTTTATTCCAGGTTAATCTAGTAAGCAAAACAATGCAATCTGAAACCATGGATTTGTCCGAAGCTACAAAAATTATGAATAAATGCTTGAAATTTTTAAAAGAATACAGAAGTACAGGTTTCACTTCTGCACTCATCACTGCCAAAGAAATCGCTGAAGAAGCACAAATCACTCAGGAGTTTGAAACTGTCCGTCTGCGAAGGAAAAAGAAGATGTTTTCTTATGAAAATCAAGACGAATCTCCTACTGACCCAGAAACAGCGTTTCGCACCTCTGTCTTCTATCCAATGATTGACACAGCCATTAATTCATTGCAGTTGCGCTTTTCCCAATTAAGTGACATTAATAGTACATGGCAATTTATGTACGATTTGAAAAAGATCGACCATAATGGTTTGAATGCGGCCTGCTCAGATTTAGAATCTGTCTTAACCCATGGCGCTCTCAGTGATATTTCGGGTACCGAGCTAGCCCAAGAAATAAGGAGCCTTAGTGCGTTCTTAGGCGGCGACGATGGGCATCCAAAGGGGGTTCTTGAGTTTTTGGCAAAGCATTGTTGGAAAGATATGTTTCCAAACGTTTGGACAGCTCTCCGCATTTTCATTACTATACCGGTCACTGTTGCTAAGGGAGAAAGGAGCTTCAGCAAGCTAAAATTGATAAAGACCTACCTAAGGTCTGTTTTAGCTGATGAGAAATTGTCGGACTTAGCCATATTATCCATAGAAAATGAGATCGCCAACAATCTCTCCTATGATCATTTGATTAAAAAATTTGCTAGCATCAAAGCTAGGAAGGAGAAATTTCAATAATTTTACATTTAGTTATTAGTTACAGTTGCCTAATACAATCCCTTTATAAGAAGCATGCACAATTTTTTAATGTCTCCCATACTCAAGCGTTCATGAATAATTTACGGTCTCTGGGAGGGGGGGGGGGGCGCTAAAATGTAAACTCGCACCACTCAAGAAAATACCTCGGGCCGGGCCTGCAAGTGATAATAAGTGAATAAATTTTACTATAAATAAAATTGCTGTAATGAGGTGTCTATTTAGGGCTACGAGAAAAGAGTTTGAAACAGTTCCTTAAATATGATCAGTAGAAGTAGAGTAGTGGTAAAAGGATTCTCTCTGAGTAAAAGACATAAAAGTAGAAGGTAATGGGTACGTAAGTATATAATGACTCTAAGCATATATACCAGGTTCCAATCCAATCATATACGGTATAGTGCAGCAATAGACTATTAACTCTAATAACAAATAATCTGCCATTTTTAACGTCCAGCCAAACGGATCCTGTTAAGTTCTGTCCACAACATGTCCACCCATTCGGTGGAGGGCACAACGAAGATGAAAAGTGATCCAAACGGCCAATCCGTGGCCGCGGGAGGGATAAGGCGCCGCTAACGAAAAGTACACCTTATTGCTAAATCTTAGTTTATTTATATCGTGATGTCCAGTGCTCGGCCCCATGCACACTACGGGACAAACTACGGGATCAGGTTGGACAAAAGGAGGGCGCACATCAAAATATCCTGTGCACGCCGAACATGTGGGCACTAGCGTCAAGGGCATTTCTGAGACATCAGGCAGTCGGCATCACCTGAGCTGGAAGCCCTGTACTAAGAAGTAAGAAGTAAGTTATATCGTGATGCATAAATGGCATTGGCCGCGGGAGGGATAAGGCGCCGCTAACGAAATGTACACCTTATTGCTAAATCATAGTTTATTTATATCGTGATGCATAAATGGTATTGCCTTAAAGCCGGTATTTCCAGATAATATCACTCATGTTCTGTTTATTTGAGGAGCATTAGGTCCCCGAATAAGGTAAATGTGTGAGACCCACGCGTAAAAGTTGTGGATAAACAATAATTTATTAATTATTAATAAATATAATAGTAAAATAACGAATGTATTTAATGGTGTAATGGAATTTAGGAGGGCCAGAAAAATCTGAGTTAAGGGCAAATGAAACACTCCATTTTCATTTCTTGCCCAAAGTCAAATATTTCATGAAATATCAATCGTTGAGCCATAATTCAAGTGGCATAAAATAAAATATTTTTCTAAGCTTTGATGTACATTTTGTTGCAGTCACTACACCGATCGGCCAGTTATGGAACTTGATTTGTAGAAAATAACGATCACTGAGGATGTCAGGTCGAAGGATTTCCAAAACTGGCCAACTGGTGTTAGTCACGGCCACATACTGTACATCAAAATTAAGAGGATCATTTCTCCTACTTTATTACACCTCATTTATGACTAAACGACTGAAATTTCATGAGAAATTTGACATTTGGCGCGAAAAACGGAAGACGGGGTCTATTTGCTCTAAACAGTTATTAATTAAAATAGTAAAATAAATAATATAAGTATAAAATGGAAGTAGGAATATATAATATGTATTGTATATAGGAAGCCATGTTAAGGTAGCCATCATTTGTACTGTAATGTTCATTTGTTTCATCAATATATTCTGATACTGATCACGTCAAACTCAGCCCTTTTGGGACTGGATGTATAGTTTATTTTGCTGGTTTTCCATAAAGCCAGATAAACCTTCAAATAGAATAACTGACAGGATCCGTCAGGATGCATCATGAAGCATACAAATAGCGCTTTCCACCATAACTTAACTAACATGACAACATAACCATAACTAAGTCTGGGTAAGGAATACTGATGGCAGTGCCATGCACTTGTCCTTATAGATACTTTTCAAGCAATGATGAAACCGGGCCCACGTTTTGGCGTAGGACAGTTGAGGAAACAGAAATTACAGTTTAGTTAGTCTACAGCTGCACATAAAAAAGATATCCATTCACTTTAAAATCCGTTTTGTCCAGAATACTCGGGCTGCCATGGAAATTGTATATTTACTAGGTACAATGTTTGGTTAGACAGGCCAAGCAGGGCACCTTAAAATACTCTCTTACTTTGCGTCAAAGGCGAATTGTAACAAGACCATGTCTCAGATAACCAATATGCACGACATTAACCAAAACTTACAGTCTCAGAATCAGAAATTAAATTCACTGAAATGCCTAGTGGTTGCCCATGGCATGGTCTTCTTATAAACTCACATTCATGAGTACAACACATAGAGTTCTATGTATGAAAGATGGGACATTCCAGCCCGACAAAAATTTATTTTGAATCCTGGATCAACCTGCTAAATCGTGTCAACAACTAGTCATAGGAGACGTCAGAAATTAAAAAAAAAAACATATTTTTGGCGGGAAGCTAACGCATCTCTCCTACATTGAACAATAAGTACACTGACAACCATCTTCCCATTTCATATCACAAAAACATATCCAAAACAAGACCCGATCAACAAAGAGCGCAAAAAAAGAAGTGCATTCACGGGGAGGAGCCATATTGAGGTGACGTCACCAATTTCGTTCTAATCTCGTGTGAAAAATGTTGATGTACAATTAATAGTATCATCTACGTATATAGTACTATACAGCAACAACTAATATGTACAAAAATAATTCTATGTATATATAGGACAAAGACTACAGTTAAATACATAAGTTTAGAGAGCTAATTGCTAATCTGACGAAGCTTTTGGATACCGCGGCGCACGTAGGCCACCAATTCGCGTAAACTGCTGTGTAGGGTCAATGGTCCGCACTCACGGTCCAGTTCAATGAAGAATTCTGAAACGGAAAAATGTAGTAAGTTGAGTATTATTATAAGCGAAAGCTTGTGTGAAATATTACTTTTTGTTAAAATTGTAAACACCGTTACCGGACAAGGAAAAAAAGAGATGTGAAGTAATTATTATCAATTGATGTTCGCCGACCTATTATCCTATTGAACAGCACGAACAAGTCCCCTCGAGTACATACTTGTAGTCTATAGTGAACTTGCCAAGCAACCTACTGCGAGCAGAGGCACTTCCATTAGGGGCAATGGAGCCGCCACTTTCCATTTTTCGCGCCAAAGTCAACTTTCTCATGAAGTTTCGAGTATCGAATAAAATATATATGGGCAGGACAGTTCCAATATCGTATATCATATATTATATCCTTATCATATGACAACAATGAGAGTACCCATTTAACTTTGTAGAAAGCCTCTACAGGCAGGGGAATTCGAGAAAGGAAGGCATGGAAAAATTGACGTATTTGGCGCAGTGATGCAGCATACCACTCCCACAAGGCGCAGACTTTCTCTAATGACAGGACAATTCCCAGGAGTTGACAATTTTACTTACCTCTTTGTGGGCCTGCCATTACTAGCGCGTCTGCCTGTTCCCAGAGTTCATGGCTGCTGAGAAGGAGACCAAAGTTTGCCGTGAGCTTTAGCATGGCGGTGTGAACAGCTTCGGGCAGCGGGACGTGAGGGGTTGCGCGAAGTTCGCCGCTGCTGTAAACAAAAAACAAAAAATGACACCATGATCAGCAGTAGGTGTCAAACAGCTCCCTTCTGAATGGTTCACATTTCAGAGCCTCTGATTAGTTATTTCATTGGTCAAGTGACCAGGGTGTTCATTTCAACTATGCGATATGTGCGACCCCAACATAAATTCGGCTCTACTGACATGTCCCGGAATCAATATACTGTTTAAAGCAACGTAAAATAGGTTTGTTTATTCTGAAGGACTTTTTATGGACTTATATAGGTCTCTTGTCCAATGCCAACGACCCCATGGATTACGGACATAATTTTTATTGTCTCCGTACGAATTTTTGGCCATTGCCAAGCTGGTATACGTTCTAGATGTCAACCTACACCGGCTACAAGCGATAATGGACAAGCTGAGACGAGTTTACCATTGACGCAATGAAACAGGCGAAAAAACCAAGTACAGATATGAGTCAGGTAAAGTTGGTACATACCTGTATCCCGAGGACTGAGATCCCACGGAGCCTACAGAACCCGCGGGGGAGGGAGTGGGGCTGTTGGGTGAGGGGGTTCCATGCCCCCCACATATGGTCACTTCTGCTGGCATGGCATTGAATTTGGCCCCATACTCGACAACAGTCTTCCGCTGGTCCTTCACTTCGGCTTTGCTCATTAAGAACAATTTCAGGTTGAGGATTGCTAGGCAACGTAGGCTGCAACAGGACGAGAAAATCAGCATTATTGTGGAAGAATGTGTGAAAGTTGGCACCATGGGCGTGGGTACCAAAAGCAGGCCTAGCATGTCTAAAGAATAACTTATTCTAAATAAATCAAAGTGAATGTAAATTTACTGACGGGAGTTGAAGTGGATTAAATTAATATTGTAGGTTGTGTCAACAAAAATTAATTATCACATTTTTTATGCTTAATGTCAGGCCCGGTACATAAGAAAGATCGCAACGCGGTACGTTGGGAAATTTGACATAATAGTAAAGAAATCTAGAATTCTAGGTCGCTGGCGGAGGGGAGAACGGTTCACCTGCGTGGGGTCACCGACAAACTAGCGACAGAAATCTGATGAAGTAGACTCTGGAGGCTTTGGACTAACCCGTTTGCACCCATGACAAATTTGTTAGCGAATCGCTGACGTTCGAATCGTCCGTGTGTACCATGCATAACTTACTTTTTCCTGCCCTCAGTGGTACCAACTTTCGCAGTAAATTGCTTATAAAAAGTAAAATAAGAAAATAAATGTAAGTATCAGATTTTGGAGTTACCCGCCCGATCAGATAGTCTCTTATGTCCAGGACTTGTAAAAGGAGCTAAGTATAGATTGCTAATCAAAGTATGAGATAAAATCGAACTTACCTGAGTATATATAGTATGGTATGAACTAGATTGAAGAGTGCATTAGGTGCTTGCTTAAATTTCGAGGAAATGTACCTGAAATAAAAATATATTAATCAGTTATTTGGCACTAATGTTATGGAGAACATTTCGAATCGTATAATTACACAAGCCTTCGGAATCAGTGATAATTAGTTTCAGAAAAGGCACAGCAGCTGGGTTTCCTTGGATCAGTTCTCTACCAATTGGATTTTTATTCCGTTGTTTACGCTGTGGAATTTACGCGCCAATACTTCCTTCCTCATATCTTAGTTTCCTAGGAGTTATACTTACTTAATGAGACTAAGGGTGTCTTTGTACATGGTAAAGGCTGCCTTCTCTGTGGCCGGGTCCGGTTCCATAGCGTCCCCCGTAAGAAGAAAGTACTGGACCGCTTCTAGATATTGCATACCCGAATTTGTAGAATTCATCTCTCGGTCAGCCAAATGTTTCAGCTTCTTTGCTTCAGTCAAGTATTGGTTCTTGTCCCTGTCAAAACAATTAAATTAAAACTTTTACTTAAACTCACAATAGGCCTCTGGAGAGATCGTGTCCCTAATGCTGAGGTCCTGAGGCAAATGGATACAGAAGCAGAGTTGCTGCTGACGATTAAGAAACGGAAACTAATATACTTTGGCCAGGAGGAACGAGATGTATCGCCATCTGCATATAATAAATAATAATCCAAGGGAAAATAGAAGGACATAGGGCTCCCGACAGAAAAAGAGCATCGCGGTTGAAAAACCAGTGGCTTGGCTAGAGCACTACCCTTTTCAGAGCAGCAGTCTCCAAGGTCTAAATTGCCAATATTAGATGACATTAAAATTAACAGAAGAAAGACCCTGTGTGGAAGTAGGGGAGAGTTGAATTCTATATATTAAGAGATGGAACATTCTACATTGAACCTTGCCCTGCCAACGACCCCATCGGTTGTCGGACATTATTGGTATTGCTATCGAAGGAATTTCCAGCCATTGGTCAACTGATTCAGGCCTCGACGTCAACCTACACCGTCTACAAGTGCTAATGGGCAAGCTCAGACAAGCTTACCATTGACATTGAAACAGGCATTAGCTCGACTTAACTGGTCTTGGAGTGGGTTAATTTTATAAATAAATAAATATTGGCTTTTTTGTTCTATTACTAAGCCAACCTAGCGGAGTTAGGGCTATAAAACCCTCTCTAACACTCAACTAGAAAGGCCCAGGACTGCCTGCATTACATACCCTCCGAAGCATGGCCAGAAAATGTAGCAAGTGTGGGACTCGAACCAACAACCTTTCGGATGAAAGTCGGAGTCTGTACCACTACTCTACATGCCCATTACCGTAATTAAATTGTTTAAATCATTGCCCGCATAAGTTATTCTTTCACGCCTGCACTATACATACAAAATATAAACAAATCCGAAAAAATAAACAGTAATCACTTACAACAGGTCTCTCTGTTCCTCTTCTTCGTCACGCTCAAAGTATGAATAATACACTCGGTCATCGCGGGACTTATTCATTGGTGCAGGCGCAAAGTCCGGCGAGGGTTTGTCAGGCGTTCCGGCCACCGTCTCAGCCAGGGCGCCTTCCCTCTGCAACATCCAAAATCATGAAAACCAGGAAAGGTAGTTGTTGTTGTTTCCAACGCCTGCTTTCAGCATTTCTGCTTTAAGCAACCCTGTCAGCCTGGCGGGGGGAGTGAGTCTGTTTGTTAACATGAGGCACCCTAAGGGCAGACTCTTTCACCTCGGGAAAATTAGGGAAGGGAAAGCCATAAATATAAAGAACCGGTCCGATTTCACGCGAACATGCTTTCCAATTTATCAATTAGTAGATAGAGATAATGAGTTACATCATAGTAAATAATTTATCTAAAACTCCATTCTAACTAGCGTACGGCACGCAATGTATTGATTGGAGCGTTAATTTTCTATAATTTCTATAAAAAAATCATTTTTTACACAAAACCAAATACTTCTTGGGGAAAGCAACCTGTCCGGCTTCGTTACTCAATTTAACACCTAAAACATGCAACACAAGGTAGAAATCATCGATAGAAAGGATCCGCAGAAAAATTACTTTTTAGTCATTTTTCATGAAAATTGAGTTACCTGTACTTTTATTTTTTTACCCCCAGAAGCAAACTATCAAGGGGCAAGCGACCCCCCGCATTTTATTAACATTAATAATGACTACAATATATGTTAATTTAAAAGACATAGTTGGAGCCGTTTTTGGGAAATATTTTTTTTATTCTTTTATTTTTTTGAGAATAACCCCCCCCCCCCCAAATTGAGTTAGCCAAAAATAAAATAAAACGGTCCCGAGGTATGATTTTTGTAAAAATCCAATCGATGAACAGCCAGAGCGACAGACAGAGTGACAGACAGACAGACATTTCGTAAAAACCACTTTTTTGAGTTCCTGGGACCTCGAAACGTGTAATTCCGTTAAAAATCAAAAATTTGGACCATCACAAAGCTTTCCTTATATTACGTATAAATTGGAATGCAAAAAATGGTCGTCCGCTTTGCCTGAGCACCCACTCTGCACCCAAAACCGACCAGACCATCTTTCTCACATCTTTTGGTAGTTAAATAGAGTTCTAACTTTTGGAAAACTGTTCCGGTTTATTAAGCGATTCGACATGAGAATAGGTAGACCTTCAACCAAGAGCAGATCCAGCACATCCTACAGAAATAAAAAAACTAAAAAAACTTACAGGACTGGCCTTAATCACGGGCTCCTCCGCTTCATCCTTAATTTTCCTCCGCTTAGGACTGGAAGCAGCATAGCCGTCCGTCGAGGCAGCCGGTTCATCCTTAACCTTTCTCCTTTTATGCTTGTAGCTGTCTTTTTCCTTCCTGGTGCCCGCAGGCGGGATGTCCGAAGAGCTCACATCCGTACTAACACTACTAACACTAAGTCTTCTCTCCTGTCTGACCGGCGAGGGCTTACTTTTCTCGGGGCCCCTTTCGGTAGCAGCACTCGGGCGACCACGAGTCTCTTTACCCGCACCACGTTCACGGCGCGCGTTTTTTGTAGGAATTGGGCTAGGACGACGGCGGGAATCTTTACTGGAAGAAGGGCTGGCACTGGGGAGCCTCTCGCCGCGTGACTCTTTGCTTGAAGCCGAGCTGTCACTAGGCCTTCGCTCACGACGCGCCTCCTTACTCGACACAGAGCTGATACTGGGACGCCTCTCGCGGCGAGACTCCTTACTAGAAGCTGGACTCGCACTTGGCTTTCGACGAGTCTCCTTACTAGCTACCGAGCTTACACTAGTGCGCCTCTCTCGGAGAGATCCTTTGCTAGACACTGGACTAACACTAGCACGCTTCTCGCGGCGCGATTCCTTACTGGACGCCGGACTGATGCTAGCCAGCCTCGATTTCGTTGGAGCCGGGCTAGCTTTTCTTCGTTCCCGACTCCCGGCTTCACTAGAGTCTGGGCTTAAACTTGATACACTAGTACGCCGCTTTCTCTTCAATCCCTTAACTAATTTTCTACTAGGCTCAACGGTGTTGTCCTTAATTTTCTTCCGAGGCGCCGGCTCTGGACTTGGCGACGGAAATTTGACCGGTTTCTTTGCGTTCTCCACGTGAGGACTCTCCTCTTTTTTCGCCCAATTCGGGCTTTCACGGAACACAGACTGTTTCTTTGCATCAGCAGCAGGACTGAGCGAGTATAACATTGCCTGCTTCTTCAGAGCAGACGTCGCTAATGAACTATTCACAGATTGCTGCTTTTTGGTCTCGGGTGCCGTCACTCTAGGACTGGGTGACCGATTCCCCGGCTGCTTCTTAACTTCAGCAACTTTCTGCTTTTTCACCTTCGGACTTTCGCTAGGAACGCGTTTCGCCTCTTTCGATGTGGAACTCGCACTGTCCTTCCTGGACCGATGCTTCTCCTTAACCCCCTTATCCAACTTTTTCTTCTTGCTTTTCTTCTTATCACTACCCCGTTCCAATTCAGTCGTATTAACCTCTTTCCCACGTTTCTTAACATCTACGTCATTGGCTTCTTTATTTGGTTTAAAAGCCTCCCTACTAACACCACAAACACCCGCGTCCCTATCACAATTAGTCAATTCAACTCTCTCTTCATCGTCAGAAGAAACACTACGTTTGTCAGCAGCGACATCTGTCCTAAGAGATTTAATATTTTCACTACTCCACTTCCCATCTTGCCTCGTGTTGGCCATTTCAGTTTTGGTTCTAATTTCTTCGGAACTTGGTTTCTTAAAGGGGAAATTAATGCGATCTAGGGGTATGCTCACCATAATTCGTACACGCCCTTCATCCTCAATCTTTCGCCGCTTTCTCTCCTTCTTTTCCTCCTTATCGATTTCTCGTGGTCTCACAGGGGGCGGAGGTTCAGGCGCCTTCGTCTCAGGTGGGGGCGTGGTTCGCTCTCTTTCGCATTCGACTACAATGCCGGGCACGCCCTTGCCCTTGCCACCCTTCCCACCTTTTCCTCCTTTGCCTTTGCCACCAACACTGAAGAGCTTCCTCAACGTATCCGTCTTTTTCTTATCCTGAACGACATTACCCTCCAGATCCAGCTTCGGCGGACTCTCATCCAAGCACGGCGGTTTCTCAATCTCAGACTCGCTTGTCCTCCGCACCTCCCTTCTTCCCCAGTCCATCTCCGAGGATATCGGGGATAGCAGAGTCATTTCTTCCTTTCGCTTTCCTCGAGGTAACTTCGGCGGGGGGCGTTTTCGCACCTCCTCCTCGTCTTCACTGGAACTATCCGGAAGCTTCTTCTTAAGAACCGAGGACCGTCTGCGGCGCACGATTTTCCTGGGTTTCTCGGTGTCGGAGCTGCTGAGCATTAGGCTTGGCCTGTTGGTGGGGGTGATGCGGCGCTTCCGCTTCTTGCCACTGGTTGCCTCGTCTTCCGACTGTTCCATCACGAGAAGCTTCATTCTAGCATTGGCAGAGCTCTGTCGTTTACTCCGTACAGCGGCTGCGGTTGTTACAGCAGCAGAGCGCGGCTCGCCTTCGTTGTTGTTGGGCGGTTTCTTCTTCGCCGAGTGTCTGCGACGGTCTTCCGCTTGAATCTACGGCAAGAGAAAAAAAGTTGGTTACACTTTAAACGCAAATTAAAAAAAAAAAAAAACAGTTGCGAGTGCACGCGTACAGGCTTTCCTATTTATAAATTAGTTAATGTATTAATATATATATATATATATATATATATTAATGAGTACTGTAGTTCCATGGTAAATAATTGTCCTGTCCTAAAGATCAGATCCATGGGGGGAAAAAATGGGAATACCGATAGAAAGTCTCTATAATCCATAGAAAAATTATTTTTCAGTAATTTTTCATGAAAATTCAGACTTTTTTATTTATTTTTTTCCCCAGAACCAAAACCAACCAATTGCGTTTTGTTAACAATAATAACGACTTCAATATATTTGAATTTAATGGAAATCGTTGGAGCCCCTGAACTGAACTATAGAGGGGGAGTGATCCGAATGTCCTATCTCTCAGGTGGGCCCAAGAGTCAAAAACGTAGCTTTAGGTGGACCCAAGATTTAAAAAAAAAAAAAAATTGGTGCACCCGAATGTCCTATTTTTCCTATATAGAACCCTAGGTTTTACCTTGGCCGGAGGGGCTTCCGATTCCGAGTCAGAGGAAGAACTTCGACGACTCACTCGACGTGGTGACGTCCTAGGTTTTACACAGCCGGGAGAAGGTTCAGAGACACTAGGTGGTTCAGACACGCTCGCAGGACCAACGCTGCTCGATGTCGGCGACAAGTCATCTTTGCCGAACCCCTGAGGAACACAGGCAAAATAAATCAGTAAACAACGCGTACAATTGAAGGGAAAGCATAGCTCAGAGCTGGGTATTCAATGGTATGAAAGAATAAAGGGGGTAGCTGTTAGATACAATACCGTATAACAGTGGTCGGCAACCCGTGACTCGCTAGCCAAATTTGGAGCTTTAGACTCTCGGTAGTGGCGCTTCAACAAAACTAGAATTTTTTGCCATTTTAAAAATAAAAAATAAAAAAAAAGATTTAGAATGGTACAGGACTCTCAACATCGACGGTGTGGACACCCACATATTCATCTTTAGCTCACGAAGGGGGCTATCATCTGCACTTTTTCACCGTGACTGCCTGGTTTCGGTTGTTTCTTGTTTACCACAGAACACATACCGCGCAGTCTCAATTTCAGGTGAAAATCTTTCAGCAATCGTTGGCGCTTCTGGAAAGGTTTCAGCTTGAGAGAACGAACCCGGACTTGTACAAAAAGGCTGCCGACACATCCGTATAACAACGTTAAACTTAAAAACCCTCCGATGTACCAGAAGACATGCGAAGTCAGCTGGCTGACGGGCCTTGAGTTTTATATAGGAGAGATTCAACATTCGAGCGCGCCAAAAATATTTTTTTTTTAAATCGTGGGGCCACCTGCAACCCGATCATGGCGATTATAATACCGGGGTTAATATAATACTCTGGTATTAAAAATGTAAACAAGATAATTTTACAATGGAAAGTGCAATTCAAAATTTGTTTATTTACAGTTTTAACCCCAGGAGTAAGTTAATATACCAATCGCCATAATCGGCCCACTGATGCCACGTCTCCTTGAAAAAACGTACCAGCAGGCTGATCATGGCGATTATAATACCGGGGTTTATTTAATTCCCTGCTATTAAAAATGTAAACAAACAAATTTTGAATAGCACTTTCCATTATAAAATTATCTTGTTTACATTTTTAATAGCAGGGTATTAAATAAACCCCGGTATTATAATCGCCATGATCAGCGTGCAGGTGGCCCCACGATTAAATAAATGATTTGGCGCGGTCGAATGCCCCAATCTCTCCAATATAGAACCCTAGAAGCTCTATCTTGCGCTGAGGGGGTAGACACCACAGCTGCTGTAATATTTCGAACAATAGTCACAAAATAATAAAATAGAACGAACGTTAACATTTGTAAATACTAACTCTGGTGTTGTGAGTTGCAGACTGAGATTCACTCGACTGAAGCCAAATATGGCCTTATTGTCTCTTGGCATGTTGGATCATGCAATTTGAAACACTCAGCAAATCATAACTGGCACCCGGCAGTGACATGTTAATATTTCCGGTGAAAATCGACTTCGACAACAACAACAACAAAACGCGTAGTGGGGGTGCCCCATTTAATAAAAAACTGTATAAACATTAGATCGAGGTAAATACACGTTCATTTTATTTATTTATTTATTTATTATTTATGCTATTAACTGTTAAGGAGCGGGATCCATATTAATTTATTTCTTAATCAAAACAACGATTTCTAAAAATAAAATTAAAGACCGAGAAAAGCATCGACTTCGATGGCCAGGTGGTAACGTGCTTGCACTTGTGCGAGTCGTTAAACGCCATGCGATCGGAGACGTGTCGTAACTCAAAACGGGTACTAACCTACAGAGGCGACTGAAGAATAGGGTAATAAGAAAAGGATACATTCATTAAATTGTTTATATACGATTATCTTTTTATAAAAAATAAAAAAACACTCGAAGGAACAAAACAAAACATTCTGAATTATTTCTAATTTACATACATTAGGGTTTATTTAGAATAATTTTAAACTTATTCCCAGGTCAGTATAAGAGAAACTAAGAGAGGCTGAACTGGTGGGGACACGTACTATGTAGACGAAAACCACCTAGTCAAAAACGTAATGAACCGGGAGTTGCAAGGAAGAACACCACCAGGGAGGCCGAAAGTTACACTGAGAAGAAAGATGGCCGGAGATATGCGAAGTTTGGGGCTCTCAACCGAGGACGGACACAACAGGACTGTGTGGCAACGCTGCTGTCGTGCCACCGACCCTCCATGAGGATAAGGCGCAGTAAAAGTAAGCAGTACTTGTGCTACGCCTGCAGATAGGTACTCACCGGGGACGGTCTAGGCACGTCCTCGCCTCCACTCGCAAGCGCTCCTTTCTGCATGAAAGACTTGAGGTCCCACCGCAACTTGGCCTCGGGCTCAACAGGCGCCGGCTCCGGGGCCGGTTCAGGCACAGGCGGGGCGGGAGGCGGAGGCGTAGGCACGCGCTGGGGCTCCACGGGGGGCTCTTCCGCCGACTCCTCCCCCGAGCTGCTCTCGCTGTCTGAGCTCTCGGAACTGCTCGATGACGTCGTGGCCAGCGGCGACATTATATTTGGCGTCGGCGAGAGCGGCCGGATCGACGCCACACTAGGCGGACTGAAAATAAACACATAATTCAATTATATCTGTAAATAAGTTTGTCATGTAGGGAAACTGCTCGACGGCGTCGTGGCCAACGGCGACATTATTATCGAATAATACTAGTATTAATCTTCTTCTTCTTCTTCGGCTGGTACTCCCCTGCGCTGAAGGAATATATTTATAAATATAATCAATTGTACCCTTGTAATACAAAAAAACCTCCAACTTTCACCCGAAAGGTTGTTGGTTCGAGTCCCACACTGACTAAATTTTCTGGCCATGCTTCGGAGGGCATGTAAAGCAGGCGGTCCCGGGCCTTCCTAGTTGAGTGTAAGAGAGAGGGCTTTATAGCCCTAACTCCGCTAGGTTGGCTTAGTAATAGAAACAATAAAAGTCCTTATTTATTTATTTAAGTTATTAACTTGTAGGGGGCTCGCACAGTAAATGCTATTTAGATGATGCAACATGTTTTCTATTTCAAGTCTGTGTTAGCAAATAACTTAGTTTTAATTTCAAATCAGTTTCATACCATTTAAAATTACAAATTAAATTAAAAAGTAATATTACAGTAAATTAAGTAAAGTAATTAAATATTTAAAATATTTTATTAAATAATAATAATGTCGTGAAGGACGTTTATATGAACCTAGGCCTACTTATAGTGAGTAGCCGAATGTCAATGGCACCACGGATTTCTGAAATCATTTATATTGTTTCCGTAAGAATTTTGGGCAGTTGGCGAACTGGTATACGTCCTCGATGTCAACCTACATCAGCTACAAGCGATAGTGGACTGTGACAAGCATATCATTGGCGCAGTGTAACAGGTGGAAGCGTGACTTAAGATAATGTATCGAAACTTGTATGTAAAATTATAAATATAATATAATATATAATTTTTGTCGGGGCCATGCTCACCCACAATTGAAGTATTTTACTCGTTTGATCTCAATATGAGTGTAGCTTCTCGAAATAGTTACTACTGCAATATTGTGATATTTCCACATCATATGTACACTACGTTTAAATATACAATAAAACAATTAATAAGTACTTGACTGGCACAATATCACTAATTTAAAAATTAAAATACAACCGGTTCCGACATCATCTCTATGTGATTATGTATTATAAGGATAGGACTTCTAAATTTTCACGAACATACTAAGAATATATTTTCAACTTGCAACTATTTCATTATTATTGTTACACAGAAAGTATTTTATCGCGCAGTCCCAGTAGCCTTGCACTGAAAGCGGAAATAAACAAACTAAGGTTTATATTGTGCTATTGCGCCTTGGCTACCTATTAACAAATAGTAATGGGCCATAACACTTGTTATTTACTATGATATGATATGGTAAATTAATAGGAATAACGGAAAACGACGAATTGTTTTAATAGGTGATAGGGTTTTTTTTTCTCGGTAAAACTGAAAGGCGACAGAAATTCACCAAATTTTCGAATTCACGAGGAAAAAAAAATTATAAATATTAATATTATATGAAATAGTTCTCTACCAGAGAATGTTCCTGCTTGATATTATGTGTCACAGTATACCACTGAACAGACTGATTCTTTGTTGCAAAGATAAGGACGGAATGTGCTTTATTTAAACTTTGTTTACTACTTCATTTATACGTTTATGGAATTATATTTTAAATATGAAATAAAAAGCTATTGAATAACTAGACAATGCTCTCACCAGCGTGTCGCTATTAAAAAATAAAATAAAATAAAAGACAGCATTGAACAACATTCTAGTACTGCCCCAAGGTTAATAACAAACAAACAAAAAAACTTAAAACAACCCAGCTCGTTCAATATAATTTATGATGATAGAATTTTGCATGAATTTGTAAAACTCCAATGTTTGAAAAATTGCTGTCCCCTTGGTTTTACCCAAACTAGGCCTTTCTTATGCTAGTTTTGAAGGTAATTTAATTTGCAATAGTTTTGTATGATATATTTTATATATCTATATATTCAATGAAATTTGATTGTACACAGAAAACTTTTTTTTTAAAAGATTAATCGCCTACAAACAATTCAATGAATGTATCCGATTAACCTCTTCAATCACCTAACTAAGTAACCTAATAGGTACTTGTGCCGACACGTCTCCTATCGCAAGGTGTGATGAGACAGGCAGAAGTTCCAGCATGCTACCACCTTGCCACCGAAGTCGCTATTAAACTAATGGCGGGGGTTTGATTCCCGCTAACATCGTTAAAATAACCACCCATAACGACTTAATAATTACAAAGATAGTAAATGCGAATCTGGAGCCGACCCTGGCCAAAATACACTGTACAGGTATAGGTGCCCATTTATCCTATGCAATCCTCACGTGTCAAGGTCATCGATTAAGTACAGTACTACACGACTACAATAGCTTGACCTCCCGCTAGGAAAGCTCACTATGTAAAGCAGAGATCATCATGACTTAGTCTAGTTGTATACGTCTGTCTACCGATCCGTGGCCGATCGTCGCTGCGCTGAAACAACTACTAACGCAAAGCCTATCACTTGCGTAACACGCCTCCAATAATAATAGGACCAGAACCGTAGGCACCGCACATAAACTAATAGTAAGCAAGGTCGTAGATTCGGTGTCCCCCGAAGGAAATCAGGTATGGAGCGGATTGCCAGAATGACTCTACTAAAAATCTAATGTATTAAGAGAGAACCGGACACCACTACACGGGTCGCACCATCCGTTTTCTGCAAGTCAAACTTCACAGAAAACTCCGATGATGCAAAGGGAAAGAATAATAGAAGAAAGAAATAGATAGATTAGACGGAAAAGGAGGAAGAACAGTGAATAGAAACGGTGGATGATGAAAACAGAGGAGATGCGAAACAGGATGATAAAATGTGGCTGGATAACGTGTGAAGAAGGAAGTGGAAGACATGTTGAGAGGAAGGCCAAAATCTCGATGCAAAGAGAAATGATGGTGAAGGATGGGTGGATAGCGTGCGGAGAAGGAAGTGAAGACATGTAGAGAGGAAGGCCAAGAACTAGAAGACAGAAAGCTTAATTTAATTGGGGACGGAAAAATCGTACCGTACTTCAACAGATGGGAACGGATTAGAGTTCACATGATCTAAATAGGGCCTCTTCAGGCACTCTAGTGAGCCCGAGGTGACCGTCTAGCACTGTGGAGCGGTTGAGTCTGCATTCATTGACTAGGCCATTCTGATTGACCTGCCGTTGAAGGACATGGCTGTCTTTGTAACTAAAGCTAATGTGTTGTTCATCAAGGATCTCCAAGACCTATGTCGGCCTGCTCCCTCTAAATAAATAAAAATATACAGGGGATTGGAAGAAGATCGTTTGTGCCACCCAAACGCCTGAAGATGTTACATGTTGATGATGACTAAAGAAAAACCATGAAACATACCAGCAGCAACGTAGCAGCAAATTAGCCTAAGTAACAACTACGAAAACAGCATTCAACAAACAATACACCATACCACACGCTTTAGGTACTAATAGACAAGCAAGCACACGCGAGGTACCGGTAGCCATACCTAACTTAGACAGGCACATGGCTCTAACTAAGGTACGATGGGGACGGCTGTGCCCAGGGGCATACATAGGTCAGGTGCAAGCCCATCTGCTAATAATTACCAATCCTTTCACATGGAAAACCAATCGGTCCCCATCTACATAGTCCAGTTGTCAACCAGAAGGCCTAGGGTTCGATTCTTAGTTTGTTTATTTTCCAACCCCTGCTTTCAGCATTTTTACTTTAAGCAACCCTGCCAGCAAGGCGGGGGGAATGAGCCTTAACTTGAGACACCCTAAGGGAAGACTCCATCACCTCAGGGATAAGGGGAGTTGACTGATAGGGTGAACCTCCTGATTATAGAGGATACCGAACCGCTTGGGGAACATACTAAAGTCACACGATTAATTCGAAGGTGACCGGGACTCGACACGCACTTAAATTGATTGGTAGTCAGTACATTAGTCAGTACACTACATAAATTGGCAAGTAAAAACAATGGTTCAGTGGCAAGGAGGTCTATACACACCTTGCGATCGGAGACGTGTCGTAACTCGAAACAAGTACTTATTAGGTTACTTAGTAAGGCGATTGAAGAGGTTAACTTGATCCATTTATTAAATTGTTTGTACGCGATTGGTGGCTTTGGAAAATTGGCGGCAAGCTTCACTATCGTTAAAGAACATTTTTGTCTCATAGTTCATAGCCGTTTTAATTCCTATCACCTCTAGGGAGTCAACCAATTTTCCCTGGCCACCTAGGTAGAAGATATTAAAATTAATAAAATTACAGAGCAAATTACATTATTTTGCGTTTTGGAGTTAAATGCACTATGCTGCTACTCATAAATACCACACACAAATAGCAGGTACAACAAACTACTTGTTCTAATTCCTTATCATAAATTCATTATTTTATGAATACGGTATGTACAGCCAGGCTTGCTGCAATTTCTATTAACGAACCATATCTATCGCTGCACAGTATTTAAAAATTAATTAATGAACCAGTTTTGGCACTATTACAAATTGTTAATATATCACAAAGGCACAATATAAAAACCTTTGAGAATGATTATTTTATTTTAGTTTAAGGCCACCGAGAGGCCATGGAATAGCCTGATGAGGCCAATCCTTTTCTTTGGACTACAAACGTACTCGTACATGTGAAACGCTTAAAACATTCTGTTTACAGTATATATTACTCTTTCTAAATTTTCCCTACGAGTATACCCCTCCTAAAATGGTTATCTTTGCTTTATAACAGTATTTATGATAATGTAAATCTATTTTAGGGAGATTCATCTACCTATTGAGATGGCAACCAATGTTCGACTTTCGGAAAATTTCTTCACAACTTTTCATTTCATGATCCCGAGCCTAAAACCACCCTCCGTTCAAAATGTTATATATATCTACATATATATACTGGAAATGTATGTATGTACAGTATATCGATTTTAGGAAACACTCTAACGTCCGTAAATATTATCTGATTTTGATGAAACTTGGCACAAAAATTGATCATACAATTGTCTTGATCCACTATTTAGTTACAAGATGGCGGCCGATTGAAACCTTATATAATTCATATCTCAGTTAATATTGGTCGCAGAGGAATGAATTAAAATTTGACTGAAAGCCCGTATTATTTATTATCTATGATAATTTCAAGATCACGTCCAGTCAAAGTAAATATAATTTAATAAGTAAAAGTTCATAGTCACCAATGTTTGGAACACAAAGAGTGTTTTGTTTGTTGATGTTGTGGTCGGGAAAATAATGAAGTATTTTTTTATATTTTTATTACATACACAGCGTAGGTAGCGTAGAGGAAAAGCACGGTCTGCGGAATCTCCCTACACCTGATCGACCAGTGCCGATTTTTTTTTTTTTTTAATAATTACATGATATATAACTTACGGGATATCCAAATGAGGTTCCGGTTCGGGTTCTGGCTCGGGGACAGGCTCAGGTTGGGCGGGTTCTGCGGCCGCAGTCTTTGACTCATCATCGCTGCTCTCTGACAGGGTAAGGTCTTCCTTCAAATCCCTGCACAAAAAAAACAACAAAAAAATTACACATATCTCTAGGGTCGTTCCCGCACTTGGTTAAAACACGGGTTAGGCGGGTATTCCACATACGTCAATCGTCAATGAAAAATTGAAAAATGACGTTTTAGCAGGCATTAAAGACATACTAAAAATTCTGCTACCACGTCAATTTACGTCATTTTTCAATTTTTCATTGACGATTGACGTATGTGGAATACCCGCCTTAGCATGTTACACTATCACACTGAAAAAACATGTCAGAGCTTGTCCACTGCAGCTTGTAATCCAGAAGTAAACCAGTTTGCCAACGGCTTGAAATTATTTTGGGAACAATACCAATAATATTTAACAAAGGGTTCGTTGGACTTACATTGCCTGTTGTGTTAATAGTCATTACAGGCATCGAACAATTAGGGCGGAGCCCATTGTCAGTGGAAGGGGGCGATGTTTCGGGAGTGGGTGCTACTCTCATCATCAGGCTAATGTCCTGTAACTGATGGGGTCGTTGGCAGGGCAGGGTTCAATGGGCCACGATGTCCATAAAAACCCCTACAATATACTAATAATAAATAGGTAGATAGATAATAATGCAAAAATCCTGTGGGCCTCCAAAACTTGTCGGGGGCTCGCAAAGTAAACGTTCATCACTTCTTTTTTTTTTTTTTTCTTGTCCAGTAACCCCGGACAAGGTGCAATACATTGAAAAAATGTAATACGTAATGAAATTATCACGCTCAAGCTTCCGCTTATCGAGCGATCTTAGAGCAGTGGCACTGCAAAATATAATTGACGGAAATTAGAATTTTTCTTTTTATAGAAACCTATTAAAATGTTTGTACTTAACATATCCCATGACCCCATTTTTTAATTTTAGTTTGTTTGTTTGTGATTTTACTGTATGATCATTGATCAATTTTAACTATGGCATAGAGGAAAATAAACATTTCCGTCAATTCTGCAATGCGAGGTCGGTGGAAACTCCGCTTAAGTCTTGAATGTCTGCTGCCACGTCACTGTTTTTGTAAATAGCCCTAGCCGGTCGGTGGAATGGGCGCCTTAGAGTTGACTTGATAAATAATATTACGTAAAAAACAGAAAAATAATGTCACGACCGGTTTCGAAAGATTGTCATTCTCAAGTGAGCAGATAAAACTTAAAATCAAAACAAGTAATTGCAAGTTATAAACATTAAGTCACGTTATAAATACAAATACATTACATATACGATCCTGCTGCCAAGTCCAACAACCCATGAGAGATAATTAAGCCTAAAGTGGCTAATAATTAGTCTGTCTTTGAAATTAAGTATTTTTTTATTTCTTTGTTTATTTGTGCTATTTTACTCAATTCATTAAATTAATCATAATAAAATACATGGTGATTCACACCACCCGTCCATAATATGGTTATTATGAGGAATTTTGAAATGAAGTTAATACGAGTATTTGATGACCCAGTCGGGGCCAAACTTGCTTTTTGTCGTATTAATTTTTTGGGGGACAGGGTATTAAATAGTATCTCAGTAGATTCAAATGGAAGCTATGTCATGTTACGCATCAAGTGAAAGCTCTGTGCGACACCTTTAATATGGTATGCCTTTCATTAAGGTACAAGTAATTAAGTAAGTAAGTATATTATATTACAATGTTACATACAGTATAGATTCACAACCCTCCAGCACTAAATACCAATTGCTGGGACTTGTATCGCCAAGGGAAAAGGTAATAGGTTTTATTTTTTATTTCTAATTACTCATACCCAAAGCAGTCACAAACTACAATCAGCACAAACATCATAATTAAAGCCTGTTCAGTGGATAATCTTAATGACTTTACTATGAGCATGACTTTTACTAGACCTACTGTAAATAGCGAATTTTTTGATAAAATTGTCTTGAACCTGACTTAGGTACGCGTTTCGGGTCTCGTTTCGGGTTTCCAACTTTGTGAAAATATGACATGTTGCATATCAAATGAAAGCACATAAAATGGTCTGTCATTTGAGATTTCGTTTCGGGATTACACTTGGGAAAAAACGGAGACATGTCTAAGTGTTTAAATTATTTTACATTTTATTATGGTGTTCATAATTGTCAAAAAGAAAACCGCATACAAAATACCATCAGTTTCTGAAAATTGTCCTCCACCATCTTGGATTTTACCTTACTAATTTTGTAAATATAAAAATACCACTGAATTGGCGAACCCTAATATTAATTATAAACGAGTTTTTATTTATCCGCTACCACTGACGGTTTGGCCATAAAAAAAAACTTCCACAAAAAACCGCGGGACATTCTGCAGCGGACACACCATTCACTTCCAACCATGGGTTGATTGGTGAAATAATCTCTAAGTGAACCCCCCCCCCCGCCTACCTTCCCTTATAGGATTACCTAGCGGCTAGCACCACTCACGGGTCACCCTGTATATGTTAATGACCTACAATGCCGTAGCCAGGGGGGGGGGTCATGGGGGTTCAACCCCCCCCCCCCCCCGAAATGAAATGGCTTGCTTGATACTAGATAGAATCGGATCTTGAGAGGAAAAATAAAAACCACTATGTAACACCCAATGAAATTTCTAACCCCCCCCCCCAAAAAAAAATCCTGGCTACGGCCTTGATGATCTAGCCTATATTAACGTACTGTCGATTATTAATGGGCGGGAGGGCGGCAGAGAGAGAATTGTGGGTAAATAACACATCCAAAACGACAGGCACACATACAAGAGTGAAAAAAAAGCTACAAAAACCCAAACAACTCATCCAATCAAAAACCAACAAATCTCCACATTTTCAACAATCCCAAAACGAAACGCCCATTCTCTCTTCCAATCTCAGCCCCTTAACGGGGTACAGTTATCAATACGGATTAGCCGGAAAATTGAGCCCCCAGAGGGATAGAGATCCGACAGCCGGGAGATGTGGGATATCAAGTGTTTGTTGTATGTGTGAGTACACAGAGACTCAATTCATTGAGAGCGCAGCGTGTGTAAAAACGTGACGTCACAACAGACTATCGATCGATCGAGACTTGTTGCCCCCACTCTCGTTTCCTCCCCCCCCCCCTACGCAACTGCTCTCAAATATATTGTCAACAGCCCCCTTTTCCACAAGTAGGCGAGCAATTCTCGCTTCAATACGCTGCCCCCCCCCCTCTCCCACATACCCTCCCATTCTCGAAATGCTAAACGTCCGCAATCATTAAGGCCGGCGTTTTTGTATTAGATTTTTGTAACGATGGGTAATGAGACACGGTATCGTATATCAATAATGACTGGGTGTGCCCTTGAAGAACGGCTGATGAACGAATGTCAAATAGGGCATAAGAATTAGGGAAGTAAAGACATGGAAAAATGGACGGAAATGGGATTCGAACCCTCGTCTCCTTGTTGGGGTGGTATACTAACTGACTTGATTGGAGAAAATATGCACTAGATCTGTCACTTCGATTTTCAACAGATTCTTTTCAAATTCACACATTGCCCATTTGAATCAGGTAGGTCGGTACAATTCTGTCAATATTATCACTTAAAATAAAATAAAAAATGCCGTGACACGACAGCACAATCATGGAATCATGACCTCCCCTAAATGAGTAAATTCATAAGATACCTCGTTAAATTTTTTTAAAAAATAAAACTGAACTTTTCAACAAAAAATTACCTTTTAAACTTACATACAACTTGTGACCCCCTCGCCCCACCTAAATTTTCCGCTGGATCCGCTCTTGGCCTGAGCACACGGGGAGGATCCTCTCTCATTAAACCTACTCTATTTGGGATGTTGTGGTCAGCAACATGCCCAACCATATTATCTCTAGCAAGTCATAAATATTGTTCCATGGGATAAACTTAAATTTATATAAAATATAATATATATTAGTTGAAATGCAAGTTAAGTTAAAAATATATAGATTAGTAAAATATGCCTAATACTACTATTTCGCACTATTTATACATATTTCAACTATTCCCCCCCCCCCCTTCCTGATTATAGAAAGTTCTGAGTGTTTTGTCTGTAAAATAGAGCATTTCCTAATGAATTCATAAGTGTAAAATTCTCAAAATACGATTACGTAGCAAACATGTATAGTTTCAAAAGGGTCCCTTAGTGTTACCGGTTTGCACTCACCCTAACTGCAAACCCTGGATCCTCCCCTGTCCATAATATGTTTAAAAAAAGGGGGACAATGGCCCTGTCTACACACTCGAATATTTAAGTTGAAGTATACGATTTGACTCTGAATTTGGGTATTAAATTTTCAAATTTTCTTAGACCCATATTTATTGGATCGGGGATTAGCAAATACGCGAATAAACATTTATTTCCTCATCCCAGTAACTGTTTATCCCTCACAAAAAAAATTAAAACCAAATATTACTCACCCTGGGTTGCTGCCCCTTTCGTTAGACGAGCTTACGGTTCTTTCTGTAAAAAAAATAAAGTAAATTAGATTGAATACAGTAATTCGAGCGTGTTGCGTATGGGATGCGGACCTAAATAGATCTGCCAAAAGTTGAATGAGTGCAAGTCTGCGCTGACAGATGTAGAAACAACGACAAGGACTGGTATTTCATCAGAAAACAATTTGTCATCAACACCTAAACTGCCCTCAGTAACACTTCAACGGACACAAGCAGAAAAAATCTGTCGCCAAAGAGATTTCAAGCCCACCACCCTTAAAATATGAATGGGCACAAGCCTAGACAGACAACGCAGGGAGGGCTGTGCAGAAACACAAGAAAAAAAAATGTCACTAAAGAGATTCGAACCCAACACCTGCATTACCTTCATAAAAAATTTGAATGGGCACCAGTCTAGGCCGACAGAAGACGAGGGCTGTGTACTAACGGAAGCGTTGGAGGCCAGGTGCAACATGGGTAGCCAGGTGCTGCGACCACATCATTATGCCACATGCCATCTTCAGCCAGTTTAGCCGGCACTTGCTTAAACTAGGGGAGAGCACTTTGATTCTTTTAACAATGACAGTATTGTAGAATAGGGGTAAGGTATAAGCGTATAACGCCTAGATGCATTACAGTTACCCGGGTTCCAGTAATACGCAAAGTTCCAATCTTCGGCGGGTTTAGCCTGCACTGACTTAAACTAGGGGCTGGCACATTGGTTCTTTAGCAACGAGGACACGTAGAGTACGGGTAAGGTGTAAGAACTAAGCATTATTAGTCCCAAAAGGTCCTGGGTTCGAGTCCCATGCAAGATAATTTTTCACCAAATTCATGAACCAGATTTGTTTGCAACCTTCAACTGCAATAAACTAAGGGAGGATACACCAATTCTTTAATAACGGGAACAAGACACAGTAGGGGTAAGGGTTGGAGTACCACAAAAAATATTTTTTTCAGCCCGGGTTGCAAATCATTAGCCAGTTCAGTCGGCTTAAATTTATGGAGGGCATTTTGAATCTTCTACAATGAGAACATTGCAGAGTGAGGGTAAAAGGACTTTCACCCAAGGTTCGAGTCCTTTCGAGGGTTTGATTCAGTCCTGTAATACCTGAATTAGCACTACTGATACGATAGTTCCCCACACCATAGTGGGTCGGAACTAAAGTATATTAAATAACAGTATTAGTGAATTAGTGAGGTTTTATACGGTTTCTTCAATGTCAAAAGCCAGAGGCTGTATAGACAATAATCACTAGAGCGAGAAATGTCCAGTACCTATTCGTACTGTAGTGGCACAGGTTCGAAATGAAATGGGTTGATAATAGATAGAATCGGATTTTGAGAGGAAAAATGAAAACCACTATGTAATACCCAATGAAATTTCTAACCCCCCCCCCCCCGAAAAAAAAATCCTGCCTACGGCCTTAAAGTAGTCCCACAGTTGCTGCATTTCTAGTTATACTTTGGAGGGTATGTTCAGCAGGCGGATCCGGGCCTTCCTAGTAGAGTAAGGGTGGGTTTTACAGCTGTAATAATAATAGTAATAATAATAATAATAATAATGTGTTGAAGGACTTTTTATGAACCTAGACCTACTTCTTGTTTTTCTACCAAATTAATTAATTCCCCTGTTTAAAAAAAAAAAAAAAAAAAAACTGCTTCCCTTAACAATACCATTTTACCATTCGATTTGACTCATTGTGAACAACCCTAATATTTTTCATGAATTTAATTGAATAGTAGGTATTAAGAGATATTGTATTAATTAGTATACTATATAATATATGAATATATTTTATTGTAGATCAGATAGATTCATTAATTATTCACTTATATGTATTAAGTTCCATGAAGTCACTTTGGCGACACTATGATATTGTATTAAGGTACGACGACTAGGCAGGCTCAGGCTCGGTAGTTATATCTGATTGTCCTTGAGGCCCCCTGTCATTAACAATACCATTTTAGCTACAGATTGGTACACAACCTGCCATAATACACTTCAGGCTACTCCTCCATAATTACTTGTATAACATGTCTGTTATGAACTTGACTGTCTGACAGGCCTCCAGTTGTAATGCCGTCTACATACTATCTTTCGAAATGCAGAGGACCTCTTCTTCTTCTCTCATCTAAAGCACTTCAGGCTCTCCTCCATAATTACTTGTATAACATCTATGTTATGAACTTGACTGTCTGACAGGCCTCCAGTTGTAATGCCGTCTACATACTATCTTTCGAAATGCAGAGGACCTCTTCTTCTACTCTCATCTAAAGCACTTCAGGCTCTCCTCCATAATTACTTGTATAACATCTATCTTATGAACTTGACTGTCTGACAGGCCTCCAGTTGTAATGCCGTCTACATACTATCTTTCGAAATGCAGAGGACCTCTTCTTCTACTCTCATCTAAAGCACTTCAGGCTCTCCTCCATAATTACTTGTATAACATGTCTGTTATGAACTTGACTGTCTGACAGGCCTCCAGTTGTAATGCCGTCTACATACTATCTTTCGAAATGCAGAGGACCTCTTCTTCTTCTCTCATCTAAAGCACTTCAGGCTCTCCTCCATAATTACTTGTATAACATCTATGTTATGACTGTCTGACAGGCCTCCAGTTGTAATGCCGTCTACATACTATCTTTCGAAATGTAGAGGACCTCTTCATCTTCTCTCATCTAAAGCACTTCAGGCTCTCCTCCATAATTACTTGTATAACATCTATGTTATGAACTTGACTGTCTGACAGGCCTACAGTAGTAGTGCCGTCTACATACTATCTTTCGAAATGTAGAGGACCTCTTCTTCTTCTCTCATCTAAAGCACTTCAGGCTCCCCTCCATAATTACTTGTATAACATCTATGTTATGAACTTGACTGTCTGACAGGCCTACAGTAGTAGTGCCGTCTACATACTATCTTTCAAAATGTAGAGGACCTCTTCTTCTACTCTCATCTACGGCTCTACCGTCTACGATCGATATTTCATTGATAGAATTGATCTCATGCCCAATAGGAGAGCAACCAAAGCTGTTTGGGAAACCGCTGAAGACCTCGAGGAAGACCAAGACGTAGATGGGCAGAAGACGTAGATGGGCAGACCACTTCCAGGAGGACCTCAGTCATGTTAATTCATGTCATTCATTCATGTTCTATATGAGAGCGATGGGGCATTCGCTTCCCGCCAAAAATATATATTTATTGCTTTCCTATTTATACGTAGTATAAGGAAAGCTTTGTGATGGTCAAAATTTTCGACTCCGAAATTTCAACGGATTTACACGTTTTGAGGTCCCAGGAACTAAAAAAACGAAATGTCAGTCTGTCGCTCTGTCTGTTCATCGATTTCTGGGCAAACTACAAGGTCGATTTGTATGAAATTCGGTTCACAAAAATCATAACTCGGGACTATTTTTATTTTATTTTGGGCTAACTCAATTTGGGGGGGTTTTATTCTCAAAAAACTCCAAAACAACGTCTAAAAAAATTATTTCTCAAAAACGGCTCCATCGATTTCTTTTAAATTCACATATATTGTAGTCGTTATTAATGTTAATAAAATGCGGGGGGGGGGGTCGCCCCTTGATAGTTTGCTTCTGGGGGTGAAAAAATAAAAATTACTAAATTTTAATGAAAAATGACTGAATTAAAATTTTCTGCGAAACCTTTCAATCGATGATTTATACCTTCAGGCATGTTTTATTTATTATTTATTAAATTGAGTAACGAAACCGGATAGGTTGCTTTCCCAAAAAAAATATTTGGTTTTGCACAGAAAATTATTTTTTGAAAAAATGATAGAAAATTCAGGCTCAAATGCACTGCGTGCTCTGCCACTATTGCTGTGCGGTAATGTGTTGGTCTGACCTATCTATAATTTACCTCACCTCCAGTGACGTCAGGTGGACACCTCTCACCCCTGAGATATCCGAAATTTAACCATAGGAAAATTATTTGCCATGAAATTACTCTTTGTCTCTATCTACTAATTGATAAATTGGAAAGCCTGTTCGAGTAAACTCGGACCGGTTCTTTATTAATGGGACCAATGAAAAAAGGTAGCAGGTAGCCCCAGGATACAAAAATATTTTTGCCCGATCTAATGTCCCATCTCTCCTATATAGAACTCCAGTTCTACTACATGTAAATATCAGAAAAACGGACTATTGTATAATAAAATGAATCCGAATTATATAAAGTTCAAACTGAATCTTACATTGTGATAACTCAATAGCCAACCCGTATTATAGGCGGGCTAAACAACCTTAATCTAGATTAAGTCAGTAATGTCCGGCGTATAAATCAACACAGCGGTCTACGTATTTACATTACCTATATTTCCGCCCAGAATGTTCACAGACATGTACATTTTACCCCAAATTCCCCATAGCAGTTAATTATGTACTGTTAGCAGTTGATAGGACTCGTACCAGCGCAAATAAAGAACCGGTACGCGTGAACCCGTACATGCTATCCTATTTATCAATTAAGACAGTACTGTAATACGAGTAGTTCGTAGTTCCTTGTTAAATAATTGTCCTAGGGTTAAATTTAGAATGGCCCGAGTCCCCCTATCCCAAAGCACTGAATTGATCGTTGGGACGGTTACATAGTCAAGAATGACCAGACTCATATAATACAACACAAAGCCAAGGACGGATACAGGGGAGGGGCAGTTAGGGCAGCTGCCCCCCCCCCCAATTTAGTTAATCTATTGTAAGTCCATTTAAGACGCTCTGATTTAATCTTACATGTTTTTCCTGTGACCCTGTTACCCCCCCCCCCCCCCCAATCCCCCAATGGGCTGGATCCGCCCCTGCAAACAATAGTAATAGCTGTATGGATTGTTAACAATAATACCATTTGAACAGTTGTGGAAGTTATGAAATTACAGAAAATCACAAACCACAATTTTTTTTAAAAACCAAACGTAAACAAATCTTTCCTTGGCTTACGTCCATAAGAGGCATAACTGCATATGAGTTACGCAATTTCAAATCATTGGTAACAAGCCGTTCAACAGAAACAGGACCCCTTTGTAAGCGAATATTGCCAACTGGTGTAGTACCTATACGATTCAACCTAACCTCGAAATCGACTGGATTTGTTTACATGATATGACATTGCATGCAGCGGAGCTATGTAAGGTCAGAGATGACAACAGTAACTAATCTAATGTCTTATCGGCAAAACTTTCGTGCAATCTAGTGCACTACGCTCTCTCTGATTTGGCTTGCTTTTAATCGTTCCAATTCTAAGTCCACGCCAAATAAGCGGCAATTGCAATATACGATTTTTTTTATAATTTGATCCATTTATGATTTTCAATTTGTACGTTAGTATAAGGAACGCTTTGACATGGTCGAAATGATCGATTTCGAGATTCCAACGGATATACACGTTTTGAGGTCCCAGGAACCCCAAAACAATTTTACGAAATTCTTGTCTGTAACTCGATTTGGGGCCAAACTAATTTGATGAAATTCAGTATGCAGGTTCGCAAAAGATTTTTTTAATTAATTGATTAACCTAATTTTGGGGAGTTTTCAAAAAAACTATTAAAAAATTTTGTAGGCGGCTCCGATTATTTCCTTCAAATTCACATACTGTAGTACTTATTAATGTAAAATGTTTTAAGAAAAAACAATTTTCCTAAGGAAATATTCCATCGATGTTTTCTAACTTCAGGTATGTTTTAGGTGCTAAATAGAGTAACAAACCCGAACAGGGTGCTTCAAAAGCAAGGTTTTGGTTATGAAGATTTTTTTTTTTAAGATAGACCCAGGCCTGGCGGATTGTTTGTCACATCTAAGTCTCGAACCTAGGCCTTCCCATTTCCTAGTCCAGTTCTCTACCAACTGGATTATGCCAATGTTACGAGAAATGGTGACGCACAAAGAAGCCAAAATAACTGACAATCACAATAAATGACCACTCAAAATCAATTGTACCTTAAAAGGCCAAATACCATCATTTACAACCAGAAGAATTAATAATGATAATAATAATAATAATGAAAAGGGGTTGCACTACTCAACTCGTTAGTAAATAGGGGATCATCGTGCCCATGCAGACAAAAAGAAATTAAGGCGGACTCCCGGCGACTGATAAAGGAGATGGTTGCAAGAAAGCATCGATCGGGGGTGGCAAGGCAAGGGTGGCCTCCCCTATTTAATGAATCACCCCAAACAATCCCATAGTTTGGCAACACCAACGTTCTCAGTTCAAAGCCCCCACTATTAACAACAACAACAATAAAATAACCTACTTATAAAATTTGGGGACGGATGGAGGATTTAACCAAGTACGCAAATAGGGCAAGAAAGAATCGTACTGCCTTACTATTTCACATCGTCATTGATGAGCCCGCTGTGGTTTACCCAATGGCGGATCCACGGGGGAGATCACAGGGGGTCATGACCCCCCCCCCCCCAAATGAGTAAATACATATGATAGTAAAAATGTTTTTTTACAAAAACAATTTCTCGAGAGGGTGGGGGTATAGGCTGCACACCTATACATACAACCCCCTAAATTTTCCGCTGGATCCGCCCTTGGGAGGGGAGTGGGTAAGTGTTAACATCGAATGAAATCTAATGAAATATCAATCGCAGACCTATCAAAAATATCGGGAGAAACAGAAGACATTTTTCAAAGCATTTTGATACATTAGGGGTCTTCACAGTGTTGGTGTAGTCGAGTTATACCTAGTTAAGTGTGTTATATCGAGTTAAGTTAACACACCGATAACCCGATAACCTAGCTAACCAGCGTGCTATCCTAAACGCACTTTCAAGTTGGTTAACTGTGCTATTCAGCTAGCGCTGCGATCGATAGCTCAGGTTTGACCGCCGCCATCTTTGTCGATTGATTTAAAACAAGCGTTTACAATTTTGTAGTATTTAAATTTATTTGTATTATCTATTATGTCACAAGCAATTACCGTAAATACTAAAAATTATAATAACCAAAATGAACAAAAAATATAAACAAATGTGGCACTAGAATAGAGTTCTGCCACTTTCTTTAGAAACCGTGCCACGAACCTCTGACTACTACCACGTTGTTTACCCAGTTAAACACTTTCGATATAGCATGATAACTCACTCACTCCGGAGGTCCACTCACGATTGTGTGTTAACTTGGATGGCACATCTAACTCGATAACACCAACACTGTGAAGACCCCTATTATTTGTACTATACCTCTTTCTAACACAGATTGGCCACTATTTGATTAGTACAAAACACGATTGGTGTGGTAGTCCCGAGGAAGGAGTTACAGAACTGTCGTGTTTGTGAAGGTCACATGTCATATCGAAATGTAGCAGCATTTCTGTTAACTTAACGGCTATTTGTGACGGCTCTACGATCAATATATCCATGAAAAAAATATGTACAAAAAACGAGTGGTAGAGGTTTCGCTGTTACGCCCGCGGAAGTTGACAGCTAGAGGTGATCTCGTCTAGACCTCCCCCAAAATAAGCGCCTAACCGGTTTTGAACAGGTCAGGTAGTTTGCCTGATCTAATAGATGTTCGGGTCAACAGTGTGCGGTAAGCAGTTTGAATAGCAGAAGTCAACGTAGGCTAGAGCTTACGCCCGCGGAAGTTGATAGCTAGAGGTGATCTCGTCTAGACCTCCCCCAAAATAAGCGCCTAACCGGTTTTGAACAGGTCAGGTAGTTTGCCTGATCTAATAGATGTTCGTGACAACAGTGTGCGGTAAGCAGTTTCAATGGCAGAAGTCAACGTAGGCTAGAGCTTACGCCCGCGGAAGTTGACAGCTACAGGTGATCTCGTCTAGACCTCCCCCAAAATAAGCGCCTAACCGGTTTTGAACAGGTCAGGAGTTTGCCTGATCTAATAGATGTTCGTGTCAACAGTGTGCGGTAAGCAGTTTCAATGGCAGAAGTCAACGTAGGCTAGAGCTTACGCCCGCGGAAGTTGACAGCTAGAGGTGATCTCGTCTAGACCTCCCCCAAAATAAGCGCCTAACCGGTTTTGAACAGGTCAGGTAGTTTGCCTGATCTAATAGATGTTCGGGTCAACAGTGTGCGGTAAGCAGTTTGAATAGCAGAAGTCAACGTAGGCTAGAGCTTACGCCCGCGGAAGTTGACAGCTACAGGTGATCTCGTCTAGACCTCCCCCAAAATAAGCGCCTAACCGGTTTTGAACAGGTCAGGAGTTTGCCTGATCTAATAGATGTTCGTGTCAACAGTGTGCGGTAAGCAGTTTCAATGGCAGAAGTCAACGTAGGCTAGAGCTTACGCCCGCGGAAGTTGACAGCTAGAGGTGATCTCGTCTAGACCTCCCCCAAAATAAGCGCCTAACCGGTTTTGAACAGGTCAGGTAGTTTGCCTGATCTAATAGATGTTCGGGTCAACAGTGTGCGGTAAGCAGTTTGAATAGCAGAAGTCAACGTAGGCTACAGCTTACGCCCGCGGAAGTTGATAGCTAGAGGCGATCTCGTCTTGACCTCCCCCCAAATATATAGCATCTATGTGTATACGCCACTGGTACCACCCATTGAAGTACTGTACAGTAATTCCTGGGGATTTCAACGAAATTATAGCTCTAATAATGACGAGTAAATGAATTGGAAGAGAAGCGCGATAAAATGCAATGTGATTCCGTTATCTCGGACGTCAACCTACTCAGGGTCAGCCACATTATAAACATTGACAAAGATACCAGTAACCAGTCCAAATTTCAACTATTTTACATGTAGTAGCAGTATGATTTTGGAGTCGGGGCCAGGAGTCGGAGTCAGACCACAATTTCGGCCCATTCACCAAGTAACTCCGGTCGCCAGTATACAAGTATACAATACGTGTAGGTCCAGACCCTCCCCCCCCCCCCCAAACATTTGCAGCGTACACTAGATAGAATGGAGTTATAAACATATTGAGGGTTATCTCACCTCCGGCGACGTCAGATGGACCCCCCTCCCCGAAAAAAAATTCTGGCTTCGACCTACGGAGATACTCCGGCCATGAATGTCTTTTATTTTTATCTATTAATACCACGACATGACACATAATGGCACTAACGAAACTCTAGCTAATGTGAGACAAACATTACTGGCCAAAAATGAAGGACTCCATCATAAACAAATGCGCCCTTAATACGAACGGCACCCTTACAAAAATTACATTTTTTCTAACTGAAGCGCCGAGAGGTCAAGGGGTTCAAGTGACAAAAATAAACATTCGAGATAAATGCGGCTAAAGTTGGTAACTCAGTTGAAAATTGATAGGTTAACTTATTTTCCATTAATTCTATCATTGCCAAAATGACAGATCCCGACGTTCCTGTTGGTTTCTAGGATAAAGAGCATGTAGAGTTAACAGCAAGGTGCACTTAACACCAAAATGCAAAAAAGTCACTTACACCCCTCGGCATCTAGGTGTTTCAATCGATATAATATCTAAAATCTAGTTTCGAACGGGTAACCCAGAAACAAATCACTTGTACACCCCATTTTCAAACTTCCGGAAAACATTCTGCATAACTACCCTTTTTCGTACAAAATGACTGGAGTAACAAGGCAGAGAAAAGGGGGGATTCAACAGTCTAGCCGATGACCTGCTTTTCCCGCAACAAACTTATACAAGAAGAAAAACACAGAGCAACAAGTTTGGAAAGCTCAACAAGCAATAGAATGTACAAGATATAAGCTGAAAAGTCCCTGCAAACGACTTTGTTATCCAACTACTGCACACCTGACTGGCCTTCTATCTTAATTAATGTCCCTATCCTCCTGTACATACATTGACCCTTACGAGAGCAGCGCGTGTCATCCGACTTCGTCATCGACTTTTCCAGGATTCACTACGATAATCTCGGGTGAATCCTTAATAAAGAAGATATGGCACGCAGATATTTATCAGTTATTTCTGCTGTTGTTTCCAACGCCTGCTTTCAGTATTTCTGCTTTAAGCAAACCTGTCAGCCTGGCTGTCTGTTTGTTAACTTGAGGCACCCTAAGGGCAGACTCCTTCACCTCAGTGAGATGGGGAGTTGACTGACAGGGTAGACTGTAGTGGATTCCAAGCCTTTTGGGGAACATTGCCAATCCTTTCGAATGGAAAACCATTCGGTCCCCATCTACATAGTCCAGTTGTCAACCATGCCCTCCGAAGCATGGCCAGAAAATGTATTCAAGTGTGGGACTCGAACCAACAACCTTTCGGGTGAAATAAACAAAAAATAACAAAAACTTAGAGTTTTAGAAAAACTTAGAGTTTTAGAAAAACTTGTTGTAACACATTGCATCTTTTCCTCGAGTTGAGCAAGTCTCAAATCGCAGATAAGGTGTAACTGTGCTAGTGGGTTCCCTCTGTAGATGGCAGTTCTTGCCGAAAGCGCTCAGGGTTTTATACTAACACAAGTGGGTTTCTTAGACAAAGTTAATTTCTTAACGATTATTTGGGTTTTACTAATTCGGGTTGTTATAACAAGTTTTTTTGAAACTAAAGTTTTTTTTATTTTTTGTTTATTAAAATGAAATACCATGAAGTCACGAGTAATCTAATTATTTATGTTTCGGGTGAAAGTCGGAGTCTGTACTACTACTCTACATGTCCTGACTAGTGTCGTCTTCCAGGATTAGAGGGGGTGTCGCTTTTATATTGTACATTGTCTACGTTATTTTTTACGGTATATTTAACTTTATTTTACTTCGTAAGCTAAATTGCTTAATTTGGTCTATCCAAGTTGAAAAACAATATCACAGAGTATTTTTACTTTGTGGTGCACCATGAACCCTCGGACCGACCAAAAATCAGGACACAAGCTACAACTACAAATACTAAACACCAATATATGTCGTCAGAAATACAGCAAAATTCAGTTGAATACACTTTTATTTTAGGTCACCAAAGGAAACAACTAACGGATAGCATGATTGCTTATCTGTAATTCCATTATATCAAAATGTGGGACTTACTTCCGCAAAGTAAAAACTATCAAGTCTTTGTTATAAATTTGGGACTCGTGCGCGTCCCGTGCTAACATATAAACCCCATAGATGGCAGCACAAATACCATTGGCGTAGCCTGTTGGAAGTATTGGCATTCAGCAACCTGTAGTCCGAGCGCTTTGTATGCTGTGCATCCTATTTCTATTGCTGTAGCAATTGAAACGAACGTTCGTTCCAATAAATCCATAAGCATACATTTAGAAAATCGAGCAAACTCGGTGTTTCGTTCGTTTCAATAGCTACATCAAATGGTCTAGATGTCGGCGATAGGGACAGGTTAGGACACCCGGCAGTGGTTCGGCAGTCTCCAAATTGGCATGATGATAGCTACGAGGGCGGATTGAAAAGTCCGTAGAAAATCCGAGATATGGTGCCACCCCTCAAGGCCAAATATCACCTCATTTGGCCAACTGTCCGATCGTAACTCAGCGCAAGTTTGAACGTTATTCGTTCATAATTAACGTCACAATGATTTTCTAAGTTCGTGGTGGTGCAGATAATTGTGAACAATGGATGAAAAAGAATTTCGTGTCGTCATTAAGCATTATTTTTTAAAAAGAAAAAATGTGCAAGAAACTAAAAAAAGTCTTGATAAACACTATGGGGAGTCTGCTCCATCAATTAAAACTGTATATAAGTGGTTTTAAAATTTTCGAACCGGGCATATGGGCACAGAAGCCTCCGAACGCTCGGGGCGGGACGTCACTACGCCAGAAATGGTGAAAAAAAAATCAGTGATTTAGTGCTTGGAGAGTTAAAACTTTCTACGGACATTTCAAACCACCCTCGTAATCTTGGTGCATATATTTGAGAGAAAAACAAAACAAGTATGCAATTCAATTGGACCTCATGGGTCCCAAGAAAATGCATCCATAGAGTTATCAAAGAAGAAAAAAACACATCTTCGCTAGAAGAGGCATATATAATGAATTTGAAAGAGATAGATGATAATGATCAGTACAGACGTTTGTAAGACTAAACACATGAAGACAGGCGGGTCGGGAGCGAGAATTACAATGCAGAAGCTATACCAGAAGGCAGAAGGTTAAACAATCGTCTAGAATATTCTGGGGCTATTAAACTAGACAACCGTGAATGAACAGGCATTAACTTGGGCTAATTAGGCACATTGATAACAGGCCAGAATGCATCAGCTCACACTGCAGCAATTACATTTATTACAGTGGAGCTTATTGAGGATATAGACCTTTCGGCGAAATTTCCACCTGGGATGGGTCATTGATTAAACCCGAAAAACGGAATCGAGAAAGGTTTGAGCAGAATGGAAATACCGTTCCGGGGCTTTTATGAACAGTTCCTAAAATATACAGGGTGTGCAGCTCTCTCTACCAATAGAATAGGCTTTGCTCAAGCAAAAGAAAGAACCGGTCCGAGTTCACTCGAACATGCTTTCCAATTTATCAAAATTAATAGATAGAGAAAATTAGTAATTTTATGGCAAATATTTTTCCTATGGTTAAATTTCCGATATCTCGGGGGGGGGGGGGGGGGGGGGCGCGGTTGTCCAGTCCACCTGACGTCACTGGAAGTGAGGTAAATTCTCGATAGGTCAAACAAACACATTAATTACCACACAGCAATAATGGCAGGGCATGCAATGCATTTGAGCGCGAATTTTCTATCATTTTTTTCAAAAAATAATTTTTTGGGCAAAACCAAATATTTTTTTTGGGAAAGCAACCTATCCGGTTTCGTTACTCAATTTAACACCTAAAACATGCTTGAAGGTAGAAATCATCGATAGAAAGGTTTCGCATTTTTTAGTCATTTTTTCATTAAAATTTAGTTATTTTTATTTTTTTACCCCCAGAAGCAAACTATCAAGGGGCAAGCGACCCCCCGCATTTTGTCAACATTAATAACGACTACAATCTACGAGAATTTAAAAGAAATCGTTGGAGCCGTTTTTGAGAAATAATTTTTTTAGACGTTTTTTTGGAGTTTTTTGAAAATAAACCCCCCCCCCAAATTGAGTTAGCCCAAAAAAAAAAAAGGTCCCGAGGTATGATTTTTGTGAACCTACATGCCAAATTTCACTCAAATCCACTGAGTAGTTTGCCCGGAAATCGACGAACAGACAGACAGACAGACATTTTGTAAAAACCACTTTTTTGGGTTCCTGGGACCTCAAAACGTGTAAATCCGTTGAAATCTCGGAATCTAAAATTTCGACCATCACAAAGCTTTCCTTATACTACGTATAAATTGGAAAGCAAAAAAAAACTTGCAAAGGCATATCGTAGCACAGTTGTTGTCAGGGAATCAATTACAAATGTGTACCAAAACTCAATTTAAATATAATGCCAATTATTCTACAAGGCGTTTAAGGAAAACCTAAGTATAGCTGCGTTAACAATAAATTATTCCAGATAAACCCGAATGAATATAACACTATAGCTTACGCCTTACGGGAGTTAAAATAAAATAAATTAATATGGTTGTTTGTTTCCCAACACTTTTTTTTAAAGGTTAATCGCATTATAATCAATTTAATGAATGTATCCGATTGACCTCTTCAGTCGCCTCTGTAGGTTATTACCCGAGTTGAGTTACGACACGTCTCCGATCGTATGGCGTGTAAGGACTCGCACAAGTGCAAGCACGTTACCACCTGGCCATCAAGTCGATAAACCTGCCTGCAGCATTTCTACTTTAAGCTTTAAGCAAGCCTGGCTGTCTGTTTGTAAACTTGAGGCACCCTAAGGGCAGACTCCTTCACCTCAGTGAGCTGGTGAGTTGACTGACAAGTTAGACCTGATTATAGTGGATTCCAAGCCTTTTGGGGAACATTGCCAATCCTTTCGAAAGGGAAACCATTCGGTCCCCATCGACATAGTCCACTTGTCAACCTGAAGGCCTAGGGTTCGATTCTTAATTTGTTTGTTTATTTTCTAACTAGAGGCACCCTAAGAGCAGACTCCTTCACCTCAGTGAAATGGGGAGTTGACGGACAGGGTGAATGAGCCTCCTAATCATAGTGGATTCCGAACCATTTGGGGAACATAGTAAAGTCACGCAATTTATTCGGAAGTGACCAGGACTCGAAACGCACTTAGACTGACAAGTAGTCTCTGCGCGTTATCTTGTCCCACGATGCTCCCCTGCCAACCCTGTGCACACAGCCAAGTTTGCTGCAGTTTTGAACAGGCTCTGTTCTCGTGGAAACAATTATTAGTTTGTCAACAGTGATAGCAACATGGCAATTTCAATTCATTTATTTGTCTCAAAAATATTTGTACAAGTTAAATTGGCGATATGACAAAATCAAACTGCCGGGAGAGGGCAATTTAAATTATAGTACAATGGTTTAACTAATTCCCGGGTTGTTCTTAACTAGTAGCTTACCCCCCCCCCCCTCCAATTTATGAACTAGATTAGCACCCTCAACAGTAAAAGAGTTGGTGAATGGGAATGACGTCAGCAACGCGTGCGTTTACAATGGCCACTCGCCATTGAGGCTAAGTCAAATCGCACGTCATCTTCGCGGGAAGAAACTATTGTAAATAAAAACTAATTACTTCAGCAGTTGGTCAATACTTTGGATATTATAAACCTTAGGGCTTGTTGTGCTGACAATTGCCCTCAATTGCATTAAAATGATTCACTCTGGCCAGCTAGGTCTAAAGGTAATGCACGTATGTACCAATAGTCTGCTGCCATCAGTTGTGCGTCATTATTAGCCAATCAGAGCGCTAGTTACATGTCTTTTAGATTACTGATGGGTAGGCTCCGTGAAGTGATAACAGAATGTAACGGCAACTTAGAGGGGGCAATTCCGAGGCATCTCCCAAACAGAAAATTGAGAAGCGAGAAAGCGGCTACAAGATGTAATTAGGGGTAAGTGTATTGATATTGTATATATTTGGTTCAATCTCCTATATGGTCAAATAAACCATAACAGGCTTTCAATATATCGTCACCCTAAAGTCAGAAGGGCGTACCATCAAAGACAACATTTCGAGATCATTGCGTTTCTGTGTCTGTATAACCTAGTTTGCTACAATCAGATATGCCCTCCTAATCTAAAATTTCAGTCTTATTTTTTAAGATTAAATTTTCCGGTGTATGCAATGGAAGAGCCACTAAATCTGATAACTCAATTTCCCCAAAAATGCTGGTTACACCCTTCTGACTTTAGGGCCTGAACGTACCCTAACCTTGTTATTAAGTGTACATTGCATTTAAAAGCAGGTGACAGACTATTTCTTATTTCTCACATTTTTTTCCTAATTAAATGTGGCTTAAGAGGACATGCTACGTAGAAAATGAGCACCCCAAAATTTGTTGTTTTATTGACTTTTTATTTAATTAACAAAGCAAGTCATTAAAAATTTGGCTCGTGGAAGTTGTAGAAGACTGCTTCACGCATCATGTAATAGGAAATATTAAATTTTTGGTGCCTTAGTTCTTTCATAAATACCAGAACGGACTAAAATTATGCGTATTCTGGGATTTTTGGAAGAACTACAAAACCGAAAAGTAAAAATACCCGATTATATGATGCACAAAGTAGTCTTCTACAACTTCCATGAGCCAAATCTTTAATGACTTGCTTTGTTAATTAAATAAAAAATAAAAAGTCCATAAAAACAACAAATTTTGGGGTGCTCATTTTCTACGTAGCATATCCTCTTAAGGAAAGCTTTGTGATTGTCGAAATTGAAACTTTCGAGATTTCAGTCGATTAACCCGTTTCAAAGGCGGGTATTCCACATACGTCAATCGTCAATGAAAAATTGAAAAATGACGTAACAATGACGTAAATTGACGTGGCGGCAGAATTTTTAGTATGTCTTTAATGTCTGCTAAAACGTCATTTTTCAATTTTTCATTGACGATTGACGTATGTGGAATACCCGCCAAAGGACCCAGGAACCAAAATAGTGGCATTAACGAAATGTTTCTCCGTCTGTCGGTCGATGTCTGGACAAACTACTCGATGGATAGTGATGAAATTCGACCAGTACTCTACGTGTCCCAACGTTTTCAGGTTACCCCTTTCATAGCTCAGGTAAATAAACAAAGCTTGACTTTTTGTTGTCCTATTACTAAGCCAACCTAGCGGAGTTAGGGCTATAAAGCCCTCTCTTACACTCAACTAGGAAGACCCGGGACCGCGTGCTTTACATGCCCTCCGAAGCATGCCCAGAAGATGTAGACAGTGTGCGACTCGAACCAGCAACCTTCGGGTGAAAGTCGGAGTCTGTACCACTACTCTACAGGTCCTGACTGAACTATGTCCTATTTTGCTCGCTATAGCCCGCGTATTCCTTACCACCGTCTCACAAATTTGCCAAATCCCATCAAACCTGCAAGTGTTGGCTTTCCAAAAAGTTTAGACCATCTCTAATGCGTGCACAGTCATTGAGACCATTAGACATAGCAGAAGTTTAAAAGTTCGGACAACAGGTTGCCACAAGTCTATATTTCCAACAAGAGGCACTATGTTTCTGCAAAAAGAAATCTGTTGGCAATTTATCTAAACATTACCAAACAACAAACTATTGTCAATATCTGATTTAAAACCAAGTTATCCTAGTTTGTACTGATAGGGCAGAGGTCTCCTCAAAAGCGGGAAACGCAATGTCAGGGATATAAGCCAACTCCGTAACTTGTATCACATCCAGAACTAACAAAAAATTCATACTAACCTCAAGACCCAGCCCTACTGCTTTAGGCACACTCAAAAAATCACATCGAAAACGATCCCTTGTTCAAAAGGAATCACCAGTCCATCAAACTCATCATCGTAACTGCGATGACAATACCTTAAACCTGAATACACTTATGTAAGACTCATAACACACTAACCCAACCTTACTGCACTAGTTACACCCAAAACAAGCCCAACGAAAACGATACCTTGTTCAAAATGAATCACCAATCCATCAACCTCATCATCGTAACTGCGATGACAATACCTTAAACTTGAACACACTTCTAAAACACTCATAACGCACTAGAAACATCTGAAAACCCCAACGCACAACACTTCTAACTTCTAAGACACTGTTTTAAAATAATAAAAAACGCGCGGCGACTAGCAACAGATTGGCCAAGTCTTAAGGGGTGGCGGGCTCACACACAGGGGGGGTTGACAGAAATTGGGGTGAGTGCACCCCTCCGACGGGGGCGCCATCTGCGGCCAAATCGCCAACTATCGCCGTCTATTATAACCCCATCATTGTGTATAAGACGTTTGCTTCAATTTAAGCTTCCGTCGCACACCTGCCTCTTAGGCCCGGTACACACGGACGATTCGTGCAGTCGCGACTTGCCGACGTCTTTTCCATTGAAGGGATAGGGTTTGGTGAAGGAAAATCACAGAGTCTAATTGGGAAGATTTCTATAATTTGGCGTGTCGAGGGGAAAATTGCGCACTTTCGTTTTTCCCTTACTGGTGAAGGTACCCATCAGAGTTCGTGACCCCCAGTGATACCCGATGGTAGGGAAGAACTTCTGTCACTTAGACCCACCAACCCACAAGCAATACCGAAGAGTTCCGAGGGTGGTGCCAAGAAAAAAAATTGGTAATCCCCCGGCAAAACATTATCATAATTTAGGGGTAAAACACAGTTTCTAACAATTTTCTGCCGAAAACAGGCAGATTTTTTTTTTCATTTTATGTCGAGTCTGGAACCGGAACCAACAACCTTTCGAGTGAAAGCCAGAGGCCTTACCACTACACCGCATAGTACAGAGTATAAAAACATAACTTACCTTTACGGGGCGTCGGCGGCGGAGGTGATAACGGCTCAATCAACTGTACAAACAAAAGGCTTATCATTAACACGCGGCCATACAACATTAAAACAGGTTTTAAAACACTTCACAGGTCCTCATAGCTTAATTCAGGGCCGTACCACCCCGGGTTACGATCTTATTCTACTTCTTTATCTGACTTGTTAGTACCCCCTTCAGGGTGTCAAGGGGCCCTCAAGCAGGGACGGATCTAGCCTATAGGGGGGGGGGCAGCTACCTCCAACTCCCCCACCCCTGCCATCCGTGTCTCCGTCTATGCCCTCAAGTCATACACAACACAATCTCTGTTGTGCGCACGATTTTTGCCGGAACGTGGGTTAAACTTTGGAGCATACATAGCGCCAATCCTTCGTGTTTGAACTTGCTACGTTTTAAATGAGGGTACCTCCAGATCGCACGGGATTCCCAACCCATTGGCTTCAATCTCCCATTAGATAGAGGTGAGGGCACTAAGCTTAAGATAAATAATTGCTATCACATGGAACACCTCGACAAGTATATTATAGTCAGATTTTAGATTAAAAACTCAATTAACCTTGGTAGAATATTTTTAATTGTAAATTAATTTTGTGGTATTTCCTTTACGAAAGTCCAGATCGTTATCCACTACACTACGACTTCCCCTAGCAACTCAATAACCGCCTCACACAATAACCAATTCCATCAGACCTGCAAGTGTGACAAGTCTGATAGGTTACTGGCAATATTAGCCGGCCGCCATACCAAGTTGAATCCAGCGGACCAGAACAGGTTCAAAGCTGCAGATAACTTGGTCGTGTGCACAGTGCCGGTAGGGAAACATGGTAGGACTTGTCCTGGTCACCTCCGAACTAATCGTGTGACTTCACTGTGTTTCCCAAGTGGTTCGGAATCCACTATAATCAGGAGGTCCACTGTCCTATGGGCTGGCATAGGACAGTCAAGTCGGGGTCGCTCTATGGGCCCAAATATGAGGCCTAAGTCGTTATTAACCCGACGAACACTACTACTACTACTGGCAATATTTATCATGTACACGGCCATTGAGAACATCGAACATATCAGTATATTGGGTGCACAACGTTCTCAGATTCATCGTACTGTATGTTGCTACAATGTACCGATAAGAAGTACTGTGTTTTCAAAAATTAGCAAAAAGGCTACAATGGCTAGGACATGCCGGACTACAGACCCCCAAAGGCCATATGTGGGAAGCAATCCCCCTCGGAAGAAGACCAAGAGGAAGACCTAAGCGAAGATGGGGGGACCAGTTCCAGGAGGACCTCCTTCGAAACGGCGTCGAGGCAGCAGATTGGACAGCGGCTGCTGAGGATCGACAAAGGTGGAGGGAAATTGTCAGAGCGGGCAAAAGTCCCCCTGGGCTGATCGCGCCTAATTAAGTCAGTAAGTCACTCCTAGCAAAATTAAAACAAATTTGAAACTTACGTTGACGAGATTAGTAGGGAAGAAAAACTTGGGCTCAATTTCATTTCTTGGAGTAGCAGCTATTCCCGTGAGGGGGGCCACTTCCAGCCCCTGTGTCATTTCCTAAAACAAAAACAGATTTTAAAATTAACTCTCACTGCATTTACTATCTTTATCTTACGAATTACGTCTGCCACATTTCATTTTCATACCATTGGAACCCCCAACTAATAGAATCGCTGACAAGAAATACATTTTTAATGTTTCTGCTTACATTTATAAGTCATTATCCATTATTATTATTTTTTTTTAAATTAAATACTGTCCCGCTTGTCTTCATGTGTTTAAGTCTTCCAAGCATCCGTACGAATCATCATTATAATCATTGTCGTCAATAGTAAGCTTCAGTTGCCCGGGTGCCTCCTCCACTCCCTCCTGCCCAATGATTTTTCCAAACCAAACTCTCTGCACCACACGTTATTTCTACTACTATCCCTTCTTGGTGAACTTCATCTCAGCAGCTCGCACGTTTAGTTTCTTATAAAAAAAAACCAAATACCGCCTTTCCTTCTAAACCAACCTAGCGAAGTTCTTATAGTCAACTGCCTGATTCCATTGGTTTGCAGCGAATCGGTCCAACTTTTCTCCATTCTGTTCGGTACTGGACAGTTCTATTGAGCAGTTTCGTATCTTGCTCTTGCGCCTTCCATGGTCTACTCCTTGCTTTGGATGCTCTCAATGGTGCCTTAGATTATAGTGTTAAAAATTGTTCGTCTGATCAGAAGAGCCATCTGCTTGGCTGTTCTCACAGATACAGTAGATTTACTAGAGACCTATATTTACTTTTTCTGAACATTATCCCCTAGGGGGGGGGGGGGGTCGTATGCGATACGGCAAACCCCTCCTTAGAATAGAATATCTTTGTATTGAGTCATAACATGAAACAATAGGCGTTGTAAAACCTTTCGAGGACATCTCGGTGGTCGGTGGGTGAGTTTAAGTACAAGTTCTGTCACATCTTTCCCGGCTGCGTCACACTCGGGGAGATCTCAAATCTTTCCAAGAGATGAGCTTCGTCCCGCCCCTGGACATGCCATAACAGGCGGTTTTCCTTCAGATTTACTACAAACCATTACACAGAAATTTCTAATCTTGCGGGCGGGGGGGGGGGGATGGAAACCTTGACTTCTCGCCAACACAACTATACACCAACTCGCCCACATCCCCGGCACTCACCTTAAGAATACTCTCAACGTCATGCGTAGCAGGTGTGGCCGGTTCCTCAATGTCCATAGGGCAGTCCAAGGGGTCGGGCCGAGGTTGCAGCCTCGACGTCTGCTGAGACCGGCTAGGTCCCGCACGTCCTGCCAACGTCCCCGGTGGCTTCAGACTCGCCGTTGCTCCCGATTTTCCGGCAGGCGGCCCCTTCGGTGGTATTATAGAACTAGCCCGATGGTCCGGTTGTCCGCCATGCTTCACAGGTTGCCCCGAATATCCGCCACGTCCTCCTGAAAAAGAACAAGTATAGTGTCTAGTTCAAGGATATGCATACATTTTCTTGCAGCTGACGATGGCGTGAGCCGAAACCGGTTGTAGACTTTTTTTTTATTTGTTTGATGCAAAACGGTACAAAAAAGTATTTTACTTTTACACTTCCCCTCCAATTGTCACTAAATCACTCGTACACCACTTTTGAAATGAAAGTGAAATGAAAAACTACTTCATTGAAAAATAAACAAAAGGCGAACAATAAGACTATAAAGTCTTATTTTCATGCTAACCCTAAAAACCAAAAATATTGTACTAGTATTATTGATAAGTGCAAAGTTAAATAGGGAAGAAATAAGAAAGGAAGAGTGGGAAAAAAAAGAAGGGTAGAATATTTAAGGGGGGGGGGGGGATCCATTGCCATCACCATTACAGGACCGGAATGAGTCTCAAGCGTTATCTAAGATATATCGTTTAATTATTTCCTTAAAGCTACTGAGTGAACTAGCTGCCCTGCATTGCATGCAAACTGCTGTCTCGCTTCGTAAATTTTTCATTCCTAGTCTCATCCTAAAGAAATAACTATCTCGTAGCGCAAAAAAAAGGAACGTATGTATCTTGGGCACTGTCAATCCCCCCTGTCTCAGAGCCGCAAATTCTGGTTTCTGCTGGTGGGGGCGGGCATTTTCCAACAACTAATACCAAAGAACAATATATGTCAGTAAGGAAGACAACTGGCCGGACGTCCTCGAAAACGCTGGAAGAATGAGTTGGAAACTGAGCGAGTTGGGAGTCCGTAGGTGGTGGAGCGCTGTTCAAACCCGAAATGAATGGAGGAGTGTTGAGTGTTGTCGAGCAGGAAAAAGCTCATCAAGGGCTGTAGAGCCAAAAGAATATAAGTCTGTATGAGGATAACATAGGTACTGTATCCAATGCAGGCAACAATAACTGTGATTTAGTTTTTTTAATAGATGGTATAAACAAAGTCGTATTGCCATTAGATTACCCAGAAGAAGGGGCTCTCCCGCTATGAATTAAAAAAAAAAAAAATAGGCGGAAAATAGCATGGTTATAGTTATACGCATTTTAGCAGCTGCAAGTGGAAAATAAATGGAAAAAATAGGCGCAAAAACGAGGCGAAAGGGTGGGTCTCTTGATAATGTACACGTCAGGCCAAGCGCGAGCTAGGGCTTTCTCCTCAAAATCTGTGGACGTGTCTCAAAAAGTAGCAGACTGGCCGGACGTCCTTGAAAACGCTGGAAGGATGAGTTGGAAACTGACCTACGCGAGTTGGGAGTCCGTAGATGGTGGAGCGTTGTACAAAACCGAGATGACTGGAGGAGTGTTGTCAAGCAGGCCAAAGCTCATCAAGGGCTGTACAGCCAGAAGAAGTCTCACAAAGTGCAAAAGTGCAATAGTATCATAACCGACAAAACAACCAACACAAAAGAAAAATAGGCAATTCTTTTTTTGCGCTCTCTTTGTATTTGTTGTTTCATTTTATATTATTTTTGATTATATTTTATTTAATAATAATCACTTCATTTCACTTTTTTCCTTGTCCAGTAACCCCGGACAAGGTGCCATATATTGAAGAAAAAAAAGTTAATACATGATTATCACGCTCAAGCTTCCGCTTATCGAGCGATCTTATTAGAGCAGTGGCACTGCAAGATGTAATTTTAATTAATAATTTAATATAATAACCAGAGTACCCACTCTAGCCTCCGGGCAAATTAATGAGATCCCTATGAAAGATAAGATAACTAGGCCTAAAATGTCTAATAATTAGTCTGCATTTGAAATTTATTATTTATTTTTTTATTTATAATAATAAAAGTCTTCAATGATTTTTTTTAGATACAGCGAGATTAGGGCCTATTTGGAGTTAAATTTACTGAATTCACCTAATTTGCTAAAGCTACCAAGGGTCCAGGGGGGGGGGGGCAATTGCCCCCTGCTCTCAATCAGCGCCTCTGCCCTCCCCAAGCCATCTCTGGTTACGACATTGCTTCAGAAAACCTATTCAAAACGATAATCATCATGCCATGAACAAATTTGCAACATTGTATTTATTAGAGATAGAGTATTTAGGAGTAACAGCAGCAGCAGCATCGGCAGCTGACAAGTGAGCAGCCCACAGGAAACAATCAGCAGCAGAATGAATTAGTTCGCTATCAGCGAAGTGGGATGCATCTACACATGTAACCTCAAACTCCAACGAAATTTGGCAAACATCCACTTACACATAACAAACAATTCACTGCTTTGCAAAACTTTAAGGGACTGGCGACGGGGAGAAAACCCGTACAAGAGTAAAAATTCAAATTTCACAAGAATTATGTAAACTTATTACATTCTGCAATATGTTCAGATAATATAATTAGATATTCATATAATAAATGTTCGCCGTCATCAATACTGATCGTGATAGGCCAAAGCTGTTGAACTTGATTTGAAAACAATAACTGAGAATGTGAGGTAGAAGGAATTTAAAAAAAATAACTGTGGCCGCATACTACTTACTTCAACTTTTACCGCGTTCCTTGTTAAACTTCGCCCAGCTGGCTTTTATCCGACTTTTCACTTTTGACATCTTCATACAGTATAGCCTATATACATATATACAGTACAGTTCAGTAGTATTTTTCTTTCTTATTATTTACAAGCATTAGCATACGGAGAGCCGTACGGTGGTCGCAATTTTTGATTTCGTGATTTCAATAGATTTAGACGTTTTGATCCTAAAAAAAAAAATATAAAAAAATAGGTTTTTACGAAATGTCTATAACTCAAACTACTCGATAGGATTTGAAGAAATCCGGCGTTTAGACTCATAAAATTATTGTCCCGGAGTATATTTTTCATTCTTTGAATAACTTCATTTTGGGGGTTTCATCCCTCAAAAACAGCTTTAAATAAATAATATTGACCTCTTTTGTTCTATTACTAAGCCAACCTGGCGAAGTTAGAGCTATAAAGCCTTCTCTTACACTCAACTAGGAAGACTCGGGACCGCCTGCTTTACATGCCCTCCGAAGCATGTCCAGAAAATGTAGCAAGTGTGGGACTCAAACCAATAACCTTTCGGGTGAAAGTTGGAGTCTGTACCACTACTCTCTACATGACCTGAGCTTTGTTTTAACTAAACACATATTGCAGTACTTGTCTAAAGTCTAAAGAAACTCAGCTAGGTCGCATCCCACTTGATACGATAGCTCAGGGCATAAAAACATTAAACAGCTTAATTTTCATTAAAAAAAAAAATAATAATGATAACGTCAAGGATTTGGTTTTGAAGAAAAAACTTTTTTTTTTTAAAGATTTTTACGGACAGTCCGAGCCCCCAATGCATTGCATACCACACCAGTATTATTATTATTATTATATTATTATTATTATATTATTATTATATTATTATTATATTATTATTATTTTATTATATTATATTATTATTATATTATTATTTATATATTATATATTATTGGTCTGCCCATTCTAGACTCTACAATTGTCCCATTCACTTTACGATAGGTAAAATCCATAGACAGCCGATATTTAACCATGGGACAATAATTTGCCATGAAACTATTACAGTACATCACATTGCAGTATTATATACAGTATGTATAACACTGGCATTAAAGCTACTTTGGTTGAAGAGGTAACCTCTTCGTTTGTTCGTTACAACCGAAATTAGGGGATATAGAAAAAGTTAAGACGACGCCCGGTTCAGGCGTAGATCGGGGGGTTCGAATCCCACCAAGCCCAGTCTAATTTCGTCTATTACAGTACCTTCACTAATTAAAAAATAGGAAAGCATTTACGGGTTCACTCGTATCGGTTCTTTTTCTAAGGGTTGTGACTTTTTTTGGATCATTTTTTTGGAGTACTTTTTTGCTTATGGTATACTGTATGTCGTAGCGCTGAACTTATCAAATCTGATGTTTAAAGATCGGATGCGTCAGGTCATTAGTGGAGTGGGATGCATCTACACGACAACCTCAAACTAGAGAAATTTGGCAAACATCCACTCACATCCAATACAGCTCAATGGTTCAGACTTTAGAGCACTGGCTCTTGGCACCGTATGCCAGGGGTTCGAAACCCAACAATTTATTTGCAATCAATACAATGCTGTTATACAGATAACATTGGAAGGTGCTGAGATTGATGCTTAACAATTATATAGAAGAGAGTAGCCTGCCTATATGGCAATACAGCTTCATCTTCTTCTGATAGGGTTCTACAGCCGTTGATGAGTTTTGGCCTGCACGACAACACTCCTCCAGTCACTCGGTTTTGTACAACGCTCCTCCATCTACGGTCTCCCAACTCGCGAAGGTCAGTTCCCAACTCATCCTTCCAGCGTTTTCAAGGACGTCCCACATGTCGTCTTCTTGTAGTGCTTGGTTTGTAAAAATTTTGCGGTCGTCTGACATTCCTGCGACGTCTTCCAGCCATCTTAGGCAATACAGTTAAAGGCCTTAAGTAGGAGGAAAGCTACTCCCCACCCATAAAGCAACCCCTTAATTGTGGCCCGATGGTGCCCAATCCAATCCTAATCGTTCCATATGGTATGAAGGGATGAACGTTGACAAAAGCTATGGAGAACACGATTAGTGCATTTTAAATGTGGGTATACGGACGAATGCTGCGCATATCCCGGAGAATCCGTGTCTCTGACGCTGAGGTCTTGAGGCGAATGAATACAGAAGCTGAATTGCTGCTGACGGTTCAGAAACGGAAACTAATATACTTCAGCCATGTGATGATCGTCTACTGCATGTAATAATACAAGGGAAGAAGGACCCGGCAGAAGAAGTAGTATGAAGTTGTAGTTGGGACCCAGGCCACAATTTGGGCCCATAGGTCCCCCCAGTCGCACTAGTAGTCGAGCCCCACAGCCCCCACTGCTTCTGCGAATCTCGTTATGGCCGCAGGTTGGACTACTAGAGCCCAGCCGTCAGTAGCAAGAGTGCACCCTAGAAGTACCGAGTCTCGGGCGCCAGACCACATGGCACTCAGATCGTCAGCGCCTCGAAAATTGCACGAGCTTCGGCCTGGAAATCACCCCGGCGGCGGCTGAATCATTCTTGAGTGGCCAATCAGTATAAAATACCAGATTGTCCTCTTCATCACTGAAAGGCACCTAATCATCCCAGTCTTTTCGTGAGGGGAAAACCCTAGATATAGGTACCCGGCCAAAGAAGAACCTCCAGGTTGAAAAATTTGAGGCAGTGGCTTGGCAAGAGCACGACTTCCGTTTTCGGAGCAGCCGTCTCCAAGGTCCGAACTGCCATGATGCTGTAGCTGCCCCCAAATATGTGTGCACTACAAACGAGTGAAAAATAAATCTAAAACCTAAAAAAAAACTCACCATGAGGAGGTTTCCCGTCCTGCGGCTTGACGAAGCCGCCACGGACAGAGCTCGGGGCAGGTGTCGCCGCTTTCGCAGACGCCTGGGGCGGGATCTTGAACTCCGGAGGCGGCTCGAGGCGAGAGGCGGCGCCGCCCGGAGCGGGGCTCGGCGGCGGGTTAATGAAGCCGGCAATGCCGATGAGTTGCTTGGCGGGATGCACATCGAGCAGCTGCTTCATAACAGCGAACTCGCCCAGTTGTTGTTGGATGTGCTGGCTGCGCTGACTCGGATTTACCTGCCAAAGAAGAAAACGCTGTTAGTTTTTATTTGTTATTTATCCTATTTCTATAGCATTGATTATAACTCCAAATATTTGTATATTCATTGCCTATAGTATGCCCACCAGTGGCAGTGCTGCCAATATTATGTTGACAGGATTTACTAATGTAAGACGATAGTGATGATGACATCCCCAGCGCTGTTGGAATCACATAGGTGCCATTCTCTGAATGGAAGCAGTCTAAGCCTGTGCGGTTGTGCAGGTGCGCCCCAGACAATTCAACACACACTTGGGTAGTCTATCACCCTAACTTGCTTCAAGAGAGAGCTCACCTGCATGGGCCATTGGAAGAGACATCAAACATTTCACGGTCGGTCTAGGACAGGATCTTCTGCTGTTCTCTCCCCGAACAACCCTAATCTTAGGTGACTCACCCGAATTGATTCTTGGAAGACATGTTCCGCACAGTATGGGATTACATCTTCGTCCGTTCCCTCCCCGGCCGTCTGTCAAGCACTATAGGCGTAGGAGGACGAACAACCCTAACCTCAGGTAACTCACCTAAACGTGTTCTGGTAGAGACATCCTGCCTCATCAATATTTTGCTCCGTCTTAAACGCATCTTATGCCGCTGACGCTCTCTCCCCGACCGTCCGACACTCACCATAGGAGTAGGATGTCTAACAACCTTAATCTTAGCCCTTAGATAACTCACACGAACGTGTTCTTGGTAAAGACATCCTGCTTAAACCATACAGTATGGGATTACATCTTCGTCCGTTCCCTCCCCGGCTGTCTGTCAAGCACTATAGGCGTAGGAGGACGAACAACCCTAACCTCAGGTAACTCACCTAAACGTGTTCTGGTAGAGACATCCTGCCTCATCAATATTTTGCTCCGTCTTAAACGCATCTTATGCCGCTGACGCTCTCGCCCCGACCGTCTGACACTCACCATAGGAGTAGGATGTCTAACAACCTTAATCTTAGCCCTTAGGTAACTCACACGAACGTGTTCCTGGTAAAGACATCCTGCTTAAACCATATTTTGCTCAGTCTTGAATTCCATCGTTTGCCGTAGCCACTCTCTTCCCGACCGTCTGTCAAGCACCATAGGAAAGAGGATGTTTAATAACTCTCTTAATCTTAGGTAACTCACCCGAACGGGCTCTTGGAAGAGAGGTGCATTTTGTTCAACCATAGTCCGATCCCTTTGGTCGACTTGGAGATACATCTGCTGCCGATGCCGCCGTTCCCTCTCCCGCAGCCTCTCACGCTCCACGCTAAAACAACAAACAGAAAACATAATCAAACAATAGCCATAAAATAAACACAACGCAAAATATATATACATCCATATTTTAAGCTGCTGCAAGGATCGTGGACTAAAAATTTGCACGATAATCGACAACCCAATGAAGAGTTTAGGCTCGACCAGCTGACGCACGAGGACTGGTAGAGGATACTCTACCTTGAGCATAGCTCTATTTGATATGCTTGTGGTTAGCTGTACAGTATATGCCGGCAGCCCCGTTTTTTTTCTACCCCTACGAGGAGCTGGGAACTGACTTTTAGTTGTTCTATTACTAAGCCAACCTAGCGGAGTTAGGGCTATAAAGCCCTCTCTTACACTCAACTAGGATGACCCGGGACCGCCTGCTTTACATACCCTCCGAAGCATGGCCAGAAAATGAAGCCAGTGTGGGACTCGAACTAACAACCTTTCGGGTTAAAGTCGGAGTCGGAGTGTACCACTACTCTACAGGTCCTGACACAAAGGAAGTCGGACGACCGACAACGGAAGTCCAGTTACCGGACAAGATCAAAATCAAATCAAATAAATTTTATTCCATTCATCAAGGCAATACAGGTTTACATTATTATATTGTTATGTTAATATTGTTCAGAAATACACGAATTATTATTATAATATGTAGAGTAGTGGTACGGGCTCTGACTTTCACCCGAACGGTTGTTGGTTCGAGTCCCACACTACCTACATTTTCTGGGCATGCTTCGGAGGGCATGTAAAGCAGGCGGTCCCGGGTCTTCCTAGTTGAGTGTAAGAGAGGGCTTATAGCCCCAACTCCGCTAGGTTGGCTTAGTAATTGAACAAAAAAAGTCCTTATTTAAAAATATTATTATTACTAAATACAAAATTAAATTAAAATTAATTCAAAATTTATGAAATTTATTGGCGTGATCCAAAATACCGGGGGGGGGGGTGGTCATAGGGCCCCATGTGTTCCGTGCCCTTAGTTGTCAAAATTCAGAGGGGGGGGGGGTAGAGGTTTTGAACCCTAAAAACTTTAAGATATTAATATCCATGATAGCAGTGCAGATTCAAATTTAAACATTGACAAAACAACTCCAAAATTGCGAGCATAATACATTAAAATAGTAGAATATTAGTTCAAGTGATTTAATAAAATAAAAATACATAGACTATTACAATATTATAATACATAGTCTATTGTTATTCTCTGCGAAAAAAAAAAACTTTCGTATTTTTCAATCAATTTGTTTTATTTCCATGGAAATCCTGGGCGGGAGACTTGACAAGTACCTGGGGTGGCTTCCCCCCCCCCTCCCCCTCTTTACGCAATTGACCCCAAGTACAGAAAAAAAGTCAAGCCTTCCCATAAGCAGTTTCACTTCCAAAATACCCACTATCCTTAGCATAAAACGATTACGAAGAAGTCGACACCATAATAAAAACCATTCAAGTAGATGACTCAATAATTATTGGAAGTGAATTTTAAAATGGGGTTTTCAACACAGACGCACTCAAATGCACTGGCAACACCGAACTACGTCACACGGCATAGACGCCCAAGGCTAAGGTGAACCACTCATCTGTTCCCATTAGCATTGCACGTGCCAACAACTATCGAACACACAACTGACACTCTAAGATGACGGTCAGGTCGTTGGCTCGGCGGCGAAAAGGCGCTCCTTCTTCCGCTGCTATCACGGCGGCAAGACGGAAGTGGCAGGTAACTTGTATACATACTGGCACGTAGCATTATATTAGTGCGGGTTTTACAATACCTGAGTGGTACCTTCTAATACATTTGTCCAGGCTTGAGTACCTGTGGACAGTTTTGTTGTCCAGCCGGTTATATTTAGAATTTTAGAAGCATGGGCGTAGCATGGATTTTCGTCAGGACGGTGGCGAATAGATGTTTCTCTATTACGGAGAAATCTGCGGATGGCCTTGACTATTAAATACCATAAGGATATTAAGCCGATATAACATGAATTATATTGCATTAACGCATTCAATTTCATTATCCTACGATTCAATAATGAAAGTTGTCTACAGTTTAAGTACATTGTCTTAGAATTTAACAATAATAAAGTCCGAGTAGTGGTACCAACTCTTTCACCTGAAAAGGTTGTTGGTTCGAGTCCCACACTTCCTACATGCCATGCTTCGGAGGGCATGTAAAGCAGGCGGTCCCGGGTCTTCCTAGTTGAGTATAAGTGAGTGCTTTATAGCCCTAACTGCACTACTCGGTTGGCTTTGCAATACTAATAGAACAACAAAAAAGTCTATATTTATTACATATATTTCTTGCGAAATTCGACTTTGCAAAAAATGGGAATTGGGGGATCCATTTGTCCAATTTCCAAATCCATTTCTACCGCTATTACAAACTGGGTTAGTTCCGGCTACATATACATACTATGTATCAAAATGTATGGGAGCATTACTTTTTAAACTACTCCTATACTCATTTATAGCTGTATAATCAATATTTCATGAGAAATTTGACAACAATAAAAACGCATAGTGGGAAGGGGAGGTTCGATTTATCGATTTGCCCTTGAGAGAAAACCAGACACTATCAGCTCTTTCCCCCCGATTACACACTCGAATAATGGTCCAATATTCGATGCAATAAATATTGGTTGAAGAAAAATTGGAACGTGTAATAGCAAAAATTCAGATTCAATCGAATATTCGATCGAATTTAAGACACACGCCTTAAATTGGATCCAATAATTTTGTAAACAAACCAACCATGGCAACCAACGCCAACAAACGTTTTCAAAATGGCGCATAACCTCTAATGTGAAGTGGATAATGCAAATGACCAAATTATTATTTGAATTAATCCAGGAAGAGGAGCATTTATACGATAAACTAAACCCAGTTTACACAAATAAATCGCAAGAGAAAATTAATAGGAATATTAATGATGCATTTATTTCCCCGCGATTTGTCTTCCCGTTGTCGTCTCCTGTCTTAGGGGCCTTTCCCATATTAGTTATTTGTCTATGGGCCTAGCCATCAATCGACAGCGCCTAAACTTACAATCGCTAACAGTGTGACGAAGTTACAATAGTATGTTTATTTCATTTCCGCAAGGTACAATTCAATGTAGGACGTAGATTCTAGACGTTGTCAATAATAAATAGCCTAAAAAAATTAGTTGTCTTAAATAGTCTAAATTATAAATTCCTGCACGGAGTTGGGGCAACTCTCCGCATATAATGCATTCATTCATATTTTCATCCATGGTTAAAAACGTTTAGATAGTTAAAAAAGATTTTTCGTTCTTTAGACGCCATCCTTATTCTGTGCAACAAAAGTTGATTTTGCATTTTTTTTGCTAATATTTCTTTCTCTTACCACTTAATAGACGTGGCACAAGCCAAGAAATATTTGTGTAATACCTTCATTTTTCAAAAAAATTGGGTCCAATATTTCTTTGGTCGAATATTTATTCGAATAAATATTCGAGTGTGTAATCGGGGGGTTTGAATAAATTGTCAAATTTGGAAGTCGCAAGAAAAATCAATTGACTTTTCGCATGCACACGAGTAACACGACATTCAAACATTATGCACATTACATAGTCAATCGCTATCACTGAACGGCCACAGTTATGAAACTTGACTTGTGAAAAATAACGGACACGGAGGAACAAGCAAGGTCGTCGCGATAGGAGGGTCAGGACCCCCCCCCCCCGGAAAATCTGGAAAATTTGCAGCGTACACTAGATAGAATGGAGTTTCAAATATATTGTGCTTGCCCCCTTCCCCCTGAAAACATTTGTGGCTACAGCTTAAATAAATAAATAAATATTATATTTCTGTTAAGTCATACAAACAACAATCGACAAGAATAAAGTAAAATCGTCAAAATATCATCAAAATCAGGTAGTTCTGCCATTGCCATTGTGCTAGTGCCCCAGTGACAGTGTATAGGAAGCTTTCTCTAAGGCGGCTATTCCACTTGTCAATTTTACTTCAAATTCGATTTTGCCATTGACGGAAAATCATAGTTGCATTATTTATTTTTACATCCCATTCCACTTGTTTTCAACAATATTTAATCATTTTTGTTTTCATTTTTTTCAAAATTTGTAAGTTTGCCCGCCGTCTTTTTTATAAGAAATTTTCTGATTTAAACTACGAAATAATTCATTCGTTCTCAAGAAATTAATTTAAATTATTTATCATCTAGACGAGACCATTGTTTTATTTTAGTTTGTTATTGTTTGTAACGCGTGATATTATTCTATGATCATTGATCAATTTCAATGTGAGGAAATTAAAATGGAGAATGTCATAGAGTAAAACAAAAATAAACATAATAGTCTCCTTAGTAATTTTGTAAAACTTGCTGTCACTCATTGTTAAAAACTAACTTAGTAAAGTTTTACGTAATAAATTAAAAAATATACACAACCGGTTTCGGGTCACGCCATCGTCAAGTGCAATTGAGAGACAAACAAAAACAGTATGCAAGCTAAAACACAACAAAACTCATTGTCAAGATAACACACAGCATCACTTAAAGTAAACAATTTTAAATTGAACATTTAAACATTACAGAACTACTTAAAATTGGAGAAAGGGAGGAAATCAGGTGTTTATCAATTAGACTGTAATGATTGTGGTAGCTTGTATATTGGACTAACTGGGAAAGGTTTTAAAGAAAGAATAGCGGAGCATAGACGGAGGGTAGGAAAACTCAGTCCGCCTTTGCCCAACATATAAACACCCACAGCCTTGCCTGTGACTTCGATAATTTTAAGACCTTACATGTAGCCAACAAGGGGAAAGTGCTTGATAATTTAGAAACCATTGAGATTAGGGAAGCTATGGTTAAAAACAAAACGTTACTTAATGACATAACCTTTTTAAGTAGTTCTCCCTTGTTAGCGCTACCATCGATTAATGTTTAAATGTTCAATTTAAAATTGTTTACTTCATGCGATGCTGTGTGTTATCTTGACAATGGCGTGAGCCGAAACCGGTTGTGTATATTTTTTATTTATTACGTAAAACTTTACTAAGTTAATTTTTAATAATGAGTAAAACAAAAATCTCAAATGAAATTTGAAGTAAAATTGACAAGTGGAATCGCCGCCTAAGAGATGGTATTTTTGGGCAATTTAGGGAAGTTAGTTGCATTTCTCGCCGCTCTCAGTTCAATCGGGAGTTTTCTAAGGTAGGCGAAACCTTGTAGTATAGGATCCAGTCGCTCACACTTGGCTGTGCGTGGCGCTGGCCTTTCAAGGTCTCCCCTTTGCGGGCTTTGCCTCATGTAGTAGGTGAGGGTGTCCCCATAGTCCAGGAACGTAAGCAAAACCTCGGAAGTTTTTGAGAGAAGGTTTAGGGCACCCAAATAAAGATTTATGCAAGTTTATAGCTTGCTATCTCTCATTCCGTGGTTAAACCATTATTTTCCTGGACTACTATTTTGTTTAAGTTTTGCTGAGGATGTCCGTTCGAGGGAGTGTGCACCATGATTCGATATCACACTATGAAACCACAAGTTATCCCGCTGGACAGTTTATCGGAGTTTACCCGCCCGGACCCATTGGCCTCCTCAGGAGGATGGTCGTTTACTGAGCGGCCTTGGTCTTCCGAATGGGAGATGGGAGGAATGACCTTGTCGTATAGTAATTTGTGGAAACATTTAAAAGTGCATGACAAGCGGTGTTGTTGTACAGTGAGAGAGATTGCCAAATTCCGTTCCACTCCGGTGCTGTTCTGTCAGAAGCGCTACACAGGCTTCACCGTCTTTCATATAGATTTCCAACGGGTCTGTTCAAGGGTTGGTACTGTAGCGAGTACCGACCGCTCTACTACAACAAATTTCCCGGGCGGGTGAGATGAGCATCCACGGCGCATGCAATGAAGCGACAAAAAGTTGTTGTGACAACGTTTAAGCTTGGAGGTTCTCACCATAAGCTAAATGCAGTCATAATAGAGAAATTAGGATTACCGGGGACAGTGCCGGGCCGAGGTACTTTTGCGCTGGTGGCAAGGTGAAGAATTTGCGCCCTTCAATATAGTAATATAGATTTCTTCTTTTAATGCCTCTTCTATCGAAGATTGTCAGAAGAAAATTTTTGCGCCTTTTCAGTTACTTTACCGTATTAACTTATTCCATTATTTCCAGTCTTCCTTATACTCTTAGAGTTTTTTTTTTCTGAGGGCGCTTCATACCCATAGGAAAATGGAATGTTTTCAGGGGTCAATTTTGCGCCCCTTGGGCAGGCCCACCTCGCCACCCCATAGGCCCGGGCCTGACAGGGGACCCCTGATAGCTTTCCTATGGTCTGTTGCATTGTAGCGAGTACCGTTCTAATACAACACATTTCCCGGGCGGGTAAGATGGGCTTCCGCGGCGTATGCAATGAAGCGGCACAAAGTTGTGACAACATTTAAGCTTGGAAGTTTTCACCATATGCTAAATACAGTCATAATGGATATATAAAGATTGCCAGAAACCCTATATTTTTTTTTCTTTTTCCTTGTTCAGCAGTACTCCCTGGACAAGGAGCATATATTACAAAATACAATAAGTATGCAATAATAATAATAATAACAATTGTGTATTGACCAGACATTTGACAACTACATTTAAGATAAAATAAATAAATTTCCAACAGTACATCATTGACGGCGATGAGCGTAAGCCCAGATAGCTTTCCTATTGTCTGTACCAAGGATGCGCTGCACCGAGTGGTGTTATTACTATACTATATTTCCCGGGCGGTAAGATTGACATCCACAGCGCATGCAATTAAGCGGGCAAGTGGTGATCGAGATTACACTAGGAAGTTCTCCCCAGATATCCCAGGTCAAATGTGCACAACTCAGTGGCGGGCACAGAGGGGAGCCACGGGGGTCATGACCCCCCCCCCCCCCCCAATTTAAAAACACGGCAAAATGACAACTTAATGTAAAAAATGTGGAGCTGAAGAGGACGTGCCAGGATCGGGGGGAATGGAGGCATCGATGCCACATGTTGCTGCCGACTAGCCAGCCGGCTGTAACTAAAGAAGTAGAATGTAAAAAACCAAAACATGAAATGTGAAAACTGTTATTGTAATACTTCTTGAAATGGTTTCGTTTCGTTCTGCATGTACCAACCAGAATTGTTCGGAAAAACTAAATCAGTCACATAAATCAAATACCGTATTGTTTTTATTCTCAGTTTATACCTGAGGCAGTATTTTACGAAAACTTAAATGCTGGCCTTGATACTTGTTCTGCGCATGTGTCAGGACTTGGTCCAATTGGCTCTACCCCTCCAACGAGGAAGGTGTACAACTTACAAGTTCCAGAATTTTTAAATATAGCCTAAAAGTAAAACCTCCAGCACTCATTTTTAACAATAGCTTTTCATGGTCCTTAAACGTTATTAAAAGCCTAAATGCAACCAGTATGTACTAGATTTTGATCATAACATACCTACCTATAGGTTTTACTTTTAGGCTATATTTTTAAATTCTGGAACTTTGACTTTATCAAAATTAATGGTTAATTGATAGGCATTATTAATTATGGCAGCTAACTAGTTACTGGGCGAAAGATGCGAAAGATCAAAGATGAAAAATGGTAGGTAGGTTAGGTGCTGTAGACCCTATATACAAAATAGTAGGCTATTTATTCCATTTCCAACCATAAGGCACGACATATAATAAAATTCAGTAGATTTTCGATTTCGTCACGGAAAATAGTCAAAACAGTAACTAATTAAGTTAGCTGTCATAATTAATAATACCTAACAATTAACCATTTGATAAAGTCAAAATTCCAGCATTTAAAAATATAGCTAAAAAGTAAAACCTATAGGTAGGTAGGTATGCTATGATCAAAATCCAGTACATACTGGTTGCATTTAGGCTTATAATAACGTTTAAGGACCATGAAAAGCTATTGATAAGAACCGGTCCGAGTTCACTCGAACATGCTTTCCAATTTATCAAAATTAGTAGATAGAGAAAATTAGTAATTTTATGGTAAATATTTTTCCTATGGTTAAATTTCAGATATCTCGAGGGGGGGGGGGTTGTCCACCTGACGTCACTGGAAGTGAGGTAAATTCCCGATAGGTCAAACAAACACATTAATTACCACACAGCAATAATGGCAGGGCATGCAATGCATATGAGCGCGAATTCTCATCATTTTTTTCAAAAAATAATTTTTTGGGCAAAACCAAATATTTTTTTGGGAAAGCAACCTATCCGGTTTCGTTACTCAATTTAACACCTAAAACATGCTTGAAGGTAGAAATCATCGATAGAAAGGTTTCGCATTTTTTAGTCATTTTTTCATTAAAATTTAGTTATTTTTATTTTTTTACCCCCAGAAGCAAACTATCAAGGGGCAAGCGACCCCCCGATTTTTGTCAACATTAATAACGACTACAATCAACGAGAATTTAAAAGAAATCGTTGTAGCCGTTTTTGAGAAATAATTTTTTTAGACGTTTTTTTGGAGTTTTTTGAAAATAAAACCCCCCCAAATTGAGTTAGCCCAAAAAAAAATGGTCCCGAGGTATGATTTTTGTGAACCTACATGCCAAATTTCACTCAAATCCACTGAGTAGTTTGCCCGGAAATCGACGCACAGACAGACAGAGCGACAGACATTTCGTAAAAACCACTTTTTCGGGTTCCTGGGACCTCAAAACGTGTAAATCCGTTGAAATCTCGGAATCGAAAATTTCGACCATCACAAAGCTTTCCTTATACTACGTATAAATTGGAAAGCAAAAATGAGTGCTGGAAGTTTTACTTTTAGGCTATATTTTAAAATTCTGGAACTTGTAAACAATTTCCCTTCATCGTTGGAGGCGTTCAGTCAATTGGACCAAGTCCTGACACATGCGCAGTAACAAGGAGACAGTCCAGCATTTAAGTTTTCGTGGTATTTTCAGGGATGACCTTCCCCAAAATAAAAAGCTGTGTCCGCCACTGCGGCAGAACTTACTGCACCTTATTCAGTAAATGTTCCAGCTACCTGAGATTAAGAAACGAGTAACCTGAAATAGGTTGAGCCCCGGAAGATCCTAGCCTGGAATAAGGTCTTGAACACTTACTGGAAATGCACAGCAGGGCGCAAAACAAGCCACAAGGCCATACGCAAAAATGCACCCCAAAAATTAGAAGAAAAAACTGTTATGGTCGCAGGTATCATCCAAATACCAATAATTATAGAATTAAATGAGATTCAATAAATGTTGTATTGTACTGTATTGAAAGAAATCAAAATAGAAATTTTGTCCAAGCACTCATAAGTGACACACCCTCGCTCGCACCAAATTACATGGAAATACCCACAAATACATGTAGCCTGGTACCTATTTTTGACATCAGGCTCAAGTATTTGGCAGGGTACTTATCACAACAATATGCTTCCGTTTAATTTATTATTAGCAAAGGTGTTCATTTCAAACGTAGCTCACGGTTGTATAATTATGTGTATAATAAAAATCACAATACATTAATTTATTATGAATTAATAAATAATACAAATTCAAATCAAAATATATTTTTTGCTGAGGAAACATTATGAGGAAAACATATTGAGGAAAGATTACATTACAATTTACAATCTGGACACATTAGGCCGTATTGGGTACTGAAGAAATTTTTTGCTTTCCAATTTATACGTAGCATAAGGAAAGCTTTGTGATGGTCGAAATTTTCGATTCCGAGATTTCAACGGATTTACACGTTTTGAGGTCCCAGGAACCCAAAAAAGTGGTTTTTACGAAATGTCTGTCTGTCGCTCTGTCTGTCTGTGCGTCGATTTCCGGGCAAACTACTCGGTCGATTTTGATGAAATTCGGCATGTAGGTTCAAAAAAATCATACCTCGGGACAATTTTTTTTTTTTTTTGGGCTAACTCAATTTGGGGGGGGGGTTTTATTTTCAAAAAACTTCAAAAAAACGTCTAAAAACATTATTTCTCAAAAACGGCTCCAACGATTTCTTTTAAATTCACATATATTATAGTGGTTATTAATGTTAACCAAATGCGGGGGGTCGCTTGCCCCCTGATAGTTTGCGTCTGGGGGTAAAAAATAAAAATAACTAAATTTCAATGAAAAATGACTATAAAATAATTTTTCTGCGAAACCTTTCTATCGATGATTTCTACCTTCAGGCATGTTTTAGGTGTTAAATTGAGTAATGAAACCGGACAGGTTACTTGCCCAAAAAACTATTTGGTTTTGTGCAAAAAATGTTTTTTTTAAAAAATGATAGAAAATTCACGCTCAAATGCATGGCGTGCTCTGCCAGTATTGCTGTGTGGTAATGTGTTGGTCTGACCTATCTAGAATTTACCTCACCTCCAGTGACGTCAGGTGGACCCCCCCCCCCCCCCCGAGGTTTCGGAAAGTTAACCATAGGAAAATTATTTACCATGAAATTACTCATTTTCTCTATCTACTAATTTTGATAAATTGGAAAGCATGTTCGAGTAAACTCGGACCGGTTCTTTTGACTGTGTGGCTTAAATTAGTTTACAGGAACAATGCATTGTACAATAGATAACAAATAACCTGGAATCGATCCAAACAGTAAAAAGAGAGAAAATGCATTAATTAATTTATGTCAAATTACTAAGACTTCGTGGTAGGTATTCTGGATTGCCATTGAGAAATTGGATGACTAAGTACCTACTTGAAATTGTTTGTAATTGTCGTCTGGTAAATTATTAAAAGCTAAAACGGATAAATAATGATTTGTTTTATTTCTAAGCCAACCTAGAGCAGAGTTACCACTTTTTCCTCGCTTTTAAGAGGGGCAGCGATACGGCATGTTCTCTTCCACTCCTTGCGATTCTGTGCTTCAACTGCTGTTGCTCCTACTCCTTCAATTCTTAGGTCTAGGCGGACTTTTGCTTCTACCGTCAGCCTGGGCCGTCATCGTCTTCATTTTCTATCAGCTTCGATATGTTTTATCCGCCTTATCAAGCTCATCTGGCCGCCTTCAGTGTTGCCAGTAATATATTTCTTGAAACCGCCAGTAGGAGCGTGCCAACCCGCCCAATTCCGCCCAAATTTAAAATCTATTCTATCTAGTCTAAAACCCATAATGGTCGCATTTTTTAAGTTATAAAATACATTAGGAGTTGTCAATCTTGATATGTAGATAAAAATACAGTAGCGTCACGCATATATTACCCCTCAAACATGCTTTGTGACGTCATATGAATAGGTCTATATAATTTATATACTTTGCTATTATTCCCACATTTTTTGTATGACCTTGACAAAAATTTACCGACCCCACTAATTACATATATAGTTGAAGTCACCCTTAGAACTTGCCAAATGTCACATTTACTATTTTATATATCATAGAAAATAATTAGACTATGTATGGGGCCAACTATGCCCAATCCCCCACTTAGGACATATCAGAATAGGTACACAAATAAGTAACAAAAAATCATTGAATTAGGTCCTGACAATTTTTATTCAATACCCCGTCAATGGACTCATATTTTAAAATTAGCATACACACAATATACATTTACACTAACTTAAAAAAAATACAGTGAAATTTATCAACACCACAAATTCATTACTTATTCGACATATTACAGGGCCTACATGAAGTTAAAAACACCTTGTTCATGGACTCCTAAGAACATTTTTCTGAGTCAGAGTTTTGATTGCTGTGTTAATGCACCATAAGAATTGCTCTAGTAACTGTAAGCAATAATTATTCTAGTTCGTTGTGCAGAATTGAATGAATTGGCTGAGTTGGCATATAAAAGAAACATAACTTATGTACACACGATAATTAAGAGTTAAAAAAGGACATTGAAATATTTATCAAATTTACTATTACACTTACACATACCCGGAAAAAGACAGAGGCATTCGGCCAGGTTGCGCCATAAAGCAATGAATTGACCATTACGTATTACAGAAACATAACATATGTACACAAGGAAATTAAGAGTTAAAAAAGGACATTGAAATATTTATCAAATTTACTATTACACTTACACATACTTGGAAAATGACAGAGGCATTCGGCTCGATTGTGCCATTAAACAATGAATTGCAATTACATTTTAAAGAAGCATAACTTATGTAGGCTACACAAGAAAAAGACAGAGGCATTCGACCAGGTTGCGCCATAAAACAATGAATTGACCATTACATATTACAGAAACATAACTTATGTACACAAGAAAATTATGAGTTAAAAAAGGATATTGAAATATTTATCCAATTTACTATTACACTTACACATACCCGGAAAAAGACGGAGGCATTCGGCCAGGTTGCGCCATAAAACAATAAATTGACCATTACATATTACAGAAACATAACTTATGTACACAAGAAAATTAAAGGTTAAAAAGGGTATTGAAATATTTATCCTACTTACTATTCTAACCAACTTATAATTTCATCCATCGATTCTCCAGAAACATCTTGTTCATTTATTGTATCGCTGTACATTTTTGAAGTAAATAATTCAAACATTTTTTGGGTGGGGGAAAACTCTTTGCAACAGTCTCCCCGCACCTGCTGGTATAGCCGAATACGTAGAATTGCAATCAACATGGACAGTTGCATTCTGTTCCGCAATTTGCATTTAACTACGCCCATTACAGAAAATACTCTCTCCACCACTGCATTGCTAGTCGGCAATGAAAGTGCCCTCAAAGCGAAGTCAGATAAATCTTTAAAAATGAGCTGCCCTCCAGCATTTTTCATTTGCGCGACACTAGCCCAAAATTTTCCCATAGTGACTCCCGGAGCAGGCACACCAGGAACGATGTCTGCCAAAGTCATCGTTCCAAGCAATCGCCACTGGTTCTCTATGGCGTCCATGTCGCGATTTTTGCCAGCCAAACTTAAGGGTAAGTCTACAAATGGTGCCCTGCTGAGAGATAAGGCCGCGGATGGTGTTAAATGCCGTAACCCCTGGATAATTGCAACATTTCCAGGCATGCGTTGTACTAATTCTCTGCACAACACAAGCATGAACCTGCAACATCTTTCCATTACAGTATTCAACTCAGCGCGTCCAATTTTGGATGATTTCGCGTGCTCACTAAATGTTGTGCCGAAATCAACGTCAGTGAGCTCCAATAAACTGTTGTCAAAACAGTTTCCTGCTTTCTCAACTGCGAAGCCCACTGCGTTGATGTCGGCCTCTTCCAACATTCCCTTTGCCTTGCTGGCGTCAAGTCTATGTTGTAAATACGCGGGCTTAAAAATGCGTCGCGCAAATGAAAGTAGCAACCCCCTTAAATCCCGGTATACGTTGCTAGGGTCAGAGTTGCTGGCTTGAAAAACAATATTACAATCGGTGATATCTTTCAAAGCCTGCCTTAAAAAAAGTAAATACAAGTAATGTGCCTCATTGGCATACATTTGTGAAAGCGTTTTGGCCGTGTAACATTTTTCTGTATTGGCCACCATTTGAAAAAATGTTTTTAACTCCAGCCATTGCTCGCTAGTTCTTTTAACCGCAGAATGGTGGGCCAGCCATCTTGTGGCCGATAAAGCCGTAAGTTTAGGCGGTGTTTTGCTGTCATTTATCAAGGCATATACATCTTTATATGCCTTGCATCTCAGCGAGCTGTGCGAGAACCAGCTCCTTGATTCTCGTAATAAAAACTCAAGGGCTGTTGGCAGCTCCTCGCAAGCCCTCTGAGAGCAGCGGTTTAATGAGTGGCAAACGCACCTTATAAGTTGTAAATCAGGCAATTTCTCCCTTAGTCGGGTGTATAAAGAGTTGTTTACCCCGCACAGATTGCTGGCCCCATCTGTGCCAATGGCAATAAGGTTGGCCAGGTCAATTTTCATTGCGGTAAAAAAATTAACAAAATTTGTGAACAAGTCCTCAGCTGTGGCCCGCTCCACTTCTTGGAACCCCAAGAAGTGGCTGATAATTCTGTTTTCAGCCACACTGAAATAAACAACTACGTACGCCATATATTTTTCGCAGCCAATATCCGTTGATTCGTCGATAACTATCGAAAACGGCCTGTTGCCGAGGTCGTGCAGGACTTCTTCTAACAGTGCCGGTGCAATGACGTTCTCTATAAGCTTGGCGCATTTAGTCCGGTGCAGGCGCAAATTTGATAAGCTGCTGCCCGATCCCATGTCTTTTATCATCTCCCCAAGGTGGTCAATGGCCCTTGTAGATGAATGGTTGGCTATAAAAACAGCCAATCGAAGATCATTGGTTTTCTCTGCCTTCGTTGAAGTCACTAAAAAAAATAATAATATAATTAGGCCCACTAAAACTGTTTCTTTTACACTTATCCAAATTGATTAATTTTAGAACATTATTAAAAATAAAAAATGATTATTTTAGAGTATGGCATATATGTATATAAAAAATACACTCGGCACTCAGAAGAGTATAAATTTTGCCCTGGATCACTTTTATTAGTTTAGTAATAGCATTGTTTTAAATAAAAACAATTAAAACAATTGTTGTTACAAAGCAAACTTAAATTATTACATATAGCATTTTATAAAAATAAAACCGTGTACTGTGAAACTATGAGTCTAGATAATATTGTACTGTTTGCTTTGTAAAACGAAACTGTGATTATTTTGGACTTGCAGCGACATTCCTAAATTTGAGCGTTTAATCAATTTAGTGAAAATAGTACTTGGTATAATATTTTAAATTTCATTCAATCATTATGCAGTAATCAATTATTATTATTATCAATTTATTATCAGGCGTATAGTATGGAATTTTGTGATCTTATACATGTATAGCCTACAAAAGAGATAAAATGATGAAATTTGACCAATTTTGTGATGAATAAATTCCTGAGCTTCAATTCATCATATTTGGCAAATGTTTAAAATAATATTAGTTAATTGTCTATACCTAGGTGTAAGTATTTCTTCACAGGAGATTGATTCTCAAACAAATTATTGTACTATTGCCTTTCCTCATAAATGTGTTTTCTCAAATTTTGAAAGGAATTTAAATCAAAATTAAGAATTATTTAGAGCAGCTAAATAGGCTTATCACCAGCTTAAAGTTAATTCGTTAAATATTACGAATAACTTACCGAATGAAGACAACGTGCTTTGTTTCGTCTTATTTAATGATTCTAACTTTAACTTGTGTCCTTTTGAATCCGCATGGGTTTTAATATCATTTTTTTGTGCACGAATCGTTGATTTGCACAATGTGCAGAAGGCTTCTCCGCGTCCCGCTGCAATTAAATCATCAGGTGCCCGTGAGAGCCAACCTAAAAAAACACGACCAATAAACATTAATGACAGGTTATCAGATCAATATGGGTAAACATTACCTTTGTCTACATTATAAATCGATTTGATTTCAGTATTTAAGAAATGTTTCTTAGAATCCGCCAAACCTAATTTTCTCTGCATAATTCCTCGATTTTACTTAATAGGTGTTTGGGGTATTTATTAATTATTGACACAGTCTATCCCACCATGGTGGGTCAAAGACCATTTGATGATTTTGACTGGCAATTTTTACCAAATTTAATTGAACCATACCCTTTTGCCTTTTTTCAGCATAATTCACCGATTTCACGGAGAATTGGCCATTTACATATATACGCGGTTGGGGTCGTTGTTGGTACGTTTTACTATCTACTACGGTTTAATACTATTCCTTCCACAACTAAAGTTAAGTTCACCCGTGTCATCCTTAATTTTCAATGTTTCCTTTTCTATTACTTAACGTCATATTTTTCATTTACACCACCATTCGCGTACACATGAGACTACGAGATACTAAAGCATTTTTAATGTTTTACCGAGTCATGTAAGAAAGTCATCATATGAAGAAATATTGCGATATTGCGAAAATACTTAATAGATAATGCTTTCTACTCACTTGATGAATTTTATGCAACCAATTTAATATAAGAATGACCATCACACCTAGCCTATCTAATGCTATATAATTTATATTTAGGTCTATTACATTAATTACTTTAATTTCCTGTTGTACGAAGAGCTTTGCTCAGAATTTTATAATATAATGCTCATTAATTATTATCATTATGTATTGTATAACTTTTGTTTTTATGCACTAACATGTACTATTGACGAATCCGACACATTGCTAATTGTTAACTGGATAATATATTGATTTACTAGCCCTAGGTAAAGTAGGTATGTAGGTATTATGTAAAAGGTACATACTACATACAGCAAATGAATAAGGAAAGTTTTGTCAAATATCAAATCGGTCTTACCTTTAAATTGAGCTTCATTTTCCCAGTTGGTGTTATAATGTTTCGCATACTTCGCCCAGGAACCCTTTGATTTAGGCATCTTTAATCTTTATAAAATTGCAATTTGCAAATGCAAAATTAAGTAAAAATAAAAGAGAAATTAATAAAAAAAAGCACAAGCCACGAGGTCCATGTACAGATTTACAGAAAAATCAAAATCAACAAAGTGACAAACAAGAACAACAAACAAAATATCATGTGATGCGGGCGATTTGCGAATGTCGTATCGATTATCGAATATCGATTGTCCAACATGACACCACTTTTGTCCTTCAACGTCTCCAATGGTGGTACCTTTGAAAACTTGGCGGAAAATTTAATTTTTTTTTTTAGTTGAGCAGGTTTTGAATTTTTTTACAGATTTTTAGAATCGGAAAAAATCCGCCGATACCCGCCAGTTGAAGGGCGCGAACCCGCCCAATTGGCGGGTGCCCGCCGTTTTAAAATTTTGCCCGCCACATGACCGTCTCAACCCGCCCAATTGGCGGAATTCCGCCCAATCTGGTAACACTGGGCCCGCCTTCTTTCGACGTGGCCCCCTCCATGATAGTCGTCGTTCCCGCGCTTGTTATTAGGACTATAAAGCCCTCTCTTACACTCAACTGGGATGGCCCGCCTCCAATGCATGGCCAGAAAATGCAGCAAGTGTGATTTTCTTTTAAACTTCCGGATATTGTAGGTATTAAAAGTACCATGCAGTTGTAGTCAACGCGCGCGGCAGCCCGCGACCAAGTTCCATACAGCCCCGATGAGCTGCCCAGCAAGTATATCTCCGAGTTTACGGCATTTTAGCCACTTTCCAACCATCACTGTAGCTCACCCAGTTGTCCGATTGACCTCTAATTTTGCATTCAGGCTTTAAATACAGCACAGGCCCCCAATTTAAAAATTCAGCACTCTAGCATGATTGGTTGCTGAAATCCAAATACCCCAAAACCACGCTTTTGGCGTGGACCCACTCACTCACTGACTGACACAAATTATAGGCCACTTCCAGATGTGCTGGAGATGTGAAACTCAGGAATTAGTCTCTTTTTACCATCAAACCCCCAGAATAAATCAAAAAACCCGGAAAAGTTTTATGATAACTTAGCAATCACGTAATGAATTTTACGTACTTAGCTTACGGCCGAGCATACATATGGCCCGCTCATCCCATCCACGTGTGCAGGACAACTGAAATTTGGGATTGGGTTCATTTTTGCCATTTCCCATTTTTTCCACTTTATTCAGAAAATTTATTACGTAACTTAACGAAAGCTAGCTTCTAGATGTGCTTAATTCCTACGTAGGTATCTATATAGTAGTTCGCATGTTGCATATTGTTCTTTCTTTCATATGGGCTTTCTATAACTTGTCAGTCTTCTAGTTACTCTGGTGCTAGCTAGACTATTCCCGAAAATTCTTGAATCTTCACTTTTCAAATTTATTCTCGATCTTCCATCATGGTTGTTCCGGTTCCAGCATTTTTCCCCATACATAGTACAGCCATGTATGTTGAAAAGATGAGTAATTCTTCCTCTGTCTTTCAATTTTTTTAACACTCCATGCATACATGTCAAGTTATTTGTTATTTGTACAAAAAGATATGATATCCAACCCAAAACACTCCGTGTAAAATATACCAAGTTCCTATGTCCCATCAAAGTTGTGATATCCAGATTGGCGCGAAAATGTGAGACCAAAAGATGGCGGATCTTCTATTGGTCCCCACTTCCGCAAGCAAATCATATGGAGGTGTAGGGGCTTGACTACAACAAGATATTTTGTCTGAATTTTTCGATGCGTTTGAGTCATTTCCGTGCCTCTGGCACACGAAACATTCCAATTATTTTAACAAAATTATGAAAAATTACTTGGCAATAACTGTAGCTCCTTAATAAGTCTAACATGGGAGTAATCGTACCGATTTAGTAAAAATCATGATTTAACTTATTGCCTATCATGTCGTTGCTCTTCTTCGAGCTTCATCTGTAGAATTAGGAGCATTGCAGCAAATATAGTCTTTTTTCTTCTTCCCTTTCGTCTAGGCATGTTAAAAAATTTAGTTTTACATTGTATTTTTAAGCAAAAATAACAATAAACAAAAATGGCGGACTAACGATTTACCTTCGGGCAAAACGCATCATGTATTGTACCATTCCCTGCGTTAAAACTGTGCGTTTGGACCTTGGAAAAAACGCATCTAGAACGCTTGGGGAAAACGCATCGTGTCTAGAGAGCCTTAAAAAACTGCCCGGGGGGTCAACACAGCAAGGGACATTGTTAATCTTCACAAATATGCGAGTTTTCTTAAAGACTGAACGACTGTTATTGGTCAAGCCACACAATACACAGGAAGGCATGCCTTACTACTTTGCATTTCTATTCAAAAACTCCCCTATTCAATTACAGGTAAAACCAAATTCAGTTGGGTTATATAAGATAAAAGGCTGTGGAATTTGAAATGCACTAATTCCACAGACAGGAAAAAAAGACCACCGGTTTTAAATGTAGTTAAAAATATGTTACGAGTTATGCGAAAGTAACGGGCGTTCACAGCGATTTGAATTATTACAAATATATGCTAGTAGTAGAAAGAAACAATAAAAATACGAATAATGACTAACCTAAGCCATTATTTTTATTTTGTCTCAGTTCCGCCAAGTCACAGTAGAGAACATTTAACATATCGAAAGAACTCTATCTCACCGAGCTGTAGGTCTGCATGGAAATAAAATTCTGAGGGGGTATATACAGTATAAGATAAATATGCAAATATATAAAATATCAAATATATTAAAGATTCAATATATTACTTGAACCCGACTTAAATTACTATCCTTTATAGAAAATCTACTAAGTTAACTTACAATACAAATTACTGTACCTACCCAGGGACGCAACTAGAAGGGCAGGGGGTACACACCCCCCCCCTCCCAAAACCGAAACCAACTACCATCCCCTGGTAATGCTCAAATACTTTAATTGTGGCCTTGACATAAAACCTAAATTAAATATAATAGATTCTTGGTTTGTATTCACAATATAAGCCAATATATTTCAAATTTCGCGTGTTTTTTCTTACCCCTACCTATGGATTGTATCGCGGATTCTGTCAATAGTGTATAGCGTAAACTAGTATCTAATAGTTGAGTCTAAATCTGAAAGCAAATAGTATCTCATTCACATTAAAAACAATAAAATGGCACCATTTATAAAATAACTAGAATCCTAAAATCTCACCAGCCTAACATTCACATATGCAGATTAACTTTTGCTGTGGATTTAAAAACGTAAACGAAACCAGTTTTGAGTAGCAATTAGCGTTCTTAAATTATTTTGTTCAAATGTTTAACCCCACAATAATTTATTCTTTTAATTGCATACTAGGGGACCAGCTGGATACACTTATAATTAATTATACATGATTTTAAGAATGTTGATTGCAGACATAATTAATATGCTTAAAGAAAAACCTACCCTTTAGGGTCAATTAAATACCGCTGCCAGTTCCACACAAACGTTGACGATGACATAGCGCTGACTGTGACACAACAATTATCCACAACTGACCTAAGTCAACTAACCGAGGTACAGGGTAGCTGGTATTTCTAATCCTTTGGAATTTGGACCTTGGAGGAATGGCTTTGCAAATTTCGGCGCCAAAATTTAAAAATTCAATTTAATTCATCGTAACAAACAGAGCGTTGGAATTGAAATATAATTTTCGAATTACTTAGCTATTACAATATGTAATGGCGTCCACAGAAAGGTCGGGGAGGGGGGAGGTGGGTTTCTATATTTATATACATATATATTTTTTAAACACTACTCCGTAATTCCCATGAATTTTGGTACACGCAGGATAAGCAATAGGCTCTAGGGATAAGAGGGCAAACTAGGGGGTAAATTGGGGAGGGTCAGTTTTGGACATTTAATGGCTGATATAAGTCTTAGAAAGATGAAGTGAAGAAGATGGCTTTACATTATTTTCAAATTTCTTTAGAAGCTAGACACGAGTCACGGATACGGGGGGCAGGGGGGGGGGGGAAATTTTAAATCAAATGTATAGGGAAGTGAACGGCCCAAGACAGGGAGGAGTGGAGAAGGTGGAAAAATTTGCTGCAAACCAATCGCTAGATTGCAACTACAGAATAAGAAGGGACTTACAGTGTTCTATATTATTTATGAACAATTTCTTTCCATATATAAATATGAGGTTGGAGGGCGATATGAAGAAAATAAAATAAAATAAATTCAGTAGACCATGGGTTAATTGTCAGAGTGGGCCATATGCATTCGCCCATATGGAAAATAAAGACAATTTTCTTTCTTTCTTTCTAGAGGGTGGGGTAAGAGACGTCGCGTTGATATGAGAATTAGGGAATAGACTAAGCAAATAGTGCAACTAAAATTTTAAATAAAATTGTCTTGAAAACCTTTAAATTTAATTTAAAATAATACTAAAAAATATTTGTGGTCTAAAATAATAAAATTGTTGTACTTTTTCAAACTTAATAGAATTAATTTAATTATGAAAAAAGGTTCACTGGAATGCTGAAAGCCATAAGTTCATGCGAAGACATTCGAGGGGGGGGGGGGGTGGTACAGAAAATGGACCCCAGGCAGCCGCTTTATTTAACGTGGCCACTTTCCACTTTCCATTTTTTTTTTTTCGCACAGCCAAATTTCTTATGAAATATTAATAGCCAGTGGTGTAAATAACTTCTGCCGAAAAAATAGGGTGACATTTTTTGAAAAAAAAAAGACCTAAAATTGTGGGGTTTCCTGCTTTTTGAGAACAGTAACAGTTAGATTTTTTTAGGCGAAGAAGGGGGCCCAGGGAATTTGTTAAGAAAATTATCTGAATGCGGTTTTTACGCATTTTGTCAGAAAAAAAACTTTAGCTTTTGCAGACAAAGAGATTATTAAGTTATTATTATTATTTTTTAAATAAACTCAAAATAGCGACTTTCCACAAAATCGTGGGGTTTTAAACAATAAAATAATAATGGAAAACGTACGTGAACAAAGTAATAGCAGAGGTAAAATTACAGGTCCATCTAGAGTTTTAGCAAGGATAAGGCTGAAATACTGCGGAATGATTTAATTGCACCCATAAGTTTTTTTAGCACAAACCTGGAACTGGGAGCCGAAGTGCCCCCCCCCCCCCGCACCGCGTGGGTTGCGGGGGTGTTATTTACGCCACTGCTAATGTAGCTTTCTATTTAAGGCAAAGATTTCTAAATATTTTATATATATATATACATACATGCGAGGGTAGTACAAGTACTTGAGCAGGTGAAAGTCTTGTTCCTACGAAAACCAAGGCCATAGGCCAGTCCAACCCTTAAATTAGGGCCTAACTGGCCAGCAAAACATATTATATTTGTAAAGGTTAATGGCAATGGTGTACTACTATAGTGGAAACACAGTTGGGCTGGTTATAATTCCTTGTAAAGTATTGAATGTAATATAATTTAAGTATTTTAGCGTATTTAAAGTTAATATTAATTTTGTCATTTATGTATACTTCTCTTGTTGGAAAAAATTGGAATAAATATATATTTGATTTGATTGATTTGATTTAACAAAGGGTTCGTTGGACTTACATTGCCTGTTGTGTTAATCAGAGGCGTAAAGTTTTAGAATGATGGCGGGGGCGAACCTAAGTAGACCTTATGCCGTCGAATCAGGCTTTTCGTAAGGATATTTTTCATGCATGGGGATTAATTTGAAAATATAAGTGCACAAAAGTAGGGTTTTACGCATTTTAATTATGCAAGTTAAGTATAGCTGATTTTACAAAGCTAACAAAGGAATGCTTATATACATACTGCTGCAAACAGGGGGGCCCGGGGGTCTCCGTGAACTACGTCTTACAATACTCGAGTCTTGGGGGGGGGGGGCAACAAAAGGAGCTGGAGGGGGCAAGATGGACCGTGCCCCGCCAACATTACGCCCCTGGTGTAAATAGTCATTAGTCCCCTTCCCCTGACAATGGTCCCGCCCTATTCGTTCGATGACTATGAGGCCCATGCCTCTAATTACTATTAACACAACAGGCAATGTATGTCAAACTAACCCTATGTTAAATATCAAAACATACCAACATATACATTCCGCAAAATATTCTGTGATGTACGCTCAAGACCTCGGAAGCAGCAATGATTGTAGTATACCTAAGGCTTCAGAAGAGACTAAGTTTGATCACTCAAGACAACTCTTTCAAATTTGGGCCTTCCTATGCAAGAGTGGACGTCCCGCAGGAAATTGGCAGGCCGAAATTTAGGGCTTCTTATTTTTTATTTAATTAACTAAGAAAGGTATTAAAATATTGGTTCATTTAAGTTGTTGAAGACTACTTTATGCATCATATAATAGGTATTATTCATTTTTGGTTCTGTAGTTTTTTCATGGTATCTATTTTACGTGAAGGTTTAGTCCTCAATAATTTTTGTGAAAAATCGACGGTACCAAACATTAAAAATACCCTGTTATATGATGCATAAAGTACTCTTCTACAACTTAAATATGCGAAACTTTTAATAGCTTGCTTTGTTAATTTTATATTTCGAGATTTCAATGGATTTATTGTTGGATTTAAGTTTTTAGGTCGCATTTCACTTGATAGTTTGGTGCAGAGCATTAAAAAAAAAAACAGGCTAAATTTTAATGAAAAATAAAAATAATTTTTCGGATCTACGCTTTCTAACTTCAAGTATGTTTTATGTGCAAAATTGAACAACAAAACAGAATAGGTTACTTTCCCAATCAATGTTTTGGATTTGAAGGAAAAAATATTTTTAGAAGATTTTATGGAAAATCCAAGCCAACAATGCAATGCATTGCATTATTATTGTTTTTATTATTAATAATGTGTGGCCACTGGGCCTGGCAAACTTGTTTGCATGGGAATAATCAGTTTGACATAATTTGATCAAAGTACACGCATAACGGTAGGTGGTACGATCGTAGATAGCCTATGGCCAAAGATATGTCAGTTTTAATTTCCAGAAATTCCTACAGAATATCGTATTCGAAGTTAAGAGAAAACTATTATTATCAGTTTGAGACATAATTCGATCAAAGTACATGTATAACGGTAAGTGGTACGATCGTAGATAACCTATGGCCAAAGATATGTCAGTTTTAATTTCCAGAAATTCCTACAGAATATCGTATTCGAAGTTAAGAGAAAGTTAAGAGAAAACTATTATTATCAGTTTGAGACATAATTCGATCAAAGTACATGTATAACGGTAAGTGGTACGATCGTAGATAACCTATGGCCAAAGATATGTCAGTTTTAATTTCCAGAAATTCCTACAGAATATCGTATTCGAAGTTAAGAGAAAGTTAAGAGAAAACTATTATTATCAGTTTGAGACATAATTCGATCAAAGTACATGTATAACGGTAAGTGGTACGATCGTAGATAACCTATGGCCAGTTTTAATTTCCAAAACTGAAATCAAAATTGAAATTAAAAAAAAAAAAAAAATAGCATGCCTACTAAATAAGTGAAATATCAAAATAAATTAATAATCATTTATTTGTAAACAAACCAAGTGATCTTATCTTATACAGAAAATTAAGTACAATTTACATTCATGGTACAAGTTAACTAAGTTACGTAAAATATACAGCAGACAGTAATCATCAAACTATCGAGACAAAACATCCGGCAGCCCTTAAACTTATAGACAATCAAATTATAAAAAGCAGAAGAATTAAATGAAAATTAATTTTCAATATGCTAATTGGGATTTATGTTGTGTTTTATAATATTGTATTTCAGTAATCGTAGTGGTACTGTTTGTATTTTTTTATTTTAATATTATATGATATTCATTTCAGGGAAAATTACTTTAGTGTCAGTAATATCTAATGAACGAGCGTTTAGATTAAATATGTTTGTTAACCGATAACTGGGGATATTTTTGCACACACATTAATTAGGGATCTTCTTGAGTAGGAATCTATTGATTGGTTCGCAGCGAATGTTGTAGTCTTCTTCTCCACTCTTGTCTGTGTTGTGCGGTCCTTTTTAGTCCTTTATAGGTGTCGCACCCTAGGTTCTTCATGATATCCTCTAGGTACTCCTTCCTCTGTCGTTATCTTGAGTTGGTGCCTTCAACCAGAGTCCTTCATGTCTCAGAATAAGCACCATCCATTTGCCTCTTGTTGAAATGGTGGCCGTAATATCTCTCTTTAGCAGCAAGAGAGCCATTAAGGACAGGGAATTAGATTAGGGAGACTCGTATCTGTACAAGTTTGGTTAAGTCATATGCGCTGTCACCTGTTACATTGCCTCAGCTTGTTCATTATCGCTAATAATCGCGAATACAACAAAAAGGCATTGCCCCCCCCCCCCCCAATAAAATCCTAAGAGGGCCACGGTTGCAATAACCTTTTCAGGGGGTCCACAACAAACCATGGCATCAGACTGGACTATCCGGTATATTCCACATTCCGTAATTTTACAAACAGCTCAACACATGGTGGGAGTGGCCCCATACGCTCAAGCACATCTTATGGAAATTAAGTATAGGTCCAGCTACCGGCCCGGTTGAAAAGCACGTAACGAAGAAAGCCGTGCTGTAAAGATAGATATTTCAGGTCGATTATTGTGGTTTTCGTCGATTCACACTCCCACCGCAAATTATTCCCGGGCCCTACTGTTCCTCGTGCAGGCTCAATTTCGGGAGTCAAAAGCTTACTGCTTTTAGGCGCCCATTCCATCGACCGGCTAGGGCTATTTACAAAAACGGTGACGTGGTAGAAGACATTCAAGACTTAGGTGGCGTTTCCACCGACCTCGCATTGCAAAATTGACGGAAATGTTTATTTTCCTCTATGCCATAGTTAAAATTGACCAATGATCATACAGTAAAATCACAAACAAACAAACTAAAATTAAAAAATGGCGTCATGGGATATGTTAAGTACAAACATTTTAATAGATTTCTATAAAAAGAAAAATTCTAATTTCCGTCTATGTCATTTGCATTCTGCAATGCGAGGTTGGTGGAAACGCCACCCAAGTCTTGAATGTCTGCTACCACGTCACTGTTTTTGTAAATAGCCCTACCCGGTCGATGGAATGGGCGCCTTATCAATATTTTTGCTTTCCTATTTATATACTGTATGCAGTATAAGAAAAGCTTTGTGATAGTCGAAATTTTCTAATTCGGGATATCGGTGAATTTACACATTTTAAGGTCCCAGGAACCAAAAATGTGGTTCTACCCTTCTCCCCGAGGTGACTGAGTCTATCTATCGACACCGCTCTTGCGAGCTGGAGGGCAATTCCGGATTGCACCTCCCCTGACAAAAATCCTGGTTCCCCCTCTGCTGCATACTAGCATTCCCTACCAATTTACAAACCACCTGTTCAAACCAGGCCAAGGAACTAAAGGACTTCCGAGAGATCGACGCTGCTCCTGCAAGCTGGGGGGGGGGGGGCATTCCTGATGGCACCTCTCCTGACAAATATCCTGGTTCCCCCCAGCTACATACTACCATTCCCTAACAATATACAAACCACCTGTTCAAGCCAGGCCAAGGAACTGATGGACTTACGAGAGATCGCCGCCACTCCTGCGAGCAGCTGGAGGGCAATTCCGGATTGCACCTCCCCTGACAAAAATCCTGGTTCCTCCTCTGCTGCATACTAGCATTCCCTAACAATTTACAAACCACCTGTTGAAACCAGGCCAAGGAACTAAAGGACTTCCGAGAGATCGACGCCGCTCCTGCGAGCTGGGGGGGGGGGGGGGCATTCCTGATGGCACCTCTCCTGACAAATATCCTGGTTCCCCCCAGCTACATATTACCATTCCATAACAATATACAAACCACCTGCTCAAGCCAGGCCAAGGAACTGATGGACTTACGAGAGATCGCCGCCACTCCTGCGAGCTGGAGGGCAATTCCGGATTGCACCTCCCCTGACAAAAATCCTGGTTCCCCCTCTGCTGCATACTAGCATTCCCTAACAATTTACAAACCACCTGTTCAAGCCAGGCCAAGGAACTAAAGGACTTCCGAGAGATCGACGCCGCTCCTGCGAGCTGGGGGGAGGGGGGGGGGCAATTCCTGATAGCACCTCTCCTAACAAATATCCTGGTTCCCCCCCTGCTACATACTACCATTCCCTAACTAGTATATACACGCCACCTGTTCAAGCCAGGCTTTATAAACAATTTTTTAATTATTATGAACCCTTCCATACAGCGCACATTCACCAGCAACAATGTTAATTGAACCCTTTCATAAAGGGATTCCGCTATATTATATCGGATTGACCTTCACCGAGTATAGTCAGTCCGTCCCCGATCCCTTCATATTACGGGTGTCAACGAGGGTTCATACACAGTCCATAAAGAACTCTCCAACCCATGCTTAACTTGTATCTAGGGTGGTCAATAACGCCACATGTGTCTTTAGCAACACCTTATAAAACACAGGTAGCGTTTCTTGCCAGCTACAGGTAAGGGAGCTTGCACAAGCAAACAATGATTGACTCGTATCTGGACATGGTGAGGATGACGCCTGTTACATTGAGTAAAGCTCACCTTCTTTTAAAAAAAAGGTTAAATCGCGTACAAACAATTTGATGAATGTATCTCTTCAATCACCTCACTAAGTTACCTCATAGGTACTTGTGCCGAGTTACGACACGTCTCCGACCGCGTTCCCGGATGAATATGGAAAATGTATTTATCGACAGAGACTCAGGAAAAATATCTAGTACGTTAAATAATGTTGGTGCTATCTATTGGTAAGCTTTTGTAAAAGTTGCTAAGCATACTATATTACCACCACGTCGCACACTGGCAGTGTATCGGAAAAAAATTAACTATAATTTAATACATTTCGGAGAGTAATATTAAAAGAACTGCGTATAAGTTAATTGGTATAGTAAATGCAGTGTAAATGAGTCAGTGACGGGGGCCAAGTTATTTTAGGCTCACTTGTCTCTCTCACTGTTTCGAGGTCAGTGTGGCTGTGTTGGACCCAAATACTTGCCATGTCACATGTTTACACAAGACATAATGAGATCCGGACTAGTCCAGTTGCTTGAGAATCCGACAGGCAACCGGAAGTGACAGGTTCGAGACTCGATATGAAAACTAGAAAAGGTTATTGCGGCTGGGTTCGACTCAAACACTTCCCATGTCACATGTTTACACAAGACATAATGAGATCCGGACTAGTCCAGTTGCTTGAGAATCCGACAGGCAACCGGAAGTGACAGGTTCGAGACTCGATATGAAAACTAGAAAAGGTTATTGCGGCTGGGTTCGACTCAAACACTTCCCATGTCACATGTTTACACAAGACATAATGAGATCCGGACTAGTCCAGTTGCTTGAGAATCCGACAGGCAACCGGAAGTGACAGGTTCGAGACTCGATATGAAAACTAGAAAAGGTTATTGCGGCTGGGTTCGACTCAAACACTTCCCATGTCACATGTTTACACAAGACATAATGAGATCCGGACTAGTCCAGTTGCTTGAGAATCCGACAGGCAACCGGAAGTGGCAGGTTCGAGACTCGATATGGCAACTAGAAAAGGTTATTGCGGCTGGGTTCGACTCAAACACTTCCCATGTCACATGTTTACACAAGACATAATGAGATCCGGACTAGTCCAGTTGCTAGAGAATCCGACAGGCAACCGGAAGTGGCAGGTTCGAGACTCGATATGGCAACTAGAAAAGGTTATTGCGGCTGGGTTCGACTCAAACACTTCCCATGTCACATGTTTACACAAGACATAATGAGATCCGGACTAGTCCAGTTGCTAGAGAATCCGACAGGCAACCGGAAGTGGCAGGTTCGAGACTCGATATGAAAACTAGAAAAGGTTATTGCGGCTGTGTTCGACCCAAACACTTCCCATGTCACATGTTTACACAAGACATAATGAGATCCGGACTAGTCCAGTTGCTAGAGAATCCGACAGGCAACCGGAAGTGACAGGTTCGAGACTCGATATGAAAACTAGAAAAGGCTATTGCGGCTGTGTTCGACCCAAACACTTGCCATGTCACATGTTGACACAAGACATAATGTGATCCGGACTAGTCCAGTTGCTTGAGAATCCGACAGGCAACCGGAAGTGACAGGTTCGAGACTCGATATGAAAACTAGAAAAGGTTATTGCGGCTGTGTTCGACCGAAATACTTGCCATGTCACAGGTTTACAAGACATAATAAGTTCCGAACTAGTCCATGCAGTTGCTACAGAATCGGGCTGGATACCGGAAGTCAGGGATTCGAGACTCGACAAGAAAACTAGAAAAGGTCAGTGCCATGTCAGTTGCCATTTCACATGTTATAAGACATGTTATATGTTATAAGACACATGTTAATAGACATAATGAGATCGCCGCAGTCCAGTTGCTAGAGAACCGGAAGTCACAGGTTCAAGACTCGAGACTCAACACACAAGAGAAAAATGTTCCGCTTGACCTGGGTCTACCCCCCCCCCCCACCCTATGGGTAAGGCAACGGAAACCAGCACGGCTTTGTGGAATTTTGAGAGGATGCACGCGGACCGTCTCAGCGGATTTTGCTGCGGGACGGGATTTCACACTCAAATAGGAAGGCCCGGGGCCCACCTGCCTTACATGCCCTCCAAAACAAGGCGAGGAACAAGTGGGCTCGAACAAATAACCTTTTGAGTACTTACAGTGCGACATGATGTGGCTATAGTAACTTGTTCTCTATTCAATAGTTCGAATCGTGCTCGTAATCAAACTGATTCAAATTGTAAACTTACCTAAAAAAGAAAAAAAAAACATTAGTCAAATAATCACAAATAATGAACAATATTCACTGTGCCATTGGAAAACCATACGGCACAGCAGAAAATTTCAGGTCAGTAGACTGAGGCATGCTGGGCAAGTGTTACGCGAATAACAGTCATCTTACAAATGATATACATGATCCAGAGCATTCATATTATATATATAATTAATTTTGTAAGATGACTGTTGCTCGAGTAACACATGCACAGTATGCCCTAATTATTCTACTGTGATGTATGGCTATATCGTGTATAGTAGTGCGTAGTGTACCAAAATTTACATTAAGGATATTCACAATTTTAAAGTTTTCGAGTTAAACATGTCATCCAAGCCACCACAAATCGTGAGTGGATCTCTAAATTTGCTAAATTGAAAAAGTTACTATCGCAGTGCTCCTTTAACTCGCTTTAACCAACCCTTAACAACGTTAAGCTAACACGCTGGTTAGCTTAGTTTTCCGTTTCCACGAGTGTTAACTCGACCCACATAACTAGGGATAACCATTTAACACCAACATTGGCAATACCTTTACTGATTTTCATCGAAACACAATCGCTTCGCATTCCATTTGTTACAGTTCTTCGTAAGTATAAAATCAGGTCCAAAAAAATCCTAAAGCCGCACTTCGAACCTAAGCGACAACCAAGTACACTAGCATGGACGGATATAGAGGGGGGGGGGGGCACCCAAAATTTATTGTAAGTTAATTGTTTTGACTCTGATTTAATCGATCCTACATATCCAGGGTGACAGAATTTCTGCTAATAACATAAGCACTAGGCAAACAGGACGTAGATTCCTTACGGTTCCTAATTACAAATTAAAACACAGCAGAAATTCTGTTAACTATAGAGGTTTGTGTTACAACAATGAAATGATCAGGGCCGGATACCATGAAAATATTACTTCGTCTATCATTAAGAACTATATTACAAGTCTACTCAGAGGTACAGTTTAAAAAATAATGCTAGTGTTACGAACTAGTAAATAATCTACTACAGTAAATTGTGAGATGATCCCAACGCGCCTTTTTGGCACCGGTTTAGTAAAATTTGTATAATTTGATAAATACACGCATACTGGACAAGGAAAAGAAAAAAAAAATATGTTTTTCCTATTTAGACCCCCAACTAACCCCCCCCCCCCTCCCCCAAATGGGCTGGACCCGTCCCTGCACACTAACCAACCTACTATTATAGGTCAGGGGGACAGTGTTGGAGGAAATACCTGCATAGTCACCCATGCGCTTTGTTTAATACTCATCTTCCGTAGTCAACAATGGCTGTCATTAGCCAAATACAGTGGTGCCAAATTTAAAGCAATTAATATCTTTATGGTAGACCAACGATGATAAAATAGAATAAATCTAATCATATGCTAAGTATTGCCGATAGCGGGTAAACATAGTGGGAAATGTGATCAAGTTGTAGGGTTGCAACAGGCGGGCTGGAGAGAGGATTCTGCGGTATTTTCCTCGTGTAAGTGGATGGTTCTCGCTCGCCATAAGTTTAATACAGTCAAAATTAAGCTATTTAGATTGCGAGTCATATGCGCAAAAAATTTCTATTTTGTTGTTCATTTGCCACTATTTCCTTTTTTTATTTCCCCCTACGTTTCACCAGCAATACTTAGCTTATGGTCAGCCGCCATCTATTAGATTTTTGCTTTCTTATTTATATAGTTTTTTAATTAAATAATACATTTCAGGCGCGAAAATTTAAATTTACTGGGAAAGCTTCTATTTTTATTAATTTTATCATATTAATTTATTCGTAAGGACATTTTCGTGTCTTTACGGCTGTGTTACTGTGGAAGGAGCAATTAATAATATAATATAAGGATCGTACATCATTATTTGAACTAGTTTTACGGTGGACTATATACCACAATTAGAACCAAGAATACGAGAACTACCAGAACCAAAATACCAGAATTAGCTTTTGATTCAGTGGATAGATTTCAACCAGACGAATCCATCGGAGCCAAAAACTCAATTTCAGACATTTATGGACTTTTAAACCTGGTTTGCTAGTCAGCTTTAATTTACTTCAAATTAAGCCGGTTTTTTGTTGACAAAACATTTAATAGCAAAAAATTATAATTGAAAATACGCTATAAAAAGGGACGTGTTGATTGAAGTGCAATAATGATGAATATCTTATGAAATTCAGGGCGGTGTTGAAATAGAAAAACTTAGTAAAATAAGATGGATTTTTAGTTGGAAAGTCTCTTTTACCCTTATTATTAGGAGCAACTGCTTAATTTCGTTGAAATAAGCCGGTCATTTGTTGACAAAACGTTTAATAGCAAAAAATTGTAATTGAAGATACATAAAAAAGGACGTGTTGATTGAAGAGCAATAATGATCAATATCTTATGAAATTCACGGCGGTGTTGAAATAGAAAAACATTGTAAAATAAGACAGCTTTTTTTATAGTTGGAAAGTTGCGCTAGACTGCTCATACACCCTTATTATTAGGAGCAATTGCTTAATTTTGTTCAACTAAGCCTGTCATTTGTTGACAAACGTTTAATAGCAAAAAATTATAATTGAAGATATATAGAAAAGGACGTGTTGATTGAAGTACAGTAATCATGGATATCTTATGAAATTCACGGCGTTGTTGAAATAGAAAAACTTTGTAAAATAAGATGGATTTTTAGTTTGGAAAGTTGCTCTAGTCTGCTCTTATATACCCGTATTATTAGGAGCAATTACTTAATCTCATTCAAATTAAGCCGGTCATTTGTTGACAAAACGTTTAATAGCCGAAAATTATAATTGAAGATATGCTATAAAAAGGGAAGTGTTGATTGAAGTGCAATAATGATGGATATCTTATGAAATTCACGGCGGTGTTGAAATAGAAAAACTTGGTAAAATAAGATGGATTTTTAGTTGGAAAGTTGCGCTAGACTGCTCTTATTCCCTCATAGTTTTTTCATCAATCTCTCTCTTCCTCTCCCGACTTTAATGCTTAGTTCTGCTGAGGAGCTAGCAACAAGTTGTTATCACCGCTGACTGCTGAGGTCGCATACGTTCGAACCCGAATCCTGAAATAGCCATAATATATGATTGTGTTGTTTGTTATTTTTCAATATCCACTTCCAGCATTTCTGTTTTAAGCAACCCTGTCAGCCTGGCGGGGGGGGGGGGGGGGGGGGGGGAGTGAGTTTGTTTCTTAACTTGAGACACCCTTCACCTCAGGGAGTTGACTGACAAGGTAGACCGCCCAATTATTGTGGATTCCGAACCACTTGGGGAACCTAGTAGAGCCACACGATTAATTCGGAGGCGACCAAGACTCGACACGCACTTAGACTTAGACTGACTAAGCGCGTTATCATGTCCCACCATGTTCCCCTGCCAACGCTGTGCACACCACCAAGTTTGCTACAGTTTTCAACACACTCTGTTCTGGTGGATTCAAATAGGTATGGCCGTTGACATGATTGTTTGATTGTAGTATCCTCTTCGTATTTTTTATCTGCCTTGCTAGGACCCCCTTAGGGTGTCAAGGGACCCTCAATTCACCCATAACACAGTCTCTATCGTTAGCACGATTTTTGGAACTTATATAGCGCCTTTTATATACATCGGGGCTGCTTCAGAAACAGGACAGAAATGTTTTAATAGCGGTGGGCCGGATCCTTGATTAGATAAAACTGGTAGAAAGGTACTGTTTTAGATGGCCTCTGAGCAACCTTTTTTTGACTAGTGCAGGAGCCCCAGCCCCCCCCCCCTGGTTACGGGCCTGAGTCACGTGTGGTACGCTTTCAGTTCGACCACGGACCATCAGTCCGGATTCTACTATTTCAGGACATGTACCCAGTTTTTTGGGCCATGTTGACCGAATTATAGGCGAACTCTTGCATTCCAGGTTATGAAATAGCCGATAAAGGCTGAGTCTTGCCTGATTGTGGCCAAGGTTGGTTGTCTCCACTTGGAACATATCCATCGGCTGTGACCTTTCTATAGGTCGCTTCCTGCGTTACTTGTCAATTTACCCGAATGCAGGTCTCTTATTTGAAATTGTATACTTTAGCTTCTAGCCTGTAAATTATTATTATATATTTCTATATTTGCCTAGGTAAAGTTTCAATCCAGTTACACCAATACAAAAAATAACGAAGTAGAAAACATCAAGAGAATGAAAATGCAATTATTATAGTCCACGCAAAATGAGAAAAGTATGGACATGGAATGTTTTGACCCTGTGCAACGCTGTAAAAATATTCCTTGCACCATTTTGTGTTAACTTGTTGCATTGGATGCAAGGCATAACAAAAATTGTGCAAAGAATATTTTTACAGTGTTGCACAGGTTTAAATCATTCCATATCCATACTTTTCTCATTTTGCGTGGACTATACCTGCTGTGCTCATCCATTACAAACGAGCAAAAAACAATAAAACTTAACACATAAAAATGCCTTTCGGCTCTGGTCGATCAGTTGTAGGGAGATTTCATTTTTTTTTTTCTGGTCAGAGGCAACGGAAATAAAATATTTCTCCTTTAAAATGGAATTTTCTTGCAAATGGAACGTGTATCTTCCACTTCATATGCATTCTTGTCCTACATTGTGTACAGCAAGGTAGCTCATGTGAACCTTTTCCTGTTTACCGGAATATTTTCATTTGTCTTCATTTTTCGTCCTGGTCAGAGGCAACGGAAATGAAACATTCCTAATTTAAAATGGAAAATTTCCTGTAAGTGGAAAGTGTATCTTCCATTTCATGTTCATTCTTGTCCTACATTATGTACAACAAGGTAGCTCAGATGAACCTTATCCTGTGGAATATTTTTATTTGTCTTCATTTTTCGTCCTGGTCAGAGACGACGGAAATAAAACGTTCCCAATTTAAAATGGAAATTTTCCTGCAAATGGAACGTGTATCTTCCACTTCATGTGCATTCTTGTCCTACATTATGTACAACAAGGTAGCTCATGTGAACCTTATCCTGTGGAATATTTTTATTTGTCTTCATTTTTCGTTCTGGTCAGAGACGACGGAAATAAAACGTTCCTAATTTAAAATGGAAATTTTCCTGCAAATGGAACGTGTATCTTCCACTTCATATGCATTCTTGTCCTACATTGCGGACAGCGGGGGTAAAACCTCTCGGTTCAAAAAGTCGGATGAAAATGCATACAAAGTGGAAGGCATTGACAAAATAATTTATATTTTAAGCAAGGATTGTTTATTTATACGCCACTGACATGTTCCTCCCATAAAATTTGTCATATGCATTAAGTGCCTATACCTGCTATAATAAGGACTTTTTTTTCTATTACTAAGCTAACCTAGCGGGGTTATGGCTATAAAGTCCTCTCTTACACTCAACTAGGAAGGAACCGCCTGCTTTACATGCCCTCCGAAAATGGCCAGAAAATGTAGGAAGTGTAGGCCTCGAACCAACAACCTTTCGGGTGAGAGTCAGAGTCCGTACCACTACTCTACATGTCTTGATAATATATAACATAACAATATAATGTAATGCAAAAATTCGACATAAAATGGGCTGTGAATAAATAATTATGCTTTGCCGACCTTTAATTAATTGAGAAATGGGTTTCTCTTAAGCTAAATAAACGATACATAACCAAATTTTATTATTTTATTAGGGGTAGCTTAACTAGACCTTTACTCAGCGGGGTAGCTCAAGACGTGTACCTTACCTTCACCGGAATATTTTTATTTTAAACTTTACTTGTATCGTATAATTTAACGGAAATATACATTGTATATTGTATTGTATAGTCGCCTTCATTTTTCATGTTGTCAAACAATTCCCAATTTCTCTCAATTACATCGTATGGACATAACTAATGACTTAAGCAAATACGTACCTCCACCCTCCCCCTAATTCGTATACATTCCAACTAAAACACCGTATCAAATAGTCTACTTACGGCGCTAAAAAGCCGAATAACGTCGAAATCCATGGGAAATCCCACAGAAGCACTACTTCCCAGGAAAACTGATCGATTGTAACAGAATTACAGAAGTACACATTGAATAAGACAAGTACAACACCACACCACACCACTTTGCACCGAGGGTACATACAAAGTCCAAACAAGAAACAACGAGAGACGAGAGTCCCCTAACGGCCCTAACTAAACGCAAAACCAAAAAGGAGAGATACTTTGCAGGTACTGAGTACTGACAACCCAACACTAGCTGGGCGGTCCTTTTTTTGCCTACAGGTTTAGGTTCTAGGCCTGCAAGGCCCGGTGTTTACGTCTTCACTCGAACCCGCCTTCCCCTTTGTTGTTAAAATGCTGTCTTTTGTCCCCAAACCTGGGGGGGTGCATGTTTACAATATAGTAATGTAGGTGTTTCTAATTTTCATTCTCCCCCAGATATGTTTCTTAGTAACGTATAATTTGGAGGTTTGTCAGGGATATCACAACTTCTGACTTTTACCGTATACATTCTACCCTGCGTCCCTGCAGGCGAAATGTAAATAAATAAATAAATAAATAAATATTGACTTTCTGTTTTATTACGAAGCCAACCTAGCGGAGTTAATTTTGAGTAGATGCGTGTTTTAGGTGCTATAAGTTTTTTAGCCCCTCAGCAAACTCCTGACCTATACCTCCTCGCGGTGAGGGGCGGGCAACGGCAACATTCAATGACGGCTAACACAGGCAGGTACCGAGTGGGGTTCGGTCAAAGACCCCCCGCCTAACTCCGTGGAGTTAGGGCATGGGCACCCTCTTGTCCATGGGAGACGAAAAGCTCCCTAAAGGCGGACGAACTGGATCCTGGCAACAAGTGGCGGTCAACGGCATAGGATGCGGAAGGCAAGGGGAAACCACCGCATTATAGGCTCAAGTGGCATCCCAAGAACCAGCAACCATGTATAATTCGAGGCATCGAAATCACATGTTGCGGCTAACCAGCCATCCGGCTGTGACTTGAAGAAGTTTTTTAGGATATCTGAAGTTGCAATAAAATTTAAGGGTACGAGCCATGGCCACGAACAAGTGTTGTGTTGTGTCAGCAGGTTTCGGCATAAAACAGAAAATTACTACCACTCAAAAGCATAGTTTTGTTTTTCACCGTGAAAAATGGATTAATTCTCGTCATTTATGCTGTTGATTTTTGTCTAGGCTTGCCCCTTTCAAATTCCGAGGTTAGTCCTTGGCTACGGATTATCCCAACATGGGGCCTTGTTGAATTGTTGTTGTCTACAAATTTTAGTTTTCGGTCGTTTCTTTTCATATTCACCTGTCAATTGCCATCCCCCGGCTCAACTAATGGCTTTTGCACAATGCAAAAAAAATTACGTGGACCACCATAGCGGGTGTGCCGTTTGTCATATTTTTTTTCTTTGGCACATCAGGTAGCTTGGGGTTGGGGCAGATAGGGGAAATGTGTAAATACGTACATAAAGTAAACTATAACGGTATAGAGAGCTATTTTGCGAATCTGCCCCATGAGGAAACTAGATGGTCGACAATGGCCTCCTGAGTAGTATTTGTTTGACGGAAAGTCTAGACCTGAGGACTGGTAAAGAATCCTCTCTACTGATCTATTGGGGATGCTGCCTCTATCCAGTTGAATGCCTAATGCATCAAGAAATGGTTTTTTTATACGAAAGAGGTCCAATCTGAAGTTCTATATAGGAAAGATGGCAGTCACTTCCCGCCAAATATATTTTTGAATTTCTGGGGCTGTTACTATGACAATACATTGAAAATTGTGGCCTCAGGTTTAAAAAGAATATTTTTGGCGTCCTCGAATGGTCCTAACTCTCCTATATGGCTATATAGGACTCTAGTCTGATCTAGGAACCAAAAGATGCAATTTAAATAAATAAATAAAGACTTTTTGCCCTACAACTAAGCCAACCTAGCGGAGTTAATGCTATAAAGCCCCGGGACCCAGAAAATGTAGCAAGTGAGGGCCTCGAACCAACAACCGTTCAGGTGAGAATCGGAGTCTGTACCACTACTCTACATGTCCTGACAATTTCCAAGGTTGAATTGAAAATAATTCAGAAACCCATGGAACATTGAAATCAATACTGAGCTTGATGCGCCACTCTTCTTATTTCAGTCTCTTAGATTATATAACAAACTCACGGAATCGTAATGACAAGTAAAGGTTTCTTTGCGACACACAAGATGTACAGCCTACAGTACACTACTTACAGTACTACTACCGGCCGCCATACCAAGCTGAATCCAGCGGACCAGAGCAGGTTCAAAGCTGCAGATAACTTGGTCGTGTGCATAGTGCCGGTAGGGAAACATGGTAGGACTTGTCCTGGTCACCTCCGAACTAATCGTGTGACTTCACTGTGTTTCCCAAGTGGTTCGGAATCCACTATAATCAGGAGGTCCACTGTCCCATAGGACAGTTAAGTCGGGGTCGCTCTATGGGCCCCAAATATGAGGCCTAAGTCGTTATTAACACTACTACTACTACTACAGTACTACTATTACATATTTACATACTGTAAATACTAAAATCAGACCAGGCTTGTTAGCTTAGTACTCCATATCAATACTTTAAGGGTCTTCACAGTGTTGGTGTTATCGAGTTGGATGTGCTATTCAAGTTAACAGTGTTAACACAATCGTGAGTGGACCTCGAGAGTGATTTATCATGCTATATCGACAAGAGTAAACATCGTGGTAGTAGTCAGACGTTCGTGGCACGGGTTTAAAGAAAGTGGCAGAACTCTATTCTAGTGCCACATTTGTTTATATTTTTTGTTCATTTTGGTTATTATAATTTTAAGTATTTACGGTAATTGCTTGTGATAATACATTATACGAATAAATTGAAATACTACAAAATTTTAAACGCGTGTTTCAAATCAATCAACAAAAACAAAGATGGTGGCGGTCAAACCTGAGCTATCGATCGCAGCGCAAGCTAAATAGTACACTTAACTAACTTGGAAGTGCGTTTAGGCGGAGAGTAAAATTGAAATGTCCGTCAATACCATATTTACTATTGACTATTGACGTATGTGGAATAAGCGCCTAAGGATAGCACGCTGGTTAGCTTGGTTATCGGGTTATCGGTGTGTTGACTTAACTAGGTATAACTCGATAACACGAACACTGTGAAGACCCCTATTGACTATATTATACTGTATTTAAAAATTGAATTGATTTTTGCACTTTGTAGTCTTTAGTCTCGCCCCTTAAATAGAAGAAATTATATTATTATTATTACCACATTAAAAATTTTTTCAATATATTGTTGAACCATATCCGGAGTTACTGTGAAGGAAGAAAACTGAAGTGAGTGATCAGTTTTATGAGACAACAGGAGAGGCAAAATCTGCATGGGCAAAAAAATTAAATTTCACATGAAAGATTATTGCTTAGAAGAAATGAACCTCTACATTTTGATGTAAATTAGTATGTAGCCGTCGCTAACATAAATTGGCCACAGTTTTGGAACTTGGTTTATAAACCACGAAGATAGTTAGTGTGTTAGTGACACAAAATTTGCATCAAATGTAGAGGAACATTTCTTTTAATCAATAAATTATTTTATATAACTAAAAAAAAAATTATGTTTCCCGTGAAATTAATTTTTCCCCCTCTGTGTTTTCACAAAAATTATATCAAGTACTAAGCTAATGAATTGTATATTTAAAAAAAAAACGTATTAAAAAGGACTGTGGGATTAGAGTGAATCGGGGGGGGGGGGATTTTATTGACTTAGACTTCGAATCCCACCAAGTGCTGATTTTTCTTGATTCTTTAATACCAGTTAAGAAATAATGCCGGTAATAAAAAATCATGAAAATATTAATACGACAGGTAGTAAGAAACGCAATTGTTTAAAACCTAGTACTGTAGTTTAATAGTTTATACTAAACTTACTATGATAATAAATTATGTTTGTTACTGCCCATTCATAAGTTTACAACCGGGAACTAAATTAATAAGTTACAACTAGACCAGTAATAACTTACACGAATTTCACATTATTGTGATGGATACACACCCAAATACCTGAGCTTGATTTTAAAAGTAGGTACTTGTAGGTACATGTAGGTACTTGTTGGAAAATTCCATGAAATTAGGCGGATCGTTATGTCTGAGCCACCCTGCCTTGTTCTGTTCTAATATATAATTGTACAGTTGAATTTATTTAATTTTCTGACTATGCGAAGTTTTGGAACTTGATTTTCAATTTATATACATACTGTAGTTGATGCAATACTAACAATTCAATACTAGAGTAATTTCTCCCCTTGAAAAAGACGTGCATTAGTCAGTGAACATCGGAACTTGACTTTAAAATAGGTGGTACCTGTAGGTACTTGTTGGAAAACTCCATGAAATTAGGCGGATCGTTATGTCTGAGCCACCCTGCCTTGTTCTGTTCTAACATATAATTGTACAGTTGAATTTATTTAATTTTCTGACTATGCGAAGTTTTGGAACTTGATTTTCAATTTATATACATACTGTAGTTGATGCAATACTAACAATTCAATACTAGAGTAATTTCTCCCCTTGAAAAAGACGAGCATTATAGTCAGTGAACATCGGAACTTGACTTTAAAATAGGTGGTACCTGTAGGTTACCTTGTTGGAAATTTCCACGAAAGTAGTATAGAAAGGGGGTTTCTGGCGCTTACCCCACCCCCCGTCGAGCTACCCCACCCCCCGTCGTGCTACCCCTCGTGGGTGGTCTGATTTTTTTTTTTTTTTTTTTTCCCACCCCCCGTCATGCTACCCCTCGTGGGTGGTCTAATTTTTTTTTTTTTTTTTTCCACCCCCCGTCATGCTACCCCTCGTGGGTGGTCTAATTTTTTTTTTTTTTTTTTTTTTTTTTTTTTTTTTTATGGTTTTATGTTTTTTTAATTAATTTTAATTAATTTATGGTGTTAATTGAATTAAAACATTTCTTTCTTCTTCTTCTTTCTTCTTCGTGGGTGGTCTTTGTACCCCGCCGTGCTTATCCCGTTGTCTATCTATCTCTGTACCAGGTGGGTGGTCTATGACGCACCCCCCCCCCCTCCCCGTAGTACAGCGTACATCTAGAATGTTCCAAATGTGTCGTTACAAAAGGCATCGCCTTGGGTTGAGGAGCTTAGTTGAAGCCAAACCTTCATTCAAGACTCAAGTAATACCACTTTATAAGTAAAATTGTATAATCTTACAACATGACATCTCTATTCAATAAAGTTAATGCCATCAACCAAGTAGCCGGGCCTACCATATCAATGCGAAAACTAGTGATTGGAGTTAAATACCTAATATTGAAAATAGTGCAAATCGAAAAAACAGAATATGGACCAGCTGTAAAAGTCATATTGCGAGGATTGGAAAAAGAAGTCGTGGAATGTTTTGTGCCTCAACAATATCTGCCAGCCTTTCAACAAAGTGAAGTTACTCCAGGAGCTGAGATGTATCTTATCGTTTCAAGCCATCGGGGAAAAAATAGTGTCAACCTACAGATCATAGAATGAATATTTCATGATGTATTATTATTGTAAACTACAGAAATAATGTAAATATATGAATAATTTCTATATATATTTTGTTCTTGTTTTATTAATTTCATAACTAGTTTTAAGCTTACAGTTAGATGATGATGAGTATTAAAAACTAATGTTTGAAAGAAACAAGCTATTGCTTCAGTCATAATCGAGTACTTGAACGGTGAAGGGTTATCATAATCATAGACTATGAAATGATGTAAATCAAATAATTAAACGAGTACATTAGCTAATTTTAATAAATCTATCCGAAGCATAGGTTTATGGGAAGTATTGATTTGGTAAATAGTTAACCGTGTGCAGGTTCAAACCTGTTGTGAATCACCAGGTGCATATAACTCTGTACAGCCGTCTAATGGTTCAGACAAACAACACATTAATAAATCTACCCCTCGCGGACAGTCCATTGTAAGCTAATGTGATTTTTGTTTTCGTAAATCTATCCAACACTTATATTGAAGGGAAGTATTGATTTGGTAAACAGAGTGCAGGTTCAAACCTGTTGTGAATCACCAGGTGCATATAACTCTGTACAGCCGTCTAATGGTTCAAACAAACAAGCCATTAATAAATCTACCCCTCGCTGACAGTCCATTGTAAGCTAAAGTGATTTTTGTTTTCGTAAATCTATCCAACACTTAGGTTGAAGGGAAGTATTGATTTGGTAAACAAATAACAGGGTGCAGGTTCAAACCTGTTGTGAATCACCAGGTGCATATACTCTGTACAGCCATCTAATGGTTCAAACAAACAAGCCATTAATAAATCTACCCCTCGCTGACAGTCCATTGTAAGCTAAAGTGATTTTTGTTTTCGTAGATCTATCCAACACTTAGGTTGAAGGGAAGTATTGATTTGGTAAACAGAGTGCAGGTTCAAACCTGTTGTGAATCACCAGGTGCATATAACTCTGTACAGCCGTCTAATGGTTCAAACAAACAAGCCATTAATAAATCTACCCCTCGCTGACAGTCCATTGTAAGCTAAAGTGATTTTTGTTTTCGTAAATCTATCCAACACTTAGGTTGAAGGGAAGTATTGATTTGGTAAACAAATAACAGGGTGCAGGTTCAAACCTGTTGTGAATCACCAGGTGCATCCAACACTTAGGTTGAAGGGAAGTATTGATTTGGTAAACAGAGTGCAGGTTCAAACCTGTTGTGAATCACCAGGTGCATATAACTCTGTACAGCCGTCTTATGGCTCAAACAAACAAGCCATTGATAAGTCTACCCCTCGCTGACAGTCCATTGTAAGCTAAAGTGATTTTTGTTTTTGCATTAGTTGCAATCGATCGTTAGAAAATGAATGGTGTCTTAACAACATATTATCCGCTTCGTGATGGACAATCTATCCCTGTACCCTTACCATCTATCCTTAGTGGGTGGTCGTCGCTACAAAAGGCATCGCCTTGGGTTGAGGAGCTTAGTTGAAACCGAACCTTCATTCGCGTAGTACCACTTCATTGTAGTGAATTTGTGTAATCGTACAGCATGGAATCGAAGAAAAGGAAACTGAACGCGAGGGAATATGTGTGTAGAATATGTGCTGTGAGTTTCACACTAAATTGTCATTTGAAAAGGCATGCTATAAACAAACATGGAGTTAGTATTATACCGTGCAAAAAATGTAAAGCTACATTCACATGCAGAGAGGACCTATCTCATCATATATTGCAGCGGCATACATCAGCTAATCGCGGGAAGGAAACTGAACAAATCACCCCAAAACTGACATCTGCTGGGAATGGAGAGGACTGCAAGGCATGCGGGGGCAAAATCAACAACTCCAGTCCACTTACAGTTCTGTGTAAAGAATGTTCATCTATCTTTTCGTGTAAGTATGAGAATCCTGTATCTGTTAAAACCCTTGAGTGTAAATATATTTGTGAATTCTGTTCGGTCCCTTTTGCTCGGAAGTATAGTTTGAAAGTCCACATATTAAGCATACATATTATTAATTGTTTGAATTGCAAGAAATTGTTTATGAGGGAAGATTTTACTAATCATAAGAATAATTGCACAATTATGAGCGGGGGAGCACTATCCAACGAGGAGAACTTTTTATGCAAAACATCTATAGCTCTAGATGGTGTAGTAAAACAATACAATTATAAAAACATAACCATACATGATCCCGTTGTATATTTAAATAATATGGAAGGTGAGGTTGATTCTATTACAACTGAAAACATTAAACTTTTTAATGCAATTAAATGGTATGTAGCCTTACACATTAAATTTGAACGCGGACCCGACAATAATAAAAACTATACTGAAGCATGGTTTCATGCTAAAAACGAACAACTTTTCCTCACTGATGACTCCACAATAAAATATCAACAAATGATTGAACAAATTTTAGTAAAAATAGATAAATTTCAAGCAATGGGAAGCGGGTGGGTGTTGAAATCTTTAAAACGTTTTGTTATTTTTATTGCTGAATATAATCCATGCAGTGGTAGTAGTTACATCCCTTTACCCAAAAAAATCTATAACACTAAAGCAGTAATCAATATTAAAAATGACGATCTCAAATGTTTTATATGGTCAATTTTAGCATACTTACATCCAGTAAGTCGGGATGCTCAGCGGGTTTATAATTATAAAAAGTATGAAAAAGAGTTAGATATGAGTGGTATAACTTACCCAGTATCTTTGCAAGTCATTTCAAAATTTGAAAAAAATAATAATATTGGAGTAAATGTGTTTGGTTATGATCACAGACTGTACCCATTATATTTATCACAAAGTCACCATTATAATAAGCAGGTGGATCTGCTTTACATAACGGAAGACGAAAATTCACATTATTGTCTTATTAAAAATTTCAACAAACTTAATTTCTCAATCACTAAACATAAGGAACAAAAGTTTTATTGTCGTTGGTGCATACACGCCTTTAGTAGTGCTGAACGCTTACATGAACATAAGCCACTCTGCTCAAGACATGATCCTCAAAAAACCACATTTCCAATTAAGGAGAAAAGCACTATGAAATTTGATAAGGCACAATATATGATCCCTGTAGCATATAGAATATATGCCGATTTCGAGAGCATTCTCAGTCCCGTTGAAGGGACTATTTGTAACACTGAAAAATTATCTGCACATATACCATCAGGGTTTTGTTATGTTGTTGTAGATATCAATGGGAATAAGTTTAAAGAACCGGTAGTTTACAGGGGAGCCAATGCTGTTGATGTGTTTTTGAAATCGTTATTAAATGTTAAGGATGAAATTTTAAACATTTATAAAAATATTAAAGCAGTAATTATGACTGATAAGGATAGAGAAAATTTTAAAAACTCTGTCATTTGTAATGTTTGTCAAAAACCACTAGGAAATGATCGTGTAATAGACCACTGTCATATAACGGGGAAATATAGACAAGCATTACATAATGTTTGTAATATGAGCAATTTTCGAACTCCAAAACATATCCCCGTTTTTATGCATAACTTAAAACGTTATGATGGTCATCTTATCATGGAAGGGGTTGGGAAACTAAAAAATATGAAAATTACTTGTATAGCTAAAACTATGGAGGAATATATAGCCTTTAGTATTGGAGAGTTACGCTTTTTAGACACTTATCAATTTATGGCCTCCTCTTTAGATTCATTAGTCAAAAATCTTGTTGATGCGGATAAAAATAAATTTAAAATTATGAAAACATGTTTTGTGGGTGAAAAATTAGACTTGATGTTGAGGAAGGGTGTCTTCCCCTATGAATATATAACGCACGAATCAAAATTTAATGAGGAACACTTACCTCCAATTGATGCATTTTTTAGTCAATTAACTCAAGAGGGGATTTCACAAGAAAAATATGAACATGCTCAAAAGGTGTGGAATGCTTTTAGTATAAAGAATTTAGGAGAATACCAAGACTTGTATGTATTAACAGACACCCTTCTCCTTTGCGATGTTTTTGAAGCCTTTAGAGCCTTATGTTTTGAAAACGATAACCTCGAAATTTGTCACATGTACACAGCACCAGGGCTAGCTCTTCAGAGCTGTCTGAAAATGACAGGAGTAGAACTTGAGCTATTGAGCGAACCTGATATGTATTTGTTTTGTGAGGCTGGGATTCGCGGGGGTATAAGTATGATTTCAAAAAGATTTGCGGAAAGCAACAATAAATACTTAAAAAAATTTGACTCAGATAAGCCATCCAAATTTATAGTATATTGGGATTGCACTAACTTATACGGACATGCGATGCGTCAATTTTTACCTATTAGTGGGTTTCGCTGGATGGAGGAGGAAGAAATCAAAAACTTTAATGTAATGCTCGCACCTGATGAGGGCGATGATGGGTTCATATTACAGGTGGACATGGAATATCCACAAAAATTACATGATTTACATAATGAATACCCACTAGCAGCTGAACATTGTGTTGTAACATCAGACATGATTTCCCCCTATTGTAAGGAATTTCTCGCTGAAAATGATATATCTTTAACATCCAACATCTCAAAGCTTATTCCCAACTTAAACGATAAACACAACTATATAATACATTATCGAAATTTGAAGCAATGTTTAGAATTGGGATTAAAATTAAAATGTATACATAAAATTTTAGCTTTTAAGCAAAGCGCTTGGATGCGACCCTTTATCGATTTTAACACAGAAAAACGGAAATTAGCTTGTAATGATTTCGAGAAGGATTTTTATAAATTGAAAATTAATAGTATGTATGGGAAGACAATGGAGAATGTTAGAAATCACGCAAAATTAGAGTTAGTTAACACTGCCAAACGAGCTCGTAAACTTATCTCATCCCCTGCATTTAAAGATTTTAAGATTTTTTCAAACGATTTAATAGCAGTCCGGTCAAAAAAAACTAATATTTTGCTAAACAAGCCAATATTTATTGGCCTAACCGTTCTCGAACTATCCAAGGTAGTTATGTATGAATTTCATTATAACTTTGTAAAACAAATGTATGGTGATAAAGCTGCACTGATTTTAACAGATACAGATTCGCTCGTTTACGAGGTTGAGAGTGATGATTTGTACACTGATTTAAAACCATATCCCCATTTATTTGATAACTCAGTATATCCTCCGAACCATCTCTTATACAATATTGAAAATAAAAAGAAAGTGGGAACGTTCAAAGATGAAAATGCTCAATCTCACATTTTACAATGTGTTGCTTTACGCCCAAAATTGTATTCCCTTTTAGAGGAGGGAAAGGAGAAGAAAGTGGGCAAAGGTATAGTTCGTTCAACCCTTAAACATCATATTAACCATCAAGACTATTACAATACCTTATTTAAGCCTTGCATAGCAAAAGACTCACGTAAACCAATGTTCCGTATTCAAAGTAGAGATCATAAGCTTTTTACAATTAAACAGCAAAAAGTCACTCTTAGTCCTTATGATGATAAACGGTATGTGTGTCGTAATGGAATTGATAGTTTAGCTCATGGTCATTATCGCATTATAGATATGTCTTAGGTTTAAAAGTTTGTTTTAAGTGATTGTATGTAAAGACATTGATTTCTTTTAAAATATGTGTATTATAAAATTTGTATATCATAAAATGGTTTACATTCGTTTAGCTCATGGTCATTATTGTATTATAGATAAGTCTTAGGCTTAAAAGCTTGTTTTAAGTGATTGTATGAAAAGACATTGATTTCTTTTAAAATATGTGTATTATAAAATTTATATATCATAAAATGGTTTACATTCATTTACAATAGTTGATGTACAATACCAGTTAAAGGTACATATTCATATAAGCAGTCGCTGATGAGTAGACAGTAGGCATTCATTTTATTAGGGAAATTAGTTTGGCCATGAATTTCCAAACGTATGTCAACACCACCTGTTTTAATGAGCTCATTCTGTCGCGAGCAGTCAATAATCCAAATCGGGTATGAATTTAGAAATTCACTACGGGAAACGTTTGGGGCTGCTTCATCCTGCATGTAGTAGTGTTTCCGGAAATTGAGAAAATTTTCATACAACACAGCGACAGCCTTTTTGTTGAAGTTCGCCTGTAGCGGATGGTATGGATAGCATTCTGAGCCGAGGAATAGTTGCATTTGTTGTATAGCACATTGATCGAAGGCACTAGCGTCTTTCGTAATATCATCCGCTCGGGCAGCTTGGAAGCCAATAATAGCAAACCGTGGTTTTTCACTTGAAGAAATCATGCGCACAGGCCAATTAATTGATGATGTTGATGAGGGAATGTTTGGATATTCATACAGTTGCCATGTTCGAAAGCCAATAGGCAACCGCACGTTTTCCCTTAGTACACTCAGCAATTCAAGACGTTGGCTATCACTCACACTTACGAAAGGTATTTCCCACAGCACAGTAGTTAGTTTCAATGTTAAGTCTTTAGTGTTTGAAAGATCCCGCATGGCATTCAGATTGCTGCGTGATCGCACTAACACAAGTTCTTGTTTAACGTTGAGTAGAACTCGTCGAAAATCCTCGCAAAATCCAAACAGCATTTTCAATGGCACGCAAAAATTAAAGTTCCTCTCTGTTTTATTGGCATCGGTATAAAATGAGCTGTTTGTAAGACGTTGTGCATCTTGAGCGGTGAATGATACTAACCCTTTAAGCTGAGTAGCAATACCAGGGTTTCGCACATGATCAACAGTTATCCCATTGAGTTCATAGCGTATTTCAGAGAATAAGTGTGCCATAGCATTAGCGCTAAGCCCGTCTTCATCTTCATAAGCAATTGTTGTCACACCTTTTTCTAGCACCCCTTCAATATACAGTCGGCTTTCACATGGTAGAGTAAGTATATCTTGTTGATGGATTGGTATGCGAATTTCATCATTATTATTTAGACTACTTGATGAATAGGGTGCAATCTTATGGTATTCATAACGCGTTAAACTCTCATCCACGAGAATGGACTCCTTCACGTTTAGTATTGATGTCATCGTGGATTTTAAAACCTATTGATTGTAAATATTGCTTGTTCTCGTTAGTGAGCCGAATATAACGTGCTTGCGTGGAAGTCCGATGTGGAATGATGTATGGTGCATACCGCTGTGCAATATATACTCTCATTGTCGTTTACGTAAATGAAGACGTAAAGTAATAGTTTCTCCTCGGAAATTAACCGTCTCGTTGTCTTGATCGACAATGTCTAACGTTAGACTTGTAAGTACATTCGTATTTATAGCATGGTAGATGATTGTATTTGGTGCTTCAACAATCCGATAGCCAGGTGGTACATTAGGATAAAATTCATGAACGGCATGTGATGGTCTACCATTCAAATATGATCCACTTGTAATATTACAATTAATTCTAATTGCATTGACTTTGGATATTTTAATGCTATGTGGTGATTCATATCTTTCCCCAGGGAAAAATGTCATCACATCATAACCAAAGCCTAGCAGGTATCCTAGTTCTTCATTTACTTCAATTTCAAAGTCTTCATGTATTATCATAACTTCCGAATGTAGGGTGTTCCGATTTGCGCGTATCCGTATGATTTCAGAACCCCACACTTGATTAATATACTTGACTACATCTAACAATTCGTAGGATCCAGTTGGTATTTCAATTATTCTAGTCTTCGGAGGAATTGAATTGTTTACAATTTTAACGACACCATTTGAGAGATTAGGAATTGAATTGTATGTTTCGAGGTCAAGCAAGCCGATTTCCCATGCACCCTCAAGTACAATCGGTGGGAAGTAGTTGCTACTTAGCAATGAGTCGTTACCGCTCAATGTCAATGCTAGCGACATAATGCAATAAATCAAACATATTCATAACTTATATAACTTTTAATAGTATGGAAAATGGATCTTTCATGTAGAGAAATTTTAAACATAACTGCCCACAATTTGATGTTGAATAGGTTTGATACGATTGATGGTTGTAGTATATTGTACAGTTGTGGAAATATTGTTTCAATTCCAATGGTGGTTGTAAGTCCCCGAAGCTATCGAAGTATATAACTCGGTTTCTAATCTTGCGGTAAGCAACCCAATGTGTACCAGGTCCTATAGCATCATCTAAATTAATTATTCCAGCTTCATTATGTTTCCATGGTATGCGAGGCAATGCATTTCGCATGAACACACCACGAAAATGAGGAACGTTAGCGGTGAATTTTGTAAGTTCCACATTAGTCATTGGACGGTTCCGAGGCATGCAACTTAGTTTTTTGAATAAGGATGCAAGTAGAGTCCACTCCCTTTCTTATGTGGCGCTAAATACAAGCCTTTCCCAATAGCTATAGATTCCATAGTTTGATTATGACGTTTCATTTCTTCATACTTTTTCTGTGCACTATGGACTTTATTAACAGCTGATGTAATTCCTGCAGCACCGCCAGAGAGAGCGCCTAGTGCAGAAAGCCCCGCAAATATCGGGATAAGTGGTAATATACCACCTGTCTTGGCAATAGGTATGATTCGGGGAAGTTTCACCTTATTTCCCTTTGATTTCTTCACAGATTTATAAGCAATCTTGATTGTATCCGCCACAGTGGGTGGTTTTGCAAGCTTTATCGCTTTCTTCGCTGAAGTCAATAGTGATCTGAAGGATACTTTCCGCTTCAGCCCAAATCCCAGCTTTCGTTTAACTTTCATTGCAGCTGTCACACCTAAAGCGACAATTTTTTCCCCTATAGATGAATCTTTTGCCTTAACACGTTGCCACGCTTGATCTGCTAATTTTATATCCGCTACGTGTCGATTAGTTATATCTGATGACTGCGAATAAGCTATATCGTGTTCACGGCAAGCTTGATCAAGTTTGTTTCTCCCTCGATCTCCTCGAATTAATCGTTTTTCTAACTTGGTGCCTGGTCCGCAGAATTGATAGCCGGGGATATGTGCTTCAAATGGTAACTTATTAATTATGCTGTTCACCATAGACATTCTCAAATGTGAATGAGTAAAATACATATATACAGTGGTATTTATAACTTTTTTATCAGTCATATAATGAAGCTCGTACCACAGAGACACAAGTTCAGTGTGATTCTAAGTCAAGAAGATGAAGATGTACGGAATAATAGAAAGCATGGACCTTTACTCCCCGGATCGATTCGTGGTGCAATCTGCGGCCCATCAGGTTGTGGTAAAACAAGCCTACTATGCAGTATGGTATATCATCCGTTTGGGCTACGATTTGAAAATGTATACTTATTCTGCAAAACATTGTTTCAACATAAATACCAGCAGCTTGAGACAAATGTAAATTCTATTCGTGGGATGACTTTTACGGGGTCAAGCGATTCGGTTACACCACTCTCTGACATCAAACCTAACTCTGTGCTAATATTCGACGATGTTTCATGTGAATCACAAACGGAAATTCGAAATGTCTACTGTATGGGTCGTCATAAAGGGATTGATTGCTTCTATCTCACTCAGACCTATACCTCTATTCCAAAACATTTGTTGCGAGACAATTTGAATTTTATCGTGCTATTCAAACAGGATTTACTTAATATAAAGAATGTGTATAGAGACCATGTTGCGGGGGATATGGATTTAGCGACATTCATGAAACTCTGCGCCGAAGCATGGAAAGAGTCACATGCATTCCTAGTTATTGCAAAAGATTTTGGATTAAACGATGGACGATATCGGCAGGGATTCGATCACTACTTCAAAGATATAAATAACTCTGCTTAACACTCAACTCATCATTATTCATTCAACTGTGACTCGGTGAGGTAGATATGGATACTAAAGTTATCAAGAATATTGTCAACATACGCAAAGCTCTGCAGCAAAAGTACCTTAATCTTAAACGTGATCTACACAATGAGGCTGCTCAGCAAGAGCGAAAGTTAAAACCGGTCTCGAAACCACTACAAGAATTAATTGAGTTGAACAAACAGACAGCACCAGAAAAAACAATAAATAAACCCGGAGTTAGCAAATATTTAGACTTATTTATACCTGATCATTATAATAGGAAAACCATTGATACATACTATGGACTAACACGAAGTAATGAAGGTATATTTAGGCTGGGTTCATACCCTGTACATTTCAATGATGAAGATGATTCAATCACAATCGAAGATAAAACATGGCAAGGTACATTGGGCTTATATGAATTATTAACCTTGAACAAGCCTGAAAACTATACTCCGGAAGATTTACAAGCTTATAAAGATATGCTGGAAAGAACTGGAGCTCATTTAACCACTAGTGGTCGTCTGAGGGGCAGTCAACGTTATAAATATCAAAAGATTATTAAACAGCTATTTGGGATAAAATCTGGTGGTGAATACCGGTATTGGAACGATCCAAATGAACTGGTAGAACGATTACGCTTACTTAATGCATCACATGCTGCAGGACATACAAGTCATCAAAACGAAATCATTGATATTATAAGCGAATTGCGAGAAGCAAATATTATTCAATGAAGCAAGCTTTGGTTGATGAAATTCATCGGCCTGCTCGACGGAATTATCCTCGACGTCATGTGACTCTTAAAGGAATGCATGATTTATGGCAAGCAGATCTAGTGGAAATGATTCCATATTCAAGGATTAATAAAGGATATAAATATATTCTAACAGTGATAAATGCATTCACAAAATTCGGTTATGCAGAAGCAGTAAAAACTAAATCTATGAAAAATGTTACTGAAGCTTTCATAAAAATTCTCAATAGAGCTCCACAAGCTCCTGCTCACCTCCAGTCAGATATGGGACTAGAATTTTTCAACATGCGAATGAAAAGTCTTCTAAAACAATATAGCATTAATCATTATGCTACGTATTCTACACTGAAAGCTTCAATTATTGAACGCTGGAATCGCACTCTGAAAAATCGAATGTGGAAGGAATTCAGCTTGCAGGGAAATTATAAGTGGTTGCATTTACTACCTCGTCTAGTGCAACAATATAACACTACCAAGCATAGGACAATTAACATGTGTCCTGCTGATGTGCGAGAAGAACATGAAGCAAAATTATTATCCATGTATAATGCTGTTGATGTGAAAGGTACTATCAAACAGAAATTTCAAGAGGGTGATCCTGTCAGAATCAGCAAGCAAAAAGCCTTATTTGAGAAGGGTTACCAACCGAACTGGTCTACAGAAGTATTTCGCGTGCGTCTAGTACAACCTACTCGACCTACCACCTATCTCCTTGAGGCTATGGATGGCGAACCCATCTTGGGCTCATGGTATATGGAAGAGTTGCAGAAAACCAAGCATCCAGATGTATATTTGGTGGAGAAAGTTTTGAAAAAGTCAAAGGATAAATTATATGTGAAATGGCTTGGTTTCCCGAAACCTACATGGATTAATAAAACTGATATTTTATAAATATAACTTTATTTTAATCAACCTCATCATGATCAATGAAACAATAGACATCTTGAAACCATTTCTGTAGTTTCTTCAAATTTATCAACGCGCAGTTTCCCGTGTGAATGCATTGTTTAGCTTCTACAGGTGGTAACTTCTGAAAACTTGCCAGAACCACAGAGTCCAAGTCATATACAACACGTTCTAGTATTCCTGCAAGCCATACTTGCTTCTCTCCTCCTTTAGTAGCAATTCTAGTATACTGATTAGCAAACTCAAGTAAAATGTTCTTTAGCCAAATGTAGTTCACGTTCCCCTCTTCCCAACGAAGTTTATGGAGATTATTTGTGCTCCATGTGTTGCTGCTTTTTACTTGAGCTGTAAGATTGGCGAATGGAAAGGGTGGACGGAAAAACCAATGCTCATACTGGTCATCGTATGCAGGGCCCATAGCCAATTCTTTGATGATGAAATTGTTTCCATTATCTTTGAAACCTTGAAACTCAACTATTCCCAGCGGTTTCATCATGTTCAACAGTCTGGTTCATACTGACTTGAGGTCGCTCCAACCAGTGCTTAAGTATCACAGAGCACAATTCATTTTCATAGATGGTTATAATTTCTAAATATATACGATTTGATTGATTTCGATACTTCTTCGACACTAGTTTACAACGAACATCCTCGATAGTTGCTACTATTGGAGTTGGTGATTGCACAAACTGTAAAAAAGCTTCCATTGAAACGTCATCTGTTTCCAAGTCCATGTATACGTCTTTCAAGATATTTTTTAAGTGGAAGTTAGCCTGCATCTTCTTCTCCTCCAACTCACAGCATACAATATGAAGAATAGCTTTCAATGCTTGTATGTTCTCAATATTTACTCTAGATAGCTTAATGTGTGATGATGGAGACTTCATTTCCAATTCATTATCATTCGTTAACATCATCGTCAGGTTTGATTTGATGAAATTAGGTGTCCATAGTATATTTCCGTTGTAGCACACTGTTTTCTTACGGAGATATAATCGAAATAATGGTAATGTTGCACACCAGAACTCCCATTCAATCATATTGAATGCAATTTCCTGATCTTTATCAACAACTACGACGTATACTTCGAATTCTGATGTTTTGAATTGTAATCCAACAATAACACTTTGTCCATCACGAAGCGGATAATATGTGGTAAAGACACCCTTCATTTTCTAACGACCGATTGCAACTGATGCAAAAACAAAAATCACTTTAGCTTACAATGGACTGTCGGCGAGGGGAAGGTGTTTGTACGGTGCGGAGGGGGGGGGGGGGGGTAAGCACCATTTGTAAAATCACTTAGCTTACAATGGACCACCTGGTGTGATGGGTGTACTGAGTTATATGCACCTGGTGATTCACAACAGGTTTGAACCTGCACTCTGTTTACCAAATCAATACTTCCCTTCAACCTAAGTGTTGGATAGATCTACGAAAACAAAAATCACTTTAGCTTACAATGGACTGTCAGCGAGGGGTAGATTTATTAATGGCTTGTTTGTTTGAACCATTAGATGGCTGTACAGAGTATATGCACCTGGTGATTCACAACAGGTTTGAACCTGCACCCTGTTATTTGTTTACCAAATCAATACTTCCCTTCAACCTAAGTGTTGGATAGATTTACGAAAACAAAAATCACTTTAGCTTACAATGGACTGTCAGCGAGGGGTAGATTTATTAATGGCTTGTTTGTTTGAACCATTAGACGGCTGTACAGAGTTATATGCACCTGGTGATTCACAACAGGTTTGAACCTGCACTCTGTTTACCAAATCAATACTTCCCTTCAATATAAGTGTTGGATAGATTTACGAAAACAAAAATCACATTAGCTTACAATGGACTGTCCGCGAGGGGTAGATTTATTAATGTGTTGTTTGTCTGAACCATTAGACGGCTGTACAGAGTTATATGCACCTGGTGATTCACAACAGGTTTGAACCTGCACACGGTTAACTATTTACCAAATCAATACTTCCCATAAACCTATGCTTCGGATAGATTTATTAAAATTAGCTAATGTACTCGTTTAATTATTTGATTTACATCATTTCATAGTCTATGATTATGATAACCCTTCACCGTTCAAGTACTCGATTATGACTGAAGCAATAGCTTGTTTCTTTCAAACATTAGTTTTTAATACTCATCATCATCTAACTGTAAGCTTAAAACTAGTTATGAAATTAATAAAACAAGAACAAAATATATATAGAAATTATTCATATATTTACATTATTTCTGTAGTTTACAATAATAATACATCATGAAATATTCATTCTATGATCTGTAGGTTGACACTATTTTTTCCCCGATGGCTTGAAACGATAAGATACATCTCAGCTCCTGGAGTAACTTCACTTTGTTGAAAGGCTGGCAGATATTGTTGAGGCACAAAACATTCCACGACTTCTTTTTCCAATCCTCGCAATATGACTTTTACAGCTGGTCCATATTCTGTTTTTTCGATTTGCACTATTTTCAATATTAGGTATTTAACTCCAATCACTAGTTTTCGCATTGATATGGTAGGCCCGGCTACTTGGTTGATGGCATTAACTTTATTGAATAGAGATGTCATGTTGTAAGATTATACAATTTTACTTATAAAGTGGTATTACTTGAGTCTTGAATGAAGGTTTGGCTTCAACTAAGCTCCTCAACCCAAGGCGATGCCTTTTGTAACGACACATTTGGAACATTCTAGATGTACGCTGTACTACGGGGAGGGGGGGGGGGTGCGTCATAGACCACCCACCTGGTACAGAGATAGATAGACAACGGGATAAGCACGGCGGGGTACAAAGACCACCCACGAAGAAGAAAGAAGAAGAAGAAAGAAATGTTTTAATTCAATTAACACCATAAAAAAAAAAAAAAAAAAAAAAAAAAAAAAAAAAAAATAGACCACCCACGAGGGGTAGCATGACGGGGGGTGGAAAAAAAAAAAAAAAAAAAATTAGACCACCCACGAGGGGTAGCATGACGGGGGGTGGAAAAAAAAAAAAAAAAAAAAAAAAAAAAAAAATTAGACCACCCACGAGGGGTAGCATGACGGGGGGGTGGGAAAAAAAAAAAAAAAAAAAAAAAAAAAAAACCAGACCACCCACGAGGGGTAGCATGACGGGGGGTGGGGTAGCTCGACGGGGGGTGGGGTAAGCGCCAGAAACCCCCTTTCTATACTACTCACGAAATTATTCGGATCGCCATATTATGTGAGCCCTGCCCTGCCTCCCCCTCTTACATATGATCGTACAGTACCTGTTTAATTAAGAGTGTACAGCCCGTAGGAAAGTGGCAGCCCAAAATTTAATACTTTTTATTTTTTATTGAATTAACTAAGCATGTTATTAAAGATTTGGCTCATCAAAGTTGTAGAAGACTACATCATGCATCATTTAATAAGATATTTTTAGTTCTCGAAATTGTAGTTATTTTTATAAAATCGATAATACGTGAAAAGTTATTGTTTATAAAATATTTACATGTTTATGAAAAAAATACAATTTCGAAAATTAAAAATATCTTATAATATGATGCATGAAGTAGTCTTCAACAACTTTGATGAGCCAAATCTTTAATAACATGCTTAGTTAATTAAATAAAAAATAAAAAGTAGTCAATTTCGGGCTACCAATTTCCTACGGGCTGTACACTCTTAACATAATTTTCGGATTATTCAAAGTTTTGGAACTTGGTTTTCAATTTATATACTGCATGCAGAAACCAATAGAAGAGGGCGGCCGAAGAAGGAATTCATGGATCTACTGAAGGAGGACGCAGGAGCTCGAATGTACCAAGAGTTAAAGAAGAAGGGGCAGAACCGAGACAGCTGGAGGATGATATGCAAGGAGTTGCTGCCATCCAACCGTTGCAACCTCAGAAGAAGAATTGATGCAATACAAAAAAAAAAAACAATACTGGAGTATTTACTCTCCTTTACAAAGACGAACATTGGTCATTGATTAGAAAAAAGCGGACTCCGAAGATGATAGCTTCGGGGAGTACCAATTTACCAAACTGCGGTCAATTCCTGTTAGTGACGGCCACATAATTTTTTTTCCCCAGCCGGTACCCCCAGCACTGGGAGCATTTAATAGAAATAATAAGATACAATATTATAACAATAATGCACCGGAATACTGCATGTAAGCCCCATTAGGGGGCTTGTGGCAGGATTCGCCAAAACGCTACAATAGATTTATTAGGTATATAGTCCACGCAAAATTAGAAAAGTATGGACATTGAATGTTTTGATCCTGTGCAACACTAAAAATATTCCTTGCACCATTTTGTGTAACCTTGTTGCATTGGATGCAAGGCATAACAAAAATTGGGCAAAGAATATTTTTACGGTGCTGCACAGGATCAAAACATTCCATGTCCAAACTTTTCTCATTTTGCGTGGACTATACCTTCAGTTTCTAGTGTATGCTGAAAAGACCCCCTGGACCCCCCTCTGGCTACGGCCAAGGGGAGCAGTAGGTTACAAAACCCGACCAGTTTGGACCGAAAATCAATCTATAATTTGATTAATAATTTCATTTACTGCTATAACTATTCCACATGATAAGATAAGCTTATAAGCAAGTCTTGATTTGAAATTCTTAATAGTAAGTATGCCACACACCTAGAGAGGCTCATAATCTCATTACACGCTTCAAGTACTTATTTCACTGAATTAACTCGGTAACCTATTCAGAAATCGCAGATACTATATCAAATCTTTAATTCGAAACAAACCAGCCAAACATGTATTCAAATAATATGACTAATGGTACTCATTAAGAGAACCGCCAGCGGCCATACCAAGTTCAATCCACCAGAACAGAGCCTGTTCAACACTGCAGTAAACTTGGTAGTGTGCACAGCGTTGGCAGGGGAACAAGGTGGGACATGATAACGCGCTTAGTCAGTCTAAGAGCGTGTCGAGTCCTGGTCACTTCCGAATTAATCGCGTGGCTTTACTATGTTCCCCAAGTGGTTCGGAATCCACTATAAACAGGAGATCCACCCTGTCAGTCACTCCCCTTCTCCCTGAGATGAAGGAGTCTGCCCTTAGGGTCCCTCAAGTTAATTAACTGACTCAATCCCCCACCAGGCTGGCAGGGTTACTTAAAGCAGAAACGCTGAAAATAGGCGTTGGAAATCAAATATCACTAAGAGAACCCCCCTCCCCCTACGTTTTTTTTTTAAGTCACATTTCACATGACATACACATCGTAGATCTACAAAAAATTTAATAAACCAGTTGTAAGCTAATTTAGGTTTGATCTATTTTAACCAACCCACAACAATACCCCCCCCCCCCAAATGGGTTGGGTCCGTCCCTGCTCCAAGGTACAGATTGACATGACAGATTGACATGATCATCGCCAATCTTCGAGGCACGGCAAGACAAAGGGTAATAAAATTTTAAAAGAAACCTTGCTTAGGGGAAGAGCCCTATACAATAGCCTTTATTAAAAGCAAATTGGACACCCCCGACAATGTGTTTCATATACGATTTCGATTGCCACAGGAAATATCAATTGTAGAGCCATTAAAAATCCCTCATGCCTTAGAAAACATAGGCCTAATTCTCTACATTTTGATGTACTACCCATACTGACATTCCCATCACATTCATAAGTGCGTATTGTATAAGGTGACCATTCGCCCTGATTTTTCCAGGAGACTCCTGGTTTTTTTCCCTGGTTAATCTCCTGATTTTTTCATTTCAATTGGATTTTAGACAAAATATAATCATTTACTTTAACAAAATATGTTGTTTTTTGTAATTAATTTTTTGGGAATACTTGACAAAGTTGTGTATTGTATGTATGAACCTATTTTCTTGTAGAAAAATAGACATCATCTTGAGATCGCATGATGGGGTGTTGGAGGGTCAGGTTTTGAGGTTCAAAATTTGGCTAAAAACTACGCATTTAGAATTTAATGTTTAAAAAATTTGAAGGTGTTCCCTCAAGAGTCCTTCAATGGGGGGGGGGGGGGGGGGGGGTTGCTCAAATAATATCCTGGATTTCACAACTCCATAAATGGTCACCTTACTATTGTATATTATTAAGTTGTTGATTTTAATGGATAGTTTGGATAAGGAATGTATTGTAGTATTGTAACAGCAAAGGCTTTCACGGCCGGAGTTGAATGAAGAACTAGTAGAATCCGGGCTGATGGGCCGTGATCGAAATGAAAGCGAACTTCCATAACAAGACAATCAATGAATCAAGTGGAAGTTCGCTTTCATTTCGACCACGGCCCATCAGCCCGGATTCTACTATATTCCTTCATTCAAGGATTGTATTGATGATTATATGTAGGTTTTTTATCTATATATACTGTATATAGTTATTTATAGGTTTGACGGTGCCGAGCACATGCAGTAACTCTTATTGCAACACTGTACTGTGTGTGGTTATTTCTTTTCATTTATAGCCGCCATCACCAACGAATCAACCGGATAATTCATAATTATGGCAAATCGGTGTTATATAAGGACACATATGCATCAAAATTTAGAGGAAAATATTTTCCGGTTGAAGAAATCGACTAGTTTGTGGAAAATACTATTAATACAATGGAGGTACATGAACAACAAAAAGGCCGTGGCACATCACCTCAGTAATGGGTCTAGGTCTGAGCACGTGTAGTGGACACTCTCTCATAAGTCCAGGCCCGAGCCTAGGGGGTGGCGAGGTGGGCCTGCGCCAACGGTGTAGCCCCAAGGGGCGCAAAATTGATCCATGGAAACATTCCATTTTCCTATGGGTATGAAGCACTCTCAGAAAAAAAAAACTCTAAGAGTATAAGGAAAACTGGAAATGAAATAAGTTAGTACGGAAAAGTAACTGAAAAGGCGCAAAAATTTTCTTGTGACAATCTTCGATAGAAGAAGGCGCAAATTCTTCACCTTGCCACCAGCGCCAAAGTACCTCGGCAGTCGGCCCGGCACTCAGTCATAACCACTGCTCTATTTCGCATGTTGTGGTCAGCAACATACCCAAGAGGTATATAAACAGGGAAGGATTAATTTAAAAGCAATAATATTCACAAATACAATGTTCATAATACAGAACAACCATCAGAGAGATAAGAATCTGGTTAAATGTTTCATTACGTGTTATCACCGTGTGTATAATAGATTACAGAAACCAAGTGTGACGCTCTACTTGCATTGACTTGCATTTCAAAGGATGCTTTAGTAATTAATATCACATCTCTGTTTGATGGGACGGTGCAAATTAATATGGCAGATCATTCATATTGACCCGCGGCCGCATTAAAATCAGCAGATCTATCACCAACGGAACGGAATAATTTAAACTATTTAAATACAGTATTAAAACACTAACACAATCCAAATAACCGGTCCGAGTTTACTCGAACATGCTTTCCAATTTATCAACATTAGTAGATAGAGAAAACGAGTAATTTCATGGTAAATAATTTTCCAGTGGTTAAATTTCCGATATCTCGGGGGGGGGGGGGGGTTGTCCACCTGACGTCACTGGAGGTGAGGTAAATTCTAGATAGGTCAGACCAACACATTACCACACAGCAATACTGGCAGAGCACGCAATGCATTTCAGCGTGAATTTTCTATCATTTATTCAAAAAATAATTTTTTGTGCAAAACCAAATATTTTTTTGGGAAAGCAACCTATCCGGTTTCGTTACTCAATTCAACACCTAAATGCCTGAAGGTAGAAATCATCGATAGAAAGGTTTCGCAGAAAAATTATTTTTTAGTCATTTTTCATTAAAAATTAGTTACTTTTATTTTTTTACCCCCAGAAGCAAACTATCAAGGGGCAAGCGACCCCCCGCATTTTGTCAACATTAATAACGACTACAATATATGAGAATTTAAAAGAAATCGTTGGAGCCGTTTTTGAGAAATAATTTTTTTAGACGTTTTTTGGAGTTTTTTGAGAATAAAACCCCCCCAAATTGAGTTGACCCAAAATAAAATAAAATGGTCCCGAGGTATGATTTTTGTGAACCTACATGCCGAATTTCATCCAAACCGACCGAGTAGTTTGCCCGGAAATCGATACACAGACAGACAGATAGACAGACAGACAGACATTTCGTAAAAACCACTTTTTTGGGTTCCTGGGACCTCAAAACGTGTAAATCCGTTGAAATCTCGGAATCTAAAATTTCGACCATCACAAAGCTTTCCTTATACTACGTATAAATTGGAAAGCAACCAGACGACAATCATCTGTTTTGTTACGTTGGGCTCAAAAGAGTCCAAAAATGACCCCGTATATAGCAATAATTCAAGGGGAGATAGAACAGAAATAGGACAGAGGCCGAAGAAAAACAACCTGGTTGGAAAACTTGAAACACTGGTTTAGCAGCATGAGCACGACTGCCCTTTTCAGAGCAGCAGTCTCCAAGGTCCATATTGCCATGATGATAGCCAATCTTCGATAGAAAAGGCATTAGAAGAAGAAGAGTAGTAACATAGCATATGGGCTAGCAGAAGATTTCTTGTCGATTTCAAGAGCTGGCGGGAAGCCGGCCGCACGGAAGTGTAGTTTTCTCCTAGACTAAGGTGACCGTCCCGATTTTTCCGGGACAGTCCCGATTTTTTAGGTCTGGTCCCGGATTTCTTGGGGGCGGTCATTTGTCCTGGATTTAGATATTTCTCCCGAATTGAACTATATTTAAGTAAAAATTACGTTCCAAGTTTAAATTATGTGAAAAGTTGTTGAATTTTTGCTCTGCCTTCCTGGAACCAATGCACCAACTGAACGAGTGTTTTCAATAATGAATGAAATAATGAATGTGGTCGTCAGAAAAAACACAATTATCAGTTGAGACTTTGAAATCCATTTTCGTGACAAAAGTTAACTTTCACAAGTCTTGCCAAGACTTTTACAAAATGTTACTTTCTATCAAAGACTTACTTAAGAAGGTTCATTCCTCTGAAAATTACCATTAAGGCAGAGCCTTCATAATAATAATAATAATTTGTACCTACTTAGTCATTATGATGATGACAATAAACTTTCGTATCCAACTTAGAATGTATTTTTTATCCATAATGTAGGTCTTATCCAAAAGGTTAATTTATCGGGTCCCCCCCCCCCCCGCCCCCTTTGGGGTCCGTCCCTGATTCGGTTCAGAAAAATATGGTCACCTTATCCTAGACACACCAGCACATAGAAATCTTCTGAAGTAGACTCTATTATATATACTATTATATTTGTTTGCACGCTTCTTTCTTCTGAGGTTACCATCTCAACGATTGGTTGGCACATGGCAGCAACTAATTGCTCCAACTCTCTCGGTCCTGCGGTCCTTGAGTTAATCCATGAATTCCTTCTTCGGCCGCCGCCCTCGTCTATTGATTCCTTCCACATTCACACAGACATCAGAAATAGAATAACTCTTTCTGCTATTTCTATTCCTACAATAATAAAGACGTCGGCAAATCTCGACTGCAAGACTCGTACATGTATACCGGGTCTGAATCTCGTCTGACAAACCATTAGTAATGTAATTATTAATTCCGCTTTAATTCCCATACGTCAATTAACATTCATTAGGGGTTTACATATTTAGGATAATCTCCCTCTCTCCTCTTAGGTGGGAGCGTAAGATACTCCGAAAAGTGTATGGACCAGTGCGAAATCAGGGAGAGGGGGGGGGGGGCAGAGGCAGTGGCGTACCCGAAGAAATAATGAACACTTCGATATATACCAAGAACCTATACGACAGTTGGGAGAGACCCTATCAGGAGGAGGCTAGGGCATGTGGAACGAATACCAGACCATAGGGTAACAAGAGCAGCCCTACACAAGGTGCCCCAAGGAAGAGGACGAGTCGGACGACCACGGATACGATGGCTGGACGATGTTGAGGTGGATCTGGCGACCCTAGGCGTCGATGACTGGCGAATGTGGCATGATTAACCTTTTTTTTTATTTGGAAATAAATCCCTATGGCAAGGCATACCCCGACTTACAGTGAAGATAAAATAGGACTTGTAATCAGCTACATGCACTAAGAAAGATGCAATCTGTAAAGTGTCGAATCCCCACAAGACCTTTATTTACGAAAACGGTCGTGAGGAACAAGTAGCAGTAATACTGAGCAGGGGGGGGGGGACTATTGCCCCAAGGTTACGCAACAGTGTACCCAAAATAAGAACCCAAAAACGTTTGTGGAGCTTACATGCTATTTCAATGCAAGGTACAGGAAAGGACGGTCACCCACTCATTTAAAGGTCTACTTAACTTCAGTAATAAACAAAGAATTAATGCGTTCAGCATACGTCTGTGGAGCTTCCAATCCATGCCAGCACTACAAGGTATAACACATGACGGTCATCCATCAAATTACAGGTCACACCCGATGTTGCTGAACTTCAGTCATATACAAATAAGCACTGCGTGTGTGGAGCTTACAAGCCATTCCAATGCAAGGACAGGACGTTCACCCACACACTTACAGTTCACAAGCGATGTTGCTTATCTTCACTATAAAAAATAAAAATAAAAATAAGAAATTGTTCAACATATTCAACACTGATGCAGCGCCACTCACAAAAACATGTGATTGTTCCCCAAGGGATCACCTAATCCTGAGTGTACCACCACCGATGTTGCTTAATTCGCGATCAGGAGGGGGGGAGGGGCTGAATGAGGCTCTTTCGCAGAGATTTCCAACATGGCGGCTACACATGCACCCACTGAGATGCGATTTTTTGTTGGCTCCACGCATGGCCGTGCCCAGGGGAGTGGTCCAAGGGTTCCAGACCCCCCCCCCCCCCCCCCCGATATAATATATACTGTACATATAATTTTTTTATGTAAACCTGTATTGTTTGAAGAATTTGAATAAATTTATTTGAGTTTGAACACTGGATATAATGAACTTTCATTAATAAATTACGTTTAAAAAAAATAGACCCCCCCCCCCGAAATCAAAACTGGGCATGGCCTTGGCAGAACGTACTTACCTATCCGAAAGCGGTCCATTGAGTTCTTGACTTCTTGAATGGGATTATTAATAATAATAATAATAATAATAATATTTGTGTATTGACCAGAAATTTGACAACTACATTTATTTATTGGTGGTCAAAATTTTTTTATCAGGGGATCGGTCTCTCAGTTCATTGTATATCCTAGTAGCACTCCCCTTCCTGGGGCTAAACCAATGTAAAATGCTTCGACACCTACTATTCCACCACCGGTATTTTCAAAATTTACCACAGGGGAATCCCCAGACACCCCCGCGAGTTGTCATTGTTTACGGCTAATACCAAACCCTCTCAGCTTTGGGGAGGGGTCTTATTTCCCTTTGGGTCAGGGCTTTATTTAGGCCCATGAACCACCCCTATAGCTTATAGTATTTCCATCTATCCACTAGAGTACTTCCTACAACACTATATACCCATTCTCAAGTAATTGATAATCCTCAATAACACGAAAACGGCTTCATAAGCAATCTTAAACCTAATAAAGTCGAATCAATGATAATCCGTTCGCATTATCGCCATTAAATACGTCACAAGACAGATTTCAAAAGTTACATTTACGTCCCGTCAAAACAAATATAGAAGCAGAAGCTCATAAAAATAAAAATAAATTAGGCCACATAATACGGAGCATATCAGTGAGTTATTATACCCAATAGGACAACACGATCATCTGGAACAAATCTGTAAGCCCAATTGAAATCGGAATATTGCCAGTGCTATCTTCACTTGAATGTTTTGACGTTTTAAAATAATAGAAAACTCAAACTTACAAGACAATAGAGACTGCAATCCGTCATTGTAATTTGTCACTAAACTAACCACAATTTTTTAACAATGCACTGTACAAACAAAACAAACGCGCAACACGGAAACAAAAGGTATTCATAAACACTTAAAAATGGCACATTAAATTACAAAAATAAAAACATTAGCAATGGAAAGAGTGAACCGAGGCCATACTGGATAGAGGACAGCCCTATAATTTTAATAACTTGGTAACTGAATTATAAGAAGATGAGGCGGCTCGTAGCCGCGACATAAGTGGACGGGACCTTACCAAATGATTGACACAAGCTGATCGGTGAATCCTCCTGCCATCTAACGGATATAGTTGTAACTACTCTACGGGGTCTTTTGCCTGACAAAGACTGCCATCTCAAACCTTGTTATCAAAACAGATAGACAATCGAATCAACACCTTTGCACTTAGCACTGGGTTTGTTTGAATAATTTTATTCGACTTTTTTGCTTCCCAATGTATAAGTTAGTATAAAAAGCTTTGTGATGGTCAAAAACATTTTCGATTCAGCAATTACAACGGATTCACACGTTTTCAGGTCCCAGGAACTAAAAAAAGTTTTATTTTTTTTATTTTTTTACATGTCTGTTCGTCGATTTGCGGGCGAGCTACTCGGTGGATTTGATTACATTTTATAAGTAGGTTCACAAAAACTAAATCTCGGGACCATTTTTGTTATATTTTGGGCTACCTAACTAAATTTTGGGGGTTTCATCGTGCAAAAAAAAAAAAAAAAAAAAAAAAAAAAAAAAAAAAACGGCTACAAAAACGGCTCCAACGATTTCCTTTCAATTAATATTATATTGTAGTCGTTATTAATGTAAACAAAATGCACTAGGTTACTTGCCCCTTCATAGTTTCGTTCTGGGGACAAAAAATAAAAAATACTTAATTTTCATGAAAAATTAATTAATTAGGCTCCCCAAAATGCGTAAAACCCCTCTATTTCAGTTCTACTATTCACAAATCCCCCCCCCCTTTTGCTCGATTGTATTAATTACCTATAATATAGAACCCTTATTGCTCTGAAAATGCGTAAAACCCCAATATTTCAGCCCTATTTTTCAATAAAATTTCGTATTTAATCTTAGCTCCCCTCCTTGGTCTCATTCTAGATCCTCGCCTGAACCTTAGGACATTCTACATGGCCATGCTTGTAAAGCAGGCGATCCCGGCCTTTCCTAGTTGAGCGTAAGAGAGGGCTTTAACTCCGCTAGGTTGGCTTAGTAATACAACAAAAAAAAGTCCTTTTTTATTTACTGAGGACAATAATTTACCATAGAACTACTCTAATAAACTACTCTACTAATATTCTCTGCCTCGGTACCTAAACTAATTGATAAATAGGAAAGCATGTACGGGTTCACACGTACCGGTTCTTTTTATATTGCAATTGGAAGGGGGAAAGCCTTATAAATCAATGATCTCATGAAATATCAATTGTCCATATCAAACCTTGACCTTGTTATCAAATCAGAAGGACAATCAAATCAACACCTTCCGATTAAATTTGTATTTTTTCAATTTCATTTGACTTTTTAAACAATTCTACATGAATTTCTAAAGCCAACGGCCTTACCATGTTGAATCCATTAGAGCAGAGCATGTTTCAAACTGCGGCAAACTTGGTAGTGTGCACAGCGTTGGCAGGGGAACATGGTGGGACATGATAACGCGCTGAGACTATACCAGTCAGTCTACGTGCGTGTCGAGTCCTGGTCACCTCCGATTGAATCTTGTGACTTTACCATGTTCCCCAAGTGGTTCGTAATCAGGAGGTCCACCCGGCCAGTCAACTCCCCTTTCCCCGAGGTGAAAGAGTCTGCCCTTAGGCAAGTTAATAAACAGACTCACTCCCCCCGCCAGGCTGACAGGGTTGCTTAAGCAGAAATACTGAAAGCAGGCGGAAGAAACAACATTTGAACCTCTAAGAAGCAATCGGATGGGGAAAAGCCCTAGGCGGCTATTCCATCTGTCAATAATCCGTCATTTGTGCGTCATTAATTAATGAGATGTTTGTTTTAATGCGACTATCAACTTATCAATTATAAATTAAGTTATAATATCACAAATGACGGAATATTGACCAGTGGAATACACGCCTTATCAGTGTAAAAATGAAATATCGGCCATTTCTGTTATCAAAACAGATGGACAATCGAATCAACACATTACGATTAAATTTGTATTTTTTCCATTTCATTTGACTTTTTAAACAATTCTATTTGAATTTATAAAAGGCAATCGGATGGGGAAAAGCCTTATAAGTGTAAAAATCAAATATCTCAAAAAAATATCAATCTGCCATCTTTGGCTACAAAAAACGATTGGTGTCTTAGTCCGTAGGAAGGAGTTCCAAAACTGTGGCCAAACGGTGGTAGTGACGGCCACATGTCATGTATCGAAATGTAGAGGAACATTTCTGCTAATTTAACGGCTACTTTTGACAATAGATATTCACTGTGAAAATCGACTTTGCACAAAAAACGCGTAGGAGGGGGTGGGGGTACTCCGATTTGCTCCTAAGACACAATCAAAAGGGGAAAAGCCCTACAAGTGAAGTGGAAGCATCTGGCCGAGCAGGCCAATGCCGTTCATGGGCCGTAGCGCCAAGTAGACAGTAGTAAGCATGTTAATTATGTAGAGCATTGGGTATTTTACATTTGAAGCCAATCGGTGCAAGTGACATTTTTTGCTATCCAATTTATACGTAGTATAAGGAAAGCTTTGTGACGGTCGAAATTTTCGATTCCGAGATTTCAACGGATTTATATGTTTTAAGGTCCCAAGAACCCAAAAAAGTGGTTTTTACGAAATGTCTGTCTGTCTGTCTGTGCGTCGATTTCCGGGCAAACTACTCGGTAGATTTTGATGAAATTCGGCATGTAGGTTCACAAAAATCATACCTCGGGACCATTTTTTTTTATTTTGGGCTAACTCAATTTGTGGGGGTTTTATTTTCAAAAAACTTCAAAAAAACGTCAAAAAAATTATTTCCCAAAAACGGCTCCAACGATTTCTTTTAAATTCACATACAGTATATTGTAGTTGTTGTTAATGTTGATAAAATGCGGGGGGTCGCTTGCCCCTTGATAGTTTGCTTCTGGGGGTAAAAAAATAAAAATTACTAAATTTTAAAGTTTATTAACTTGGGGGCCCACAGGTTTTTTGTATTACTAGGTTATAATTGATTATATTTATAAATATATTACCGGCCGAAGAAGAAGAAGGATTATTATTGGGATCTAATTCTTTGCCAGAGTACTATAACAGTTCATAATTATTAATTAAAATTATATCTTGCAGTACCACTGCTCTAAGATCGCTTGATAAGCGGAAGCTGTATATATAGCAATTTATAGCAAATGTATAGCAATTTTTTTTTTTTAAATATATTGCACCTTGTCCCGGTTTACTGGACAAGGAAAAAAGTGAGTGCAAGTGACGAATGTATTAATATTGTATTACTCTATCCTATATATTATATGCTGCCAGTGCCAGTTGTACCGGCTGGGGGGAAAAAAATGTCTTATGCGTAATTATACAATTTTAGTATAAAATGTGGGCAATATTTGGTGTTGTATAGACAGTCCAGCCAGTTTTGTTGCTAATTAGTCGGATGTCCAATTTTTCCACAGTGTTAATTGGGGCCAACGTCCCCTTGCTTCGTGGTATTAACGCGCGATATTAATAATACAGCTTTTGTAAACAAAGCAGGCTTGGACATTTTCAACTCAAATAATTAATTTCTGGTTGCACAGCTGGATATTATATAAGAAAATGGTCTTGTGAAAAATTCTTAAAAAAAAAATAGATAAATAGATGCTCTCAAAAAAAGAAGACTATTTACCCTGATTTAAGACGATTCTACAAAATTGTTTTAATACACTTCCTCGCGTTTGCCTACAGTAATATAAGAATTCAGGTTCAAGAATCAATCAATCAATCAATCAAAATTTATTTCCAAAATAAAATTTTTACAGGTATTTGTCACTTCCCTATGGGCAAGTGTACCTACTGCGAAAGTTTGTATTTTTGCTTTCCAATTTATACGCAGTATAAGGAAAGCTTTGTGATGGTCGAAATTTTCGATTCCGAGATTTCAACGGATTTACACGTTTTGAGGTCCCAGGAACCAAAAAAAGTGGTTTTTACGAAATGTCTGTCTGTCGCTGTCTGTATGTCTGTCTGTGCGTCGATTTCCGGGCCAACTACTCAGTCGATTATGATGAAATTTGGCATGTAGGTTCAAAAAAATCATAGCTCGAGACCATTTTTTTTTATTTTGGGCTAACTCAATTTGGGGGGTTTTATTCTCAAAAAATTCCAAAAAAAAACGTTAAAAAAAAATATTTCTCAAAAACGGCTCCAACGATTTCTTTTAAATTCTCATTTATTGTAGTCGTTATTAATGTTAACAAAATGCATGGGGTCGCTTGCCCCTTGATAGTTGGCTTCTGGGGGTAAAAAAAAAAAATAGCTCAATTTCCATGAAAAATGACTAAAAAATAATTTATCTGCTAAACCTTTCGATCGGTGATTTCTACCTTCAGGCATGTTATAGGTGTTAAATTGAGTAACGATGCCGGACAGGATGCTTTCGCAAAAAACTTTCTGTTTTTTTTTTTTTAATGATAGAAAATTCAGGGTCAAATGCATTGCGTGCCCTGTCATTATTACTGTGTGGTAATGTGTTGGTCTGACCTTTCTAGAATTTACCTCACCTCCAGTGACGTCTGGTAGACATCCCCCTACTATACTATACTATACTATACTTTTAGCTTGATCAAGAAACTTGTATTAGCAGAAGCCATTACTATACTTTTGGCTTGATCAAGAAACTTGTATTAGCAGAAGCCATTACTATACTTTTAGCTTGATCAAGAAACTTGTATTAGCAGGAGCCATTACTAAACTTTTAGCTAGATCAAGAAACTTGCATTAGCAGAAGCCATTAATAAACTTTTAGCTTGATCAAGAAACCTGAATTAGCAGAAGCCATTACTATACTTTTAGCTTGATCAAGAAACTTTTATTAGCAGAAGCCATTACTATACTTTTAGCTTGATCAAGAAACTTGTATTAGCAGGAGCCATTACTAAACTTTTAGCTAGATCAAGAAACTTGCATTAGCAGAAGCCATTAATAAACTTTTAGCTTGATCAAGAAACCTGAATTAGCAGAAGCCATTACTATACTTTTAGCTTGATCAAGAAACTTGTATTAGCAGAAGCCATTACTATACTTTTAGCTTGATCAAGAAACTTGTATTAGCAGAAGCCATTACTATACTTTTGGCTTGATCAAGAAACTTGTATTAGCAGAAGCCATTACTATACTTTTAGCTTGATCAAGAAACTTGTATTAGCAGGAGCCATTACTATACTTTTAGCTTGATCAAGAAACTTTTATTAGCAGAAGCCATTACTAAACTTTTAGCTAGATCAAGAAACTTGCATTAGCAGAAGCCATTAATAAACTTTTAGCTTGATCAAGAAACCTGAATTAGCAGAAGCCATTACTATACTTTTAGCTTGATCAAGAAACTTTTATTAGCAGAAGCCATTACTAAACTTTTAGCTATATCAAGAAACTTGCATTAGCAGAAGCCATTAATAAACTTTTAGCTTGATCAAGAAACTTGTATTAGCAGAAGCCATTACTATACTTTTATCTTTATCAAGAAAATTGTATTAGCAGAAGCCATTACTATGCTTTTAGCTTGATCAAGAAACTTGTATTAGCAGAAGCCATTACTATACTTTTATCTTTATCAAGTCATCCGGCTACTTTCTTTCTTTCGTGGCCCCACCATGACCGTCACCGATCTTGAGCTTTATCTACTACACTTGCTGTGCTCATTTCTGTTCTTATTTCTTCGTTCCAATGTTGATCGGCTATTGTGAAGCCCAGGCAGTTTCTGCTCTTCAGCCTTCCGTAAGCCACAACACTTACAGGCGTACAGCCGGCCGCCTTACCAAGTTGAATCCAGCGGACCAGAGCAGGTTCAAAGATGCAGATAACTTGGTCGTGTGCACAGTGCCGGTAGGGAAACATGGTAGGACTTGTCCTGGTCACCTCCGAACTAATCGTGTGACTTCACTGTGTTTCCCAAGTGGTTCGGAATCCACTATAATCAGGAGGTCCACTGTCCTATGGGCCCACACCGTGGCCTGGGACTGTGTCCAACCATGCTACTACAGGCGTTCAACATACTTCGTCTTACGACCCGCTTGTAACTTCACTTTTATGGGTTAATTGTAAGAGTGGGCCGAAAGGTCCAAAATTCGCCCATATGGAAAATAAAGACAATTTTCTTTCTTTCTTTCTTTTAGTATTTTCGGCGTAAGATGAGAAAAAAATAATTGTTGACCAAAACTATGATGAAGTACTGTAATACTTAATTTAATTAATTAATTAATAAACAAATATTTTTGGCTCGATTACTAAGCCAACCTAGCGGAGTTACAGTGTTATAAAGCCCTTTCTTACACTCAACAACTAGGAGGGCATGACCAAAAAACGTAGCCAGTGTGTGACACGAACCAAAAACCCATCGGGTGAAAGTCCGTAACCACTACTCTGCCAGTGGCGTAGCCAGATTTTTTTTTGGGCGAGGTCCAGTTTTCATAAAGTTTGCCCGCTTACGATAGGTTTTCGAATGGGGTGGTGTTTCATTTGGCGCCCCCCCCCCCGGGATTGTTTTTTAAAAGATAGGCCTGAAATTTTGATTTTGCAGACGATAACGTTATTAACAAAACTGGAAAAAGGGGGACCGGGGTCTCCCCGGCGATTTTTTTGAGATAAATATCTAAAAAAATGCTATTTTGCTAAATTTTGGGGGGTCCGGACCCTGCTGACCCCCCCCCCCCCCTCCCCTTGAATACGCCACTGTACTCTGCATATACTGAAGTTCGAAATTATTGCCGAAATACCTACCTAGATGCTATGTCAGAACGGCCAGGTTCCTGGCCAACGTTCCTGGCCAACAGTTGTAGCTGTCGGCAGTGGGGCAGGTTCATGCCGTTTAATTTCTTCAATGGGAATTTCCAGAGGCAGAGGTGCATACCACTGAATATTTTCAATTAGCATTGTCCAGAAACTAAATGAAGGATTATTGCAGTATTATATGGAGTATATAACACTGACTTTTAAATTAACTTTTGGTTGAAGATGCAACCTCCACGTTATAACTGAAATTAGATGATAAATAAAAACTGGACTTGGCGGGATTCGAACCCACGATCTACGCCAAGTCCAGTTTTTATTTATCCTCTAATTTCAGTTAAATTAAGAATACTCTATATTACTACACAAGGGCATCGCCAATGTTGCGGTAGGAGGGGGAAGGGGGTGGCAGGGAGGGCTGCCTAAAGGTATAGAAGAGTACATTCCCGGTTGCAGCCACAGCAACAAAAGAATAACTTTACACCGGGGTTGTCCAACTTCAGGGTAAGGATCTAGTTGACCACCCCGTCGAACAAAAATTCGGATGAAAAATTCATATGAAGTGGAAGGCAGACGTCCCATTGGCTAGATAATTTATATAATAATAATTCTAAGCAAGGATTGTTTTATCTACATGCCTCAGACCATGTTCCTTCCATAAAATAAATAAAGAAATATATGGTTTTGCATACAGACCTAAAAGTCCAATAAAATGCAAATTATAAGCGACTATACCTCTCAATGCAAATATTTAATTGGGTCGAGTCAATGGGTGACCAGTGGCGGAACCGAAATTGGCGCCCTTTGCTAACAAAAGGGCTAAGAGTCTGCTGGAATTGGATAGAACACGTGTGCGTCGGGTGATATCCCTATCCCTGCTCACTGGTCAAGGCAATTTCAGACATCACCTCGCCCGAATTGGTGTGCAAGTGGGCATCTGCGCCGATATTGTGCGGCGGAAGTGGATGACACATTCTCGCTGAGTGCCATGTGATCTGGAGCCACAGACTTGTCACTTGAGCATCTAGGGTTGGTAATTTCGGTTGGGCTCTCCGGTTTAGTAGCTGCCATATCGAGATTTGCAGAAGCATTGGCTTAGTAATAGAAACAATAAAAAGTCCTTATTTATTTATTTACAACCCACCCACCACGACGCATTTTTTGACCTAGTTGAAAGGTCCCATGTGGGGACAATCCTGCTCGCTCGGAATTTAAAAGCTTAAACTTTCAGACAAGAGTTCCAGTAAAGAGAAAATCGGACACCCCGAACCCACAACTCACAAGTCCACAACGCATTTTTTATTTACTTTAAAAACTCTATTCTCACAGGCAAAATCGAAGAGCTGTCAAAAATGTCACGTCAAATTAGCAGAAATGCTCTCGCGCCTTGAAAGCACTACTTTTTTTTTTTTTTTTTTAGAAAGTCTCATTTCACAGGAAATGTCCATTATAGAGTTATCAAAAATGTCGCATCCCTTAAACGAAATCTACATTTTGATATATAATACAGTAAATATAATGTGGCCGTCACAAGCACTAATTTGCTATAGTGTTCGAACTCCTCCCTCCTCCCCATAGACGGATCCAGCCCATTGGGGGGAGGGGGGGGGGGTAGTTGGCGGTCAAAATAGAAGAAATACATGCATCGATTAAATAAGAGCGTAATAAATCAAATCAATATATTTAACCAAATTTGGGGGGGGGCAGCTAACCCTCCCCCCCCCCTCCCCCATTAAAAACACGCAAATCCGTGGAAATGTCGGTAATAAGACATAAAAGGGTACAAAATCAGAAACGTCTCGGACCTTCAAAAACTTCCCCATTGGAGAATTCCACGTACAGTCCCTGGTTCCTAGTCCCTGTTGCAACCCCCCCCCCCCCCTCCCCTCCCTCAACAACGAAAACCTTAATCCACCCCAGGATAACCTACAATGATTGAAAAACAATAGCCTAGCCGGAAACCCCATCCCCAAAGACCAAAATTCCAGCCCCCACACCTGCTGCTACATAAAATGAAAATCATAAGTCACACGCATTGTGTCTACCATTAAGTAACCGGACCCTTGAGAAGGATATTATAAAGAGAGGAAGGAAATCCCTATCACGGCAAAAACCAATGTAAACAAATCCAGCCCTCTAGCGGAATTTCATACCAACTACTAGTTACACAATCAGCCGTAAGATGGCCGCACCGGTATCAATCTGACAGGTCCCTGCGGCAAGTCAAGTGTGAACGGCGACCAATCTCTTTGTCAACGAGCCATTACCTACTGTCTAATAAAACCAAATGTCCCAGGAATATTACTTGTTTACGGCCTTAAATTCCCTATTGATTATTTACGCGAAACTAGTATTGTACTTTTGGCCTCAGCCTCATTAGAGCTTATTTTTTTACACCCTGCCAATAGGATTAATAGGAACGTACGCAGGGACGGATCCAGCCCTTGGGGGGGGGGGTAGTTGGGGTCAAAATAGAAGAAACATACAGTACGTCGAAAGAAAGAAAATTGTCTTTGTTTCCATGTGGGCGAATTTTGGGCCTTTCGGCCCACTCTTACAACTAACCCATAATGTTGACTCAAATAACTTATTAATTACCATTATCATAGATAATAATACGGGCTTTCAGTCAGATTTTATTTCATTCCTCTGTAACCAATATTAACTGAGAATTGAGATATGAATTTTATAAGGTTTTAAACGGCAGCCATCTTGGAACAAAATAGCGGATCTTGCTGGTTAACGAACTCGATCAATTTTTGTCCCAAGTTTCATCAAAATGGATACATACTGTATATATAACATTTTGAACGGAGGGTGGTTTTAGGCTCAGGGGGTCATGAAATGAAAAGTTGTGAAGAAATTTTCCGGAAGTCGAACATTGGTCGCCGTCTCAATAGATAGATGAATCTCCTTAAAACAGTTTTTCTTGTCTACTGTAAAATTGGGTTTTGGTCAGTTACGGTTTTTCACGATAAGGTTTAAATGTATACAGTTCATACGCAACATCATCCATTGTTGGTTATCATATTTACACAGAATCACGTTCACTGTATGCTATAGAAACAATATAACCGTAGGGGTCAAACTGACAGCGCAGAGTGCAGGCAATGCATATTACATTTCAATGCCATGACATTGACTTGTCAATATTAATGCTGCAACATAATTTACTTCATTGTAATATCACTGCAGGCGTGTTATGGCGTTTGAAAATAACATATTCTACGGTTGAAAATGCAAACAGAACTATTTAAAGCAGCACTTACCAATTTGCATTCCTAAAATTCATTATTTCGTTTACATTTTTAACCCCAGAATAAGTTATACAGCACCATAGTACTATACTTCAACTTCCTTCCAGCCCGGCCTGGCGTGATTACAGGCCCGTACCCAAGGGGGGGGGGGGCATGGCATTCGATAAAAAAAATAATAAATAATGTAACAGTTTTAGCTAAAACTACAGAAATCACTACGGATACGTACATACCTATCATTTACAAAAAAAAATTGTTCTTGCCCCCCCCCCCCCAAATTGAATCCTGGGTACGGGCCAAGGCGTGAACAAGCCCTAGTATTATCTCATAGGCTATTATATGCATATAAGTACTAAGTAGCCTATCAAGAGTCTGTCGCTCTCGCATCGATTTCCGGGCAAATTACTCGGTCGATTTTGATGAAATTTTGATTGTAGGTTTACAAAAATTACCTCGAGACCGTTTTATTTTATTTTCGGGTAACTCAATTTTGGGGGGTTTTATTTTCAAAACCTCAAAGAAAACGTCTAAAAAAATTATTTCTCGATTACTTTTAAATCCATATAATTATATTATAGTCGTTAACGTCATTAAAATGCGGCGGGTCACTTGCCCCTCGATATTTTAGTTCTGGGAGTAAAAAATTAAAAATAAGTCAATTTTCATGAAAAATGACTAAAAAATAAATTTTTCTGTGGAACCCTTCAATCGATGATTTCTACCTTCACGTATGTTTTAGGTGTTAAATAGAGTAACAACACCGAACAGGTTTCTTTCCCAAAAAAAGTATTTGGTTTTGTGCAAAAAATGATTTTTTTTAAAGAAATCATATAAAATCCAAGCTCCAGTACATTGCGGCTCGTGTCATTATTATTAATTTACCATGAAAAAACTCATTACCTCTATCTACTAATTGATAAATTGGAAAGCATGTTCGAGTAAACTCGGACCGGTTCTTTGTATTGTTTCCGTATGAGTACGAATGTATAAACTGGTACACACGTTCTCGATGTCAACCTACACTGGCTACAAGCGATAATGGACAAGCTTACCATTGACGCAATGAAACAGGCGAAAGCATGACTTAACCAAGTACAGATACGAGCCGTTCATGATCCTAACCACTTTCTTAGAATTAAATATGATGAACAGTACATTTAATTTATATTTTATTAATCGTTACATCCAATATCAAGTCAAATCACACGATGGAATAGTCGATTTACATAGTCTGCAATAATTTCAAGCTATGAAAAAGCCCGTGTCGCATGCATATGGGAAATAGGAATGCTGGAATAAGTTTTCGCTTTCCCTTTTATACGATAATTTAAGGTAGTAGTAGAATGGTTGGACACAGTCCCAGGCCACGGTGTGGGCCCATAGGACAGTGGACCTCCTGATTATAGTGGATTGGGAAACACAGTGAAGTCACACGATTAGTTCGGACAAGTCCTACCATGTTTCCCTACCGGCACTGTGCACACGACCAAGTTATCTGCATCTTTGAACCTGCTCTGGTCCGCTGGATTCAACATGGTATGGCGGCCGGCCCAATTTAAGGTAAGCTTTGTAAATTTGCAATAGTCGATAATATTAAACTTTTCACACTAATCAATTGAAAACTTGCGAAGTGAGACTAACAAAACAACACCAATTATTTTCGGGGTCATGCCTTTTTTTTCCCAAATGAATGTTTCCTTCAAAACTCGAGAAATTGGGAAAATTGAGTTTTTTTACTTAGGAAAAATACAAGCAAAAAAGTCGAGTGTCCCCATTTTGGGCAATTGCACTGTAAATCCTTCATTTATTACGTGTCCATAATGACCATACGTTATTGCCGTCTTCTGTTAAGAGTGTACAGCCCGTATAGGCAATTGGCAGCCCGAAATGTAGTACTTTTTATTTTTTATTTAATTAACTAAGCAAGTTATTAAAGATTTGGCTCATCAAAGTAGTAGAGGACTACTTCATGCATCACATAATAAGGTATTTTTGCTTTCCAATTTATACGTAGTGTAAGGAAAGCTTTGTGATGGTCGAAATTTTCGATTCCGAGATTTCAACGGATTTTCACGTTCTGAGGTCATAGGAACCCAAAAAAGTGGTTTTTACGAAATATCTATCTATCGCTCTGTCTGTGCGTCGATTTCCGGGCAAACTACTCAGTCGATTTTGATGAAATTCGGCATGTAGGTTCACAAAAATCATACCCCGGGATAATTTTTTTTATTGGGGGCTAACTTAATTAGGGGGGGTTTTATTCTCAAAAACTCCAAAAAAAACGTCTAAAACAATTATTTCTCAATAACGGCTCCAACGATTTCCTTTAAATTCACATATATTGTAGTCGTTATTAATGTTAACGAAATGCGGGGGGGGGGGGGGGTCGCTTGCCCCTTGATAGGTTGCTTCTGGGGGTAAAAAAATAAAAATAAAAAATTTTTCATGAAAAATGACTAAAAAATAATTTTCTGCGAAACCTTTCTATCGATGATTTCTACCTTCAGGCATGTTTTAGGTGTTAAATTGAGTAATGAAACCGGACAGATTGCTTTCCCAGAAAAGCATTTGGTATTGTAAAAGGTATTGTTTATAAAATATTATCATGTTTATGAAAAAACTACAATTTCGAAACATATCTTATTATATGATGCTTGAAGTAGTCTTTTACAACTTAAATGAGCCAAATCTTTAATAAAATGCTTAGTTAAGTAAAAATAAAATAAAAGGTATTAAATTTCGGGCTGCCAATTTCCAACGGGCTGTACACTTTTAAATAAAGTTTTTAGGGTTCTGTCACCCCATCCGCATTCTCTATTTAAATTTATATCTATACTTTAGTCGCTCGACAGTTCCCTGGTCTAATGAATATCTCCGCCATCTTTTGTTACCACTAGGCAGCTACTTGAGTTCTATATAAATATAGGTGAGATGGGATACTCGAGCGAGCCAAATTTTGGAATCCTGGAACCACCTACAGGGGTTGCCAGAATTGTCAGACATAAAACCGGGACAAAGAGCCGAGATGCATTGTATCTAGTGTAAATTTAAAAAAGAAAAAGTCCATTTTATCTAGCGCATTTTTTTAAATTAGATTAGTATGTTTTGCAAACACTCTTTTCACTTATTATTATTTTCTTTCTGGTAAATTTTCAGTATTTTTTTAATTTTTTTTTTTTTTTAATGCTAGTTATGTTTATATTGTCTGAACCGGGACATTTAAGGTTGATTTAAAGATGCCGGGACAGAGATCAAACACGGTGAAAGTCCCGGTAAACCGGGAAAAATGGCAACCCTACATTGACCTGCTAAGGTTTTTAAATGGCTGGTCATAGGCAAGACCGTAGCCAAGGGGGGTTCATGGGGGTTGAAACCACCCCCCCCCCCCCCCAAATGAAATGGCTTGATACTAGATAGAATCGGATTTTGAGAGGAAAAATGAAGGAAAAACGACTATGTAAATCCAATGAACTTTCTGAACGCCCCCCCCCCTCCCCAAAAAAAACCTGGCTACGGCCTCCGGCCTTGGTCGTAGGAGATGTGACGAGTGACCCTAGAAATTTAAAAATCTATTTTTGGGGGGAAGCAAACGTCCCATCTCACTTATATAGAACTCTAACAGCTATTACCACGGCCCCAATCCCATCTGCCGAAATTACTTCCGATTTCGCTATTCGAGATAGACCAAAACAGGGGAATCCCAGACACTTCGCACCCTATACTAAGACATTCCAACACACCAAAAAAAAAACATTAAATACTCAATAAACCCATCCCTAATCCATTGTATTTGACACCATCTAACAAAAAAAATACACTTGTAAAATAAGAAGCCGCATAAGGGAATGCAGATGAAATGGCAAGTTGTAACAGCTATCGTTGCGACTGGCAGGAGAAAGTTGGGCAATCATTTCACTTTTTACATGGCAAAGATCATGCTACCGTTTGCTACAATCTGTAATAATAATATGTTGCAGCAAGTGTCAAGGATGAAGATTTATAAACATCCACATGGTTGCCACAATAGACTTGTCAGCAGGGCCGTTGAGAAAATCAGTCGGCCTCGGGCCAAAAAGAAATGTGCACCCCCCCCCCCCAGAAAAATAAACTCTGTTATATATTGTCACCCTCAAGTCAGAAGGGCGTAACATCAAAAACAACATTTTGAGATAATTGCGTTTGTGTACGTTTAGTTTTACATAAACAATTAGATTCGCCCTCATAATCGAAAATTAGAGCTTTATTTTTCAAGATTGAATTTTTTTCGACATCTCCAACAGTATAGAGCACATGACAATGTCACTAAATCTGATCATAACTCAATTTCTCCAAAAATGTTGATTAAGACTTTTGGGTGACGATATAAACCCCGGTGTTACGTTAATCCCAAATCGCCATAATAGGGCTGTAGATGTATAAATTAATACACATTTACCAGGAGAGCGTGCCCTTAAGTAGTGGATTCTTGTCATCATAATACATGGGAGCCACTATGATAGAAAGACATGCCATAATAGGGCTGCAGGAACCACCACTACGGAACGACGGACAAATTTATAAATTAATACACATTTACCTATACCTGGAGAGCGTGCCCTTAAGTAGCGGATTCTTGCCATCATAATACATGGGAGCCACTATGATAGTAAGACATGCCATAATAGGGCTGCAGGAACCACCACTACGGAACGACGGACAGATTTATAAATTAATACATATTTACCTGGAGAGCGTGCCCTTAAGTAGTGGATTCTTGTCATCATACACTGAAAAAAATATTTCTTACACACGCTGTGTAAGCCGGGACTTGTTTGGATATTACCCAATAAAGTAAAGATTACCCAAATTTGTTTTAAACTAAGAGTAGCAATTGGTTTCTATCAACAAAGTGATATGTGTAAAGTCATTAGTGTAAGCATTACACAATGATAGGGTTCTACCAACCTATTTTGTGTAGGGTGACTATTTACACGAAACTAGTGTTAACGCAGGCCAAAAATTGGGTCAGTATTACTCGGTGTTCAGTGTACTTTCTAGCCGTGGGTATTGAGTAAATATCACACGAATAAAAGGGGCTGAAAATACAACGCTGCTATGTACCTTTTATAAAAATTGCGTTGGTGGCTGAAGTTGGGTAAAATCTAAACTATTTGGTTAATATGAGCACTAGAGAATGGTGTAAATGTTAGTCTACAGTTTGTGTTAAAGTTGCAATGACTACTTGTGTTGTCATAGCCCACCACTTGTGCTCCATACACACGAATGCATATTTTTTTTTAGTCTACACAACCCTTAGGTGAAATCTACACGAACCTGTGATATACAGTATATCTGTACATGGCCGTCCCCAGAGGGGTGGTCCATGGGGTCCGGACCCCCCCCCCCCCCCCCCGAAATAAATTCTTGTGTGTAAACCTGTATGGTTTGAAAAATTTATCCATTAATTCATTAATAAATTACGTTAAAAAAAATTTGGACCCCTCCTGAAATCAAAACCTGGGCACGGCCTTGCATCTGTACTATTTATGCAGCGATATTTGTTCACTGCCAATCAAAGAATTGTCAGTTCGAGTCCCACACTTTCCTACATTATTGCCATATGGCTATTACCCTATTATATTAGTAGGTATCATGCCAATGATCATAGTCTAGGTATTGAGGAGAAGTCTCTACTTGCCAAGTTTATCAAAATCGGTTCATAATTACGTATTTTAAAGTATTGTCAAAAACTGAGATAGGCAAAGGTGTACACGTAGGAATTTAGACTCATGGCCCGTCCCGTATTAAACCTCATCAGTAGCCTAATACCCATGCCACTTGACCGCTGTGGCCAAAGTAGCTAATAATGAACAGTAAATTTACCATTTGTAGAGTTATAGGAGCTCATTTTGAAAGTCAACAGACTAGTCCTTTGATTTTCTTTTGAAAGACATAGGACCTAGGCTATGAAGCATGCAATATGTTACAATCACCTCTCAATATTGAACTTCTTACTAAATCGTGATTGAAATTTTCTTTTAACGTTGTCTATGACTTCTATTGCTTTCATTGGTATGTCTACTATCAACTGATAACAATTTAATTTGAATTTATACGTTAATCCTAAATGTTTACTTAACAAATTTGAATTCTGGCGGGAACGCTCTACACGGAGATGTGTAAAATGTATACATTACATAAAATTGATTGGAAGTTACACACATTTGTTTAAACATAAGCCCATCATTTGCAGAAATCACACGAAATCGAGTAAATTCTATACTACTTCTCAGTGTACAATTGAGACTAAATTTTATGACAATTTAGTGCATAAATGCATAAATTTTCCATGAAGTCGAACGACGGTCTCGCTCGTAATAGATCTACTGTATGTAGAATTTTCAAATTCTACATATCTAAAACATCCAAACGCGGCCATGTCAATGGCCTAATCCTATTTCAATCTTATAATTTAGACCCCCTCCCCTCATTCCCCTAGTAACGCAGTCTTGTAGCTTTGCCATGTAATTATAATAATATGTGGCGTATCACTGAGGAACCCCCCCCCCCCCAACTACCCCCATAATATCAGGGATATTAATATACATATTATTGTATATGATAACATTTAATAATAGCACGATGAAACGCAACAAACTACTGTTATTTAGCGAAAAACCGTTGAAATCTGAATACAAGTTGTGTAATGCTAACACAACTTGGATAGAATCCACGCGAGGGTCGTGTAAAATTTACAGCGGGTGACACCTGCAAACCTGAAATACCGTTATACCCGCGATGCCTGAGCCCTGATGCTTCCCTCTTCCCAGTCATTGAATGTCTATTAGCAAGTGCGGTAGCCGGTTGTCAAACTTTTGGACTTTATTTTCCTTCAGGTGTTTTTAGTTTCAGTGCAATTCAGTCAATGTTCGAAAAAATGGAGGGAGTAGTGCGATTAGATGGCGAGAAGTCAGGTTCGTTTGCCATGAAAAGAGGGGTAAAACAAGGGGACAGTTTAAGCCCACTATTATTCCTGATTTTTATGGATGAAGTAATGAAGACGTGCAAGGCAAGAACTGATCGATCGTTGGTCGGTTTGTGGCGACTTAGGCACGTGTACGTGTAAGCCCTTGCCTATGCAGATGACGTAGTCCCAATAGCAGACTCTCCAGCAAAACTACAATTATCTGGGTACAGCAGTGAACCAGACAGGCCAACACCAGACCGAAACCGAGTCCAAAAGACAACAGCAAGGAGAACTCGAACGGAAGACAAAGACCAGAGTCCAACAAGCCATCTTGGAGCCGATTCTCCTCTATGGGAGCGAAAGCTGGACACCTACAACAAGTGACCTAAGTAAAATAAACGGGAGTCAGATGAAGTGTCTAAGACGGATTGCTGATCGAACAAGATGGGAACGAATCCGAAACGACCGCATCAGGCAAGACCTGCGCAAGTGGATTCCATAGAGAGAAAAATGGAGAACAAGCAGTTGCAATGGTTCGGCCACGTTTAAAGGATGGACGAGAAAAGGACCACCTGGAGATTGGCGGAAGCAAGGCCACAAGGAAGAAGAACCATCGGCAGACCGAGGACAACTCTCGAGGAAAGGATTGAACAACTCGCCGGAGCAAGATGGAAAACAATTGCCGAGCTCAAGGCGTTAACATTCGACAGGGGCGAATTCAGGAAATGGCACTAGGGGGGGGGGGAGAAGAAGGAGAATTGTTTTTAGTGTGGCCTCTTCAAATTTAATGTAGGCCTAAAGTGAAAGTTTGTTAAGTTTAAAGTTCAAAATGGATATATTTAGTTCTCCAAATTTCGTGTCAGCATTGTTCTCTGATGGCGAAGACATGACAGAAGAAATGCTAAGAGTTGAACGACAACAAGAAATCCCTTTTGATAATTACGGTAAAATGTAATGCTTAGTTTTGTTCATTATATGTTATATGCCAATATATAAACTTGTATTCTTATTTGATTTGTCTCAATCCTTCTTTTGTTTTGTATCAACTGTCGAATATTATTCCTGATACATCGAATGGTTGACGTCACTTTCGTATTTTCCGGACGTGCAGCTAATGTTTGTGAGTGTAGAACTTTTACCTACATGATATGTTCGAGACATGCGAATGTCACTAAATTAGGCTGTTGTTGTTGTTATGTATGTATTTTGTTGTGTTTGTTCACAGTGTGAAGAATTTACCGGTGATACTGAGTGGGATAGTGAAAGAAACCTGCGGTTTGGGTGTTACTTGCCTTACTTAAAAAAGAACTCCCTATTCGTGACTGCCAAATGAAATGGAAATAACTTTGAAAAAAAATCGCGGATAATCAGTTTTTTAATGAGAAGATGGACCGTAGGACCTTTGCCTTGGTGGCGTTCAGTTGTTAGCTTTTTATAAATTATTCAGAATATGTAATTAACGTTAGACCCGCTAAATTTATTTGAGGCTCTAACGTTAATTACAAATGCTGAATAATTTATAAAAAGCTAACAACTGAAAGTCACCATGGTAACGGCCCTACGGTACATCTCTTGAGTAAGCTAGGTGCAACCCTAACCGAGGGTACAAGTAACACCCAACGCCTTCTGTAAATTCTACACAACGTGTGTTCAAATCCAACCCAATGCATATATATTGCTGTGTTACAACCACACAATAAGGTCGGCTAGATTTTACCCAAGTAGTTGAGTAGCATGAACCCAAACAGGTAGCCTAAACTAGATAGTACTCAAATAGTTGGGTAGAAGATACACATGTCGTATGTTTCAATCTACATAAGAGTTGTGTAAAATAAACACAGATAATTTAGTAAGCATTACTCAATCACATTTACACAACTAGTGTAATTTTTACCAAACTTGTATGGGTAATATCTATCCCAATTATTGTAACAATTACTCTACGTATTTAACACAACTCATTTAGTAGGATTTACACCCTATTCGTGCCGTCCAAAAGTTACACGAAATTTCGTGTTGCAGTAAGCCCTGTCGGGTTATATTTACAATAAAATTTTTTGAGTGTAATACATGGGAGCCACCATGATAGTAAGACATGCCATAATAGGGCTGCAGGAACCACCACTACGGAACGACGGACAGATTTATAAATTAATACATATTTACCTGGAGAGCGTGCCCTTAAGTAGTGGATTCTTACCATCATAATACATGGGAGCCACTATGATAGTAAGACATGCCATAATAGGGCTGCAGGAACCACCACTACGGAACGACGGACAGATTTATAAATTAATACATATTTACCTGGAGAGCGTGCCCTTAAGTAGTGGATTCTTGCCATCATAATACATGGGAGCCACCATGATAGTAACACATGCATCCCTGGCCATCATCCAGCACTACGGCCATTGTAAATCACTGCCACACTCAGCACTTTAACTCCCTGTCATTCTGCATATGACAATAATCTTATTAGCACCGCACATAACGTAAACACATCACTATTTAGTAACTGGTCAGTATACACTTCTACATTATCTGCAATTAATTATCACACGCTACTATTGTTGAATCAGCACTCACAAGCATTCCATTGCAGATTGTTACCGCAGATGTGTACAATAAGCGGTCCCAGTGGAAACAAGAATGTAAGCAATAGTACAAACTACCCTTCGACCATGTAATAATACTCTAGACCCGCCATGTTAAACACCCGACACAAAAGAGCCAACTACCTACAAGAACATGGTCGCAACAGAATGCTAACCAGGTGTAATATTCTTAACAAGACGTGTAACATAGATATATTCCATGAATCACTAAATAGCATTAGCAGGAAAGCCTTACATCATGCGTTATTGCTTTCCAATTTATACGTAGTATAAGGAAAGCTTTGTAACGGTCGAAATTTTCGATTCCGAGATTTCAACGGATTTACACGTTTTAAGGTCCCAGGAACCCAAAAAAGTGGTTTTTACGAAATGTCTGTCTGCCGCTCTGTCTGTCGATCGATTGCCGGGCAAACTACTCGGTCGATTTAAATGAAATTTGGCATGTAGGTTTATAAAAATCATACCTTAAGACAATTTTTTTTATTTTGGGCTAACTCAATTTGGGGGGTTTTATTCTCAAAAAACTCCAAAAAAACGTCTAAAAAAATTATTTCTCAAAAACGGCTCAAACGATTTCTTTTAAATTCACATATATTGTAGTCGTTATTAATTTTAATAAAATGCGGGGGGTCGCTTGCCCCTTGATAGATTGCTTCTGGGGGTAAATAAATAAAAATTACTAAACTTTAATTAAAAATGACTAAAAAATAATTTTTCTGCGAAACCTTTCAATCGATGACTTCTAACTTCAAGCATGTTTTAGATGTTAAATTGAGTAATGAAACCGGATAGTTTGGTTTTCCAAAAAACTATTGGGTTTTGTGCAAAAAAAATTTGTTGAAATAATGAAAGCAAATTCACGCTCAAATGCATTGCGTGCCCTGCCATTATTGCTGGGTTGTGGTAATGTGTAGGTCTGACCTATCTAGAATTTAAGTCACCTCCAGTGACGTCAGGTGGACGACCCCCCCCCCCCCCCGTGATATCCGAAATTTAACCATAGGAAAATTATTTACCATAAAATTAATCATTTTCTCCCTCTACTAATCGATAAATTGGAAAGCATGTTCGAGTAAACTCCGACCGGTTATTTTTTCACTTGTAGCAACTTTGTCAAAATTGGAGTGTTTCCGTTTATTATAATATATTCTATTTATTTATAGAATTTCCGAGGGATCAACGTAAAATGACGTCACACACTGGCAAAAGTACTCGGGGAACCATATTACCTGGCAACAAAGTCTCTGTTGCTAGTGGTAAACAAATAAATCTTTTGCTAGCATAAATTGGGCCTGTGACGTCATCCGCTGGCAAAAGATAAACATAATTATGGTGCCTCAACTTTCTTATGCAGTGCATCTAGAATGCCGCGTCTAGACTATTAAATGTTAATATATTAATATTAATCATTATATAAATATAAAAGGTACTACCCCGACCACGACAGGATGACATTTCGAACACTCATAAAAATCGAATTAACAAAGTGTTCCAAATGTCATCCTATCGTATAGTAAGTCTGTAGGAGAGCGATAAAAACATAAGCTTGCTGTTCCGCCCTTTGTTGACACAGAGCGAAGTAGTATTTTTTTAACGTAACTTATTAATGTATAAATTCTTCAAACCATACAGGTTCACACACAAAAATTTATTTCGGGGGGGGGGGGGGGTCCAAATTTTTTTTTAACGTAATTTATTAATGTATAAATTCTTCAAACCATACAGGTTCACACATAAAAATTTATTTCGGGGGGGGGGTCCAAATTTTTTTTAACGTAATTTATTCATGAATAAATTCTTCAAACCATACAGGTTCACACACAAAAATTTATTTCGCGGGGGGAGGGGGGTCCGGACCCCATGGACCCCCCCCTGGGCCCGGCCATGGGTTAGAATCATAAAAATCAAATCACTGAGTTGTCACGAAAAGTCAGGACAGTCAGAAGAAAACTATTTCTCAGTATTTTGGTATACATGATAATAATAAAATTATGTACCACTTTCTAACACAGATTGGCCACAATTATTGAACTTGACAGAAAGCGACTGGTCCCAAGGAAGGATTTCAAGAACTGTGGCCAATTGGCCATCTTTCGAAATGTAGAGGAACCTTTCTGCTAATTTAATGGATAATTTTGACGAGTTTATGGTCCGTATTTTTCGTGGAAATTGACCGTAGCAACAACAAAACGCATAATGGGGGTACTGCTATTTACTCTCAAGTTTTCTTTGCCTCTCTATAAATAAATAATTACTTTAAAAAACTTAATATGGAAGTACATGCAATCCAAAGAACAAGAAAATCGAAAGCATCCTAATCGAATCAGGTCCGGCAGGGCATAGTATTTAAGCAATTTATTGAAATAATAATAAATAAAGACGTATATTTTGTCAACACCCTAGCACACAATCGTTCAAAAGGTTTATACGCCCGCATAAGAAGCCCAATAATTTACCCTTTGCGGTTCACGATTTTTAAATTCAGGTAATCGGTCAATTTTGGTAACAAGGTTCAGGTTTCCTGACCCCAAACCAGTGGCGGACACAGCTTTTTATTTTGGGGAGGGTCATTCCTCAAAATGCCGCCTCAGGTATAAACTGCAGTGGCGGCGCTACAAATTTTAAGGTGGGGGGGACCATGGAGGAGCATGACTTCTATCTGGGGGGGGGGGGGGCAATGAAAAAACAAAACACTTTTCATTGGGAGTAGGTATACCGTTCAATAATTCTGCAATTTAAGAAGATGTAAAATATCTCAAAACTGGGGGGGCCCCGGAGGGGCCGGAGAAACTTTTGGGGGGCCGGCCCCCTCGGGCACCCCCGTAGTGCGGCCACTGATAAACTGAGAATAAAAACAAAACGGTATTTGATTTAAGTAACTGATTTCGTTTTTCCGAACAATTCTGGTTGGAACATACAGATCGAAACCATTCAAAGAAGTATTACAATAATATTAAAACTAAATAACAAAGTGGGTATGTGTACTTATGAACGCGCGTGAGAAGTTATACTTCTTTGCCATCATTAAAAATAAAAATAATACGTACGGATAGTACTAAAACACATTTGACGCTCAATTGCAATTTTTATCACAAACTTTTTATTAAATTTATTTATTTATTTTGTGAAAATTAAATAACCAGGTTAGGTTAGCTATTAATAAGTATTTAACAGTAATAATTTAATAATATTTAGTGTTAATAATTCTATTAAATACAAATATTTAGATTTATATCAAGAAATAATACGTACGGATAGAACTAAAACACAGATACAAAACGGCGGATTCTGTGAGCCTTTTCTGTGAACTTTTTCTGTGAAATGCGCGCGCATCCTCAAAATTCACTCTCGATCGTAAAGAAGTATAACTTCAAAAATAAAAAATTAAACTTTCATATTTCATGTTTTTTTTAACGAATCAAGTGCTCATTTTGCCGTTTTTTTTAAAGTTTTGGAGGGGGTCATAACCCCCGTGACCCCCCCCCCCCACTCTGTGTTCGCCACTGCCCCAAACACAGTAATAGAAAATATTTTCGTCGGTTCTGACTCCTCAGCCCACCCAACTCACATAAGTACCTTTTTCGCAATCATTTTTTTTTCAACCAACTGAGGAAAACACGGCTGGCAGACATGTATTGATTGATAACCACAACATCCTAAATATTAGTGAATTATGGAAAGAGTATCGTCAACAGGCTACCGTGCCATTTTTTCCCACCGTTGCATTTTATAAAGTCAATTTCCGTCATGAAAATGACAGTTTAAAGACGTCGCCAGTCTCGATAAACTTTCCTCGATTAATAAATCACAAAAAAATTGATTTTTAAAATGCCAAGGGTCTTAATTTTGACTCCTATCGCGTGACCGATTTGAATGTAACCTCACAAAATCATTTCAAGAATTGAATTGCCTATTATTTTGTACACTGTCCCATTAAAATACTTTACGGTAAGCTAAGGGTGCGTTCGCGACACTTCTGATACAGTTCGACTACGTACCCGACAGCTGGGGATATCGCACAAAAATAAATAAATAAACAACGATTTTTGGTTACATTACTACGCCAACCTAGAGGAGTGAGGGCTGCGAGATCCTCTCTTACACACTGACAGTTAAGAAACAGAAACTAAAATACATAATGAGAAACGCCTTCTGCGTGTAATAATCCAAGGGAAGATAGCAGGACTGAGGGTTCCCGACAGAAGAACAACATCCTGGTTGATAAACCTGAAGTAGTGGTTTGGCAAGAGCACGACTTCCCTTATAAGAGCAGCAGTCCCCAAGGTCCAAATTGCCATGATGATCGCAAATCTTCAATAAAAGAGGCTTTAAAAGAAGAAGTAAAGAAACTTGAAGAATTTGAGATGTGGTGCTATCGGCGCATGAAAAGTATACCTTGGCAAGCCCATGTTACAAATGAGGACGTTCTAAGGCGCTTATTCCACATACGTCAATAGTAAATATGGTATTGACGGAAATTTTAATTTTTCATTTCTACACTACATTCCACATGTTTTTTCAACTATTGATCACTTTTCTTCTATTGACACGTATGCGCCAAATTTTTGAAATTTGTTTGCATTTGTTTTTTGAAATTTTGTTTGTATTTGTTTTCTTCGTACACTTATTATTTTTAATAAAACCTAATAATAGTAGGAGATCCGAAGTAAGATCGACCTTCACCGATCTGTTTAATGGATGAAAACTGTTGTATAAACAATCTATTAAAATGTTTGTACTTAACATATTCCATAACGCCATTTTAGTTTGTTATTGTTTGCAGCGCGTGATTTTACTCTATGATCATTGATCAATTTTAACTATGGCATAGAGTAAAATTAAAATGTCCGTCAATACCATATTTACTATTGACTATTGACGTATGTGGAAAATGCGCCTTACCAGAGTAAGCAAAACAAAAACTCTCCTTGCATCGATAGGGAAAAATAGAGCTCACTGGATTGGCCATCTGCTTAGACACGAACACTTCATCAGCTGCATCATAGAGGGATGAATAGAAGGGGTCAACCGACCTGGGCGCCCAAGTAACGAGAATCTCCAGCAAGTTATGGAGGATGTATGGGCCAAGACATACGTGGAGCTGAAGAGGGCGTACCAGGATCAAGGGGAGTGGAGGCATCAAAGTCACATGATGCTGCCAACCAGCCATCCGCCTGTAACTTGAAGAAGAAGAAAATCAGAAGATTTTCCTGATTTTTCCTGTGAAATTCTATTATATTATTCAACACGCCTAAGGTTTTCACACTCAGGATGTATCAGAACGCGTTACAGACTCGAAGCAAAATAAACACCACTAGTATATTATTATTATATTATGTAGAGAGTTCAAGCTGGAATAGGCACCAACTCAAGAGGATAACAGAGGAAGGAGTACCTAGAGGATGTCATGAAGGACCTAGGGTGCGACACCTATAAAGGACTGAAAAGGATCGCACAAGACAAACAAGAGTGGAGAAGAAGACTACAACATTCGCTGCAAACCAATCCATAGATTGAAGAAGATCAAGAAGAAGAAGGTCTTCGGACCCTTTAAACAGCATAATTATTGGAATCACAACAGTGTATCCCATTCACTGATACTGTGGCCAATTACTAACCTACAGAGGCGACAGAAGAGGTCAATCGGATACATTCATTGAATTGTTTGTATGCGATTAACCTTTTTAAAAAATAAAAAAAATAAAAATAAAAAGCTGTTGAAAAAAACAGCTTAACCATGTAAGCAAAGAGTCATGTCTTTCGACGGCAAGTCAATCAGTTCGACCTAGTCAATGTAGGTTGCCCAATACAGTCCAACCGCGTCCGCTACAGTGCCGGACAATGGTCAACCCCCGCTTAGTACAAATTTGAAGTAAATATCTGAAAAGAACTTCAAAAGATATGGCTCATCAAACTCTAATAGCTTGTATACACCGGTCTGTATGTTCATTACATAAAGCCAGCACTAAGAGGCTATAATATAACGGTGAAAGGTATGATATTAACGCGCTGTAAGCCTCCCCCCCCCCCCCCCCCCCCAATGAAATATAAACAAGTCAATCAACAAATTAATGTTGTTTGCTGACATATAGACCTGTTTTTTTGTTGTTTTTTTTCATTTTACAAAACCAGCACTGAGAGGCTGTAACAGAACATAACATAACCAGGTACCATTTTATTAACCCGCTGTAAGCAGCGCCCACCCCATGCAAAATAAACAAATCAACCCTGTAAACCAAACCTGTATTTTTTCATTTTACAAAACCAGCAATGAGAGGCTGTAACATAACGGTGACGGTATGATATTAACGCTCTGTAAGCCGCGCCCGCTCCATCCAAAATAAACAAACCAATCAACAAATTTATGTTACTTGTTGACGTAGACCTGTTTTTTTTTTTTACATTTTACAAAACCAGCAATGAGAGGCTGTAACATAACGGTGACGGTAACTGAGTGAAAGTAGCCATGTTCATAGCATTTACTTGTTTCGTCATCAGCACCCAGGCACCAAACCAGAACGTCCTACAATTCTATACCGCCGCACCGTTCTGCATATTTCCACACTATTTACCACGGTATCGTCTCCAGCTTGTATAGACAGGACCCGTGCGAATAAGCCGCACGAAAATCACTCAACAGCATTCACTCAGTATAACTTCAGCGGGCTGCAGGAAAGCTGATGGCTGAAAGCTTGTGGTCCAGCGGTTAAGACGACGTCCCGGTTAGGCGTACATGTGGGTTCGAATCCCACCACGTCCATTTTTTTTGCATATCTTCTAATTTCGGTTATAATAACGAGGAGAATACCTCTTCAACCAAAGTTAATTTAATTAATACATCCACAATATAATATAATAATGCAATGTAATGAACGAAATGAAATGAAAACGACTTTATTGCAAATGAACAAAAGGCGAACAATAAGACTATATAGTCTTGTTTTCATGCTAACCTTGAAAACTAAAACATATTATTACTAATAAATGGTCAAAATTAAATCGAGAAGAAAAGAAAAAGAGAGGAAGAGTGAAAAAAGAAGAAGGATAAAATATCTACGGGGGGGGGGGGGGGGGGGTCCACTGTCATCACCATTACAGGACCGGAGAGAGTCTCAAGCGTTATCTAAGATATATTGTTTAATTGTTTTCTTAAAGCTAGATGTATAGAGAGGAATTTGTTACAACCTTCTTTAAAACAACACTTAATTATCATTCATATCCCCCCCCCCCCTGAAGAATATTGAAATAACGGTCCAGACTTAGTATAACAACAGTGGCCTGCAAGAAAGCTGATGGCGGAAACCGAACGGTATGGATAAACAACTGTGCTCAACGGGATTCGAACCCACGATCTACGCCTAACCGGGGCGACGTCTTAACCGTTGGATCACAAGCCCCGATAAGAGCAGCTCATATTATCGTATATCCTCTACTTATAAGTTGTCTTGTGGTCCGTTAAATAAATAAATAATATAAATATTGACTTTTTGTTCTATTACTAAGCCAACCTAGCGGAGTTAATAAAGCCCTCTCTTACACTCAACTAGGAAGGCCCGGGGCCGCCTGCTTTAGATGTCCTCCGAAGCATGGCAAGTGTGAGACTCAAACCAACAACCTACATGTCCTGACTTAAGACGACGTTAGGCGTAGATCGTGGGTTCGAATACCGCCCAGTCCAGTTTTTTCTATACCCTCTGTTTCGGTCACTTACCATGACTATACATATAGAAATTGGCAATCATGAAACGGTTACGTCTAAGGACATTTTTTCCCCAATAATACAACGGTACATTTATTATTCCATCGAATACTGTATTGATTAACCGAAGCAAGCGCGTAAACAGACCTAGACTTCTAGATCTTGTGTGTTGGGGACAGTGGCAAAGGAAAGTCCGGGACAGGTCAAGGTCCGCTCTTGCATCCTGTTGGCACCACCGCATTCTCAACACACATTTACGCGGGTTTATCAAAATTATTTACAGCCTCTATTTTTACTTTTTGAATCGAGTGATTTCGTGACACTGGAATATACTGACCAATCTTCTTCTTCTTTTAATTAAAGCCGCTTCTAACGAAGATTGGCGATCATCATGGCAATTTGGACCTTGGAGACTGCTGCTTTGAAATGGGAAGTCGTGCTCTTGCCAAACCACTACCGCGGTTTTTTCAACCAGGATGTTCTTCTTCTGCCGGACTCTGGGCTTTTATTTTACCATGCAGAAGGCGATACTTTTCGCTCCCCATCACACGGCCGAAGCATGCTAGTTTCCGTTTCTGACCATTATCAGTCCTTATATACGAAGGCACCAACTTAAGAGGACAACAGAGGAACGAGGATGTCATGAAGGACGTAGGGTGCGACACCTACAAAGGACTAAAAAGGTCCGCTCAAGACAGACAAGAGTGGAGAAGCAGACCACAGCATTCGCTGCAAACCAATCAATAGATTGCAACTCAAGAAGAATATACGAGAAAGTATCCTATCAGAAATCCACAAGTCAGGCTATAATTTATTACCAAAACTATTACCTCCCACTCGCCTCAAGCAATTTTTCATTTCCGGTACTAATTTAATTGCCCTACAAATTCAATTAGGCAGTACATACTGTACCATTGTACATACTACATGTAGTATGTTAGTTAGTTCATTTTTATTGACTTTTTATGGATCCAGGCCTACTTATAGTGGCCCATAGGTCCCTTGTCCAATGCCAATGACCCCATGGATTTCGGACATTATCTGTATTGTTTCTGTATGAATTTTTGGCCGTTGGCAAACTGGTATACGTCCTCGATGTCAACCAACAACGGCTAATGGGCAAGCTGAGACAAGCTTAGCATTGACGCAATGAAACAGGCGATAGCATGACTTAGCCAAGTACAGATACGAGTCTACATACTACGTATGTTTCTACGTGTATCCTTTTTTATGACGTCATCGAAAACCTACTTGACGGTTAAAAATTACTGATTAAAATATTGTCTATTGTCTATTGGCCTCAAAGAGTGGATTAAGGATAATCGATAGATTTCAATTAAAGAAGAAGACTCATAAAACCGCAAACAACTTAACCCAAGAACCACGCTTTGAGAATAAAAATGGCAGTTTTAGAGGAGTGTTGAGGACGTTGACACAAAAAGCGATCGGGTCGTCGATCAACATTCGGACGGGGGCGGCCCCGGATGAATGGATAAGAAGAAGATTCATAGAACCAAAAACTTTATCAAAGAACTACGCTTTGGGAATAAAAATGGCAGTTTAGAGGAGTGTTGACACGGGAGGCGACCGGGTCGTCGATCGACATTCCGGCCTTGGTCGCACTCAAGGCAATCAACTCGTAATGGCATATACAGACTCCCGTGCCGCTGCCACCCTCGTCCATCTAACTGCTACTTAATCTGCCAAGTAAATTGGTAAAAAAAATCGCCAATAATCCGTCTAGTTTTAATACCGCGCGCCACATTATCCGATAGACCTGTCCCACACGCATGCACATAGTAGCGTTGAGTCGACTTAGATAAGCGCAAGACCGGATTCAGTCGTGTTATCGGACGAGTGTAGGCTACCACACGTCCCGACTCGGCCGGAATTGTCCCGGTTTAAAAGCCTTGGTTCGGGCGTCTCGGCCAGTCTTGATTTTGTCCCGGCTTTTAAAATTAATTGAACATGCCCTCATCAATTCTTCTTCCTCTTCTGGCTCTACAGCCCTTGATGAGCTTTGGCCTGCTCGACCACACTCCTCCAGTCATCTCGGTTTTGTACAACGCTCCACCATCTATACGGACTCCCAACCATCCACCGTTTTCGAGGACGTCCTGCCAGTCGTCTTCCTGTCATGCTTGCTTTCTACATCTTGTTCGGCATGCGGTCGTCTGACATTCTTACGACGTGTTCCAGCCATCGTTTGCGTTGCGCTTTTATGAACCGGACTTGGTCTTCTCCGTAGAGTATTTGCGTCTATTTCGGCGTTGTTTCTTATACGCCACTCTCCGTCGTCTCATAGGGGTCCATAGGTCCTCCTTATTATCTTTCTATGCAATACTTGCAGCTTGTTTGCGTCATTGACAGTGCGATTCCAATGTAACAGCAAAGGCTTTCACGGCCGGAGTCGAATGAAGAACCAGTAGAATCCGGGCTGATGGGCCGTGGTCGAAATGAAAGCGAACTCCCAAACGTTTCGTCAACATCTGCGGTCGACATCTTCAGTGGAACTGTCACAGTCTCTGCTGAACCTCCGAGATACAATCTTAGAAGACTACGCAGTTCCACTGAAGATGTCGACCGCAGATGTTGACGAAACGTTTGGAAGTTCGCTTTCATTTCGACCACAGCCCATCAGCCCGGATTCTATACTGGTTCTTCATTCAGTACGATTCCAAATTTCGAGCTGTATGCTGCAATAGGTCTGATAAGGGTTTTAATAACTCCAGTTTACTCTTCTTCTGAGATATCATCCTCCTGATCTCTATGTCCTCTTCAGTTCATGGTACATTCGAGCTCCTGCATCCTCCTTCAGTTGATCCATGAATTCCTCCTTCGGCCGCCCTCTTCTGCGGGCCTACTATAGTGATTATGTTAAAGGGCGTTACGATATCTCTGTGGTGGTTTGCCTAGAGTCGCATCATGTCCACATTTCAAAAGACTGGGTATTCTAACGGTATCATCTCTCTATGTTCTGGAGGTGTGCACCTATGTAAAGGTGTATGGCACCTTGCCTTGGCAGGGTGACACTCATGCCCATGGTACTAGGGGCAGGGATGATTTCGCGATACCTAAGCATAGAACCAGTAGGTATGAGGGTAAACCAGCCTATGCAGGTGCTAGATACTTACAAGGGCTGCCTAGGAACATTAGAGAGGTGGAACAAATGACAGCTTTTAGAAGTAAACTAAAGAGGCACCTCATAGACCAATGCTTGTATGTGGAGGACATGATGTGAAACTAGATAGCCGGTGTTCTTCACATGATTCTCAGTGCAGATATTACTTAGGGGAATATTCCACCGACCGGCTAGGGCTAAATACAAATACGGTGACGTGGTAACCGACATTCAAGACTTAGGCGGGGTTTCCATCGACCTCGCATTGCAGAATGCAAATGACATTGACGGAAATATTTGTTTTTCTTTTTATAGAAATCTATTAAAATGTTTGTAATTAACATATCCCATGACGCCATTTTTTAATTTTAGTTTGTTTGTGATTTTACTCTATGATCATTGACCAATTTTTAACTATGGCATAGAGTAAAACAAGCATTTCCGTCAATGTCATTTGCATTCTGCAAAGCGAGGTCGGTGGAAACCCAGTCTAAGTCTTGAATGTCTGTTACCACGTCACCGGATTTGTATTTAGCCCTAGCCGGTCGGTGGAATAAGCGCCTAAAAGCACTACCAACAACTGGTATATTGCTTTAGGCTACTTTTTAGTGTTTCATTTATTTATTGTTATTGTTTCTTAGGTTTTAGAAAGCCTATTGTTTCATGTTAATGACTCAACACAGAAATATTCTATTCTATTCTAAAATGTGAACAAGAAAATTTTACAGAGGAAAGTGCTATTCAAAATGGTTTTGTCGACATTTTTAACCCCAGGAATAAGTTAATATTAAACGGCATATTAGCCCCTTGTTTGTTCCTTATACATAGCCCTCAATGATGGCGTAGACCAGAGTTTCGTCCCTTAACAAATGCCCCACCGTGACTAGTTTTATTAAAATCCATATGTATTGTTCATTTCTTTGTCCACTTCTACTGCAAAAAAAATCGTCAGTTTGAAACATTTTTCCCTTCTATATTGCAGCACGATACATCCTATTCATTAATGATAGCGCCACCTTCGTACAATTTCACTACCACTTTCCCTACACACGAGCACATCGCGCCAATAGTCACAGTTACCACACCACCGGGTATAGGTTCTAGGTACCATACATATACTGCATTAATTACCAACATATTTTCATACAATACTTCCTTAGGTCCGGTACACACGGACGACTCGAACGCCGGTTACTCGCCGAGAGATTAGTCACTGTAGCAAATCGGTAGTTGGAAAACGGTTTTCCCTCGAGACACGCTCAGAACACGCGTCAAAGTCAAAAATCCTCGGAAATGTGTTCAGAAACCGACTGTTGTTTTGCACCAACCTACCACCGGCCCAATTTGCTCCTGCGACAAATCGCCCCTGTGTACCGGGCCTTGTGCTATGCAAAGAACGGGACCCAAGCAGTCTAGCTAGGATGTGCAAGCACTAGCACGTCTCATCATGAACATATTTGGAGGGGTCAGAGACGTCCGTGGATGGAAACTAAGGGGGGGGGGGGAGACCTGGTCGTCTCTTGCTATCAACTTCGTGTCGCGGGCAGAGGCCCAAGACGACTTTGAATTGTACAAACCAAACCGCTTAGCGCTCATTATAGACACCAACATCTATTAGATTATGAATTAAACACATTACTGCATATAGTAGCGTATATATAAAATATGGGGGGGAAGGGGCACGATAAGATCGCCTCTAGCTACAATCTTCTTGCAGCAGAGGCCCAAGCCGACATTAAATTCTACAAACCAAACCGCTTAGCGCTCATTATAGATACCAACATCTATTAGATTATGAATTAAACACATTACTGCATACAGTAGCGTATATATAAAATATTGAGGGGGGGGGGACGATAAGATCACCTCTAGCTATCATCTTCTAGCAGCAGAGGCCCGAGCCGACGTTAATTTCTACCAACCGAACCGCTTACTGTTGACCGGAACATATATATTAGATCTGGCAAATTATAATAATAATTTCTTTATTTTTTCGAACAAGTACACATTTTTTTCCATAATCAGGGCGTCCCTAAGCCTATGCATTACAACTTGCATTTTCCCATGGATCCCCCTTACATACGCCACTGGCTTATATGAACTGATTGCCACTGAGTTTAGCCCATCTGTGGCTGCCAATAATGAGCCAAAGACGGACTCATTCTACACCCGATGTGTCATAATGAGAGCATGAGCAACATTATATACAGTGTAAGTTCGCCTTCACCACGGCCAACATACGGAAATAACCTATATAATCTCAACAGGGTCGACAACGTGTCCACTATCAAAGCCATATTCAATCTGTTGCAGCCTGTACTATACCACACTCAAGGGAACTCAATAGTTGCAATCAGTCGATGCAAGTTCATAAAATGTTGTAACTAGGAATTCCAAGCCGCGGAACCGCTCAAAGCTAAGTACCGTCTCAGCTTGTTTATTGTCGCATATAGCCGGTGTAGGTTGATTAGCGGCAGGCTACTAGCGGGGTCGCAGGTGGCGGATAAAGAGAACGCCACCAGATATATAATATAACGAGTAAGCAGCCCTAGACCCAGCAGCGGCATAATCGGAGGGTGTGGGGGCAAGTAGGGTGGTGCAGGCTTGTCTAGAAAAAACCACAGCAGCCCGAGGATGGCTATGTAACGGGGCGAATAGTTGCCGGCACTAAATAAGCAACCACTGCCAGGACACTCTTTTGTCCTAGGATTGGACCCCGAAGGCGGAGAAACTCAATGAAGAGTCAACGGCATAAAGATGGAGAAGGCAATGGGAAACCACTGCATAACAATTCCCTAGTAAAGTCAGCATGACTAAGCACACGCGATACTCACTATACATACTTGACTTCCTTTCGGGGAGTCCGAAGTACAGTCTCTACGTGTCTACGATTGCCATGATGATGGCCAATCTTTGATAGAAGAGGCATAAGAAGAAGTAAATTCGTGTCGGGGTGGTACTACCCGTGGTACAGGAGTTTTCAGGTTGCATCAACAGCCTCCTGTTTAACCTATCGACAGTCAGGGAAGACTGCCGGGACCGCCGGCTTTACATGCCCTCCGAAGCATGGTAGTCAGAAGATAAATAATTGTACCACTAGAAAATTTTGGCATTCTGGTGGGACTCGAACCAGTCACCTTCTGGATGATAGTCCGAGTCGTTACCTCTACGCCATTCTGACTACGCATAAGAAGAAGAAGAAGAAGGTTGACATCGCATCCACTAACAAAGCCACATTGTATTGTAGCAGTCAGTACCAATAAAGTTCTCTTTGACACTCAACTATTTTGATTTGGTAATTATACCGTTCAAAGGGTCCCAAGACCTACTGTATGTCAGCCCAACTCTCTAGTAATGTAATGGCAATTTTTCTGAAGTACTTTTTATGGACCTGGGTCTGCTTATAGTGACCCATAGGTCCCTTGTCCAATGCCAACGACCCCATGGATTTCGGACATTATTTCTACTGTTTTCGTATGAATTTTTAGCCTTGGCAAATTAAATCTCAATCTACACCGGCTACAAGCGATAATGGACAAGCTTACTATTGATGCAATGAAACAGGCGAAAATAAATAATAAATATATAAATAGTAAATAATAATAAAAATAATAATACACTCAACTAGGCTGGTCAGGACATGTTGAGTAATGGTACGGACTCGACTTTCACCTGAAAGGTTGTTGGTTCGAGTCCTACACTTCCTACATTTTCTGGCCATGCTTTGGAGGGCATGTAAAGCAAGCGGACCCGGGTCTTCCTAGTTGAGTGTAAGAGAGGGCTTTATAGCCCTAACACCGCTAGGTTGCCTTAGTAATACAACAAAATGTCCTTATTGCTTTCCAATTTATACGTAGTATAAGGAAAGCCTTGTGATGGTCGAAATTTTCGATTTACACGTTTTGAGGTCCCAGGAACCCAAAAAAGGGGTTTTTACGAAATGTCTGTCTGTCTGTCGCTCTGTCTGTCTGTCTGTTCGTCGATTTCCGGGCAAACTACTCGGTCGAATTTGATGAAATTCTGCATGTGGGTTCACAAAAATCATACCTCGGGACCATTTTTTTTATTTTGGGCCAACTCAATTTGGGGGGTTTTTATTTTCAAAAAAATTCAAAGAAACGTCTAAAAAAATTATTTCGCAAAAACGGCTCCAACGATTTCTTTTAAATTCACATATATTGTAGTTGTTGTTAATGTTGATAAAATGCGGGGGGGGGGGGAGGTAACTTGCCCCTTGATAGTTTGCTTCTGGGGGTAAAAAATAAAAATGACTAAATTTTAATGAAAAATGACTAAAAAATAATTTTTCTGTGACACCTTTCTATCGATAATTTCTACCTTCAGGTATGTTTTAGGTGTTAAATTGAGTAACGAAACCGGACAGGTTGCTTTCCCAAAAAAGTATTCATTTTTGTAAAAAAAAATGTTTTTTTGAAAAAATGATAGAAAATTCACGCTGAAATGCATTGCGTGCCCTGCGATTATTACAGCGTGGTAATGTGTTGGTGGTCTAACCTATCTAGAATTTACCTCACCTCCATTGACGTCAGGTGGACAACCCCCCCCCCCCCCCACCCACGAGATATCGGAAATTTAACCATAGAAAAATTATTTACCATGAAATTACTCATTTTCTCTATCTACTAATTTTGATAAATTGGAAAGCATGTTCGAGTAAACTCGGACCGGTTCTTTATTTATTTATTTATTTAACTAGGCTGGATGGTGACCATCTGGTTTACATGACCTACGAGGGACATAACCAAAATTGTACAGAATTGATGGTTCTGATGAGTTTATTAGGAGCAGAAAGTGGATGGCTGATAGGTAGCATAGAAGTATCTGGCGCAATGGCGGCGGCGTTTGCGTAACTACCATTGTAATATCTCTCTAGACACTGCGCACTGCCCCACTTACAACCCAATAGTCCTTCACCAGCCAAATCCCAACAAAAACAACAAAGTTTCACTGCCTTTGATCAAAAAAACCAGTACGAGTGAACCCGTACGTGGTTTCCTATTTATCAATTAGTATAGGTACCGTAATAATTCCATAGTAAATAATTTTCCCGTATTTCAGTTATATTTTCCATTTTTCTGGGGGGTAAAATCCCCCCCAAAAAATAGTCCCGAGGTATGATTTTTGTGAACCTACAGTACATGCCTCATTTCATCAGTATCCCTCGAGTAGTTTGCCCAGAAATCGTGGAATAGATATAGAGAGAATTTCGTAAAAACCACCTATTTTCGTCCCTGGTACCTCTATAGTTGAAACACGGAAAATTTCGACCATCACAAAGCTTTGCTTATATTAACGTATAAATAGAAAAGCAATAAATCAAAGGGGGGGGGGGTCATTCACGAGCTATGACTTGCAATACGGTAAATTCCATACAGTTGTCTTACTAATTTTATGGAGACCCTCCGAACAAAACAAGAAACCTAAGGCAAGTAAAAAAGAGTATGAGCACTCACTGTTAAAAATAACTTGGTACAGTTTTACGTAATAAAATTTAAAAAAATACACAACCGGTTTCGGCTCACGCCATTGCCATTGTCAAGTGCCATACGTTAGGTAATAAAAAAAAGAGTATGAGCAGACGCCGCGTACTCATTATATACCTTACGGGGTACCTTTTCTAGACTGGTTCCCATACTTGGTTAAGTCAAGCTACCACCAGTTCCAATGTCAATGGTAAGCATGTCTGGGCTTGCCCATTGGCACTTGTGCCCATGTGATATAGATATCGAGGAAAAATATCAGTTTGCCAATGGCTAGAAATTCATTCGGAAACAATACCAATAATGTCCGAAAACTGATAGGGTCGTGGGCAGGGCAAGGTCAAGGGCGGATTTTGCCTCCAATTTAGGGGGGGGGGGGTCAACGGTCAGGTTCAGTGGATTATAACATTAAAAAACATGATTATTTTTAATTCCCACTGTAAACCCATTGCTATCTAGTGTAAGTTAATTTGATTTTTTTTTTGGGGCGGGGTCCGGGCCCTCTGACCCCCCCCCCTAAAATCCGCCCTTGGGCAAGGTTCTATGGGCTTCACTACGGCCTACGTCTAAATAAAAAGCCCATCAAAAGTAACGGGTACCCGTTACCCATAAGCGAGCTATGGGAGATAAGGACCAATGTAAAAAATATCAAAATCAACGTCAATGCCATATAGCAAAACGGCTACCTGACCAGTGCAATACTCCTTACTTAGCTTGTGTAGGCTCGTAAGCTAGGTAGGTAAGGTACCCATTAGGGTTGGGTGGACCCAGGTCAGGAGGAATAGTTTTCCTTACATGTCGAGTCTGTAACCTTGGACCCCCGTTTCATACTCCACTGCTCTACCATCTGGATTATTCCTGACTCTCAACATATCAAACCTCTTTATTTAATAGTAACAGTTAGAGTTCTATATAGGAGAGATGGGACGTTCGAGCACGCCAAAAACATATTTTGAATCCTAGGGCTGGTCGTAGGAGTCGTGGCCAGTCAAGGCCGTAGCCAAGGGGGGTTCAACCCCCCCCCCCCCCCCCCGAAATGTAATGGTTTGATACTAGATAGAATCGGATTTTGAGGGGGATAATATAAACCACTATGTAATATCCAATGAAAAAACATTTTTAGTCGATTCTGTCTCCAATAATTATTAAATTAAATTAATTAATTAATTATTTTATATAGTTATTTACAAACAATCCATGGGGCCACTCCAAACCAACTTCAATGACGAAGGCCAGTGAAGGAAATAATAAAAATAATTAAATCATTAAAATTCTAATCAGTGACTCAGGCTCCATTTCAACCCACTGCTACAATCCACAATTCATGAAAATCTTCCGCTTAATTGTGGATCAAAAGTGCAATAAATTACCATTTCAGTGACAAAGGTCAGCAAAGAAAACAACGAAAAGATACTTAAATATTCAAAATAATTTCAATGACCCTCACTCCCCAATCCCCCACTCCAATCCACAATCCATGGATCGCAAAAAGCTCCAATAATGACCTTGTTTTCACATGATTCCTCATAATTTTCGGCTACAATGATCAGCTAAGAAAACATAAAAAACACGCTATATAAAAAATAACGAAATATTTAAAAATCATTTCAGTAATAACACAAGATCCACAATACAATACCCCACTCCTATCCACAATCCATGGATCGAAAAAGTGACCTTAGTCTCACCTAGTTCCTCATATTATTGTCAGCGACAAACGTCAGCGAAGAAAACATCGAAAAATACGTTATAAGCAATGACGAAATACTTAAAAATCATTTCACTGGCCCACAATGCACAATACCCGATTCCAATCCACAATCCATGGATCGAAAAAGTGACCTTAGTTTCACCTAGTTCCTCATAATTTTCAGCGACAAATGTCAGCGAAGAAAACATCGAAAAATACGTTATAAGCAATGACGAAATACTTAAAAATCATTTCACTGGCCCACAATGCACAATACCCGATTCCAATCCACAATCCATGGATCGAAAAAGTGACCTTAGTTTCACCTAGTTCCTCATAATTTTCAGCGACAAATGTCAGCGAAGAAAACATCGAAAAATACGTTATAAGCAATGACGAAGTACTTAAAAATTATTTCACTGGCCCACAATACCCGATTCCAATCCACAATCCATGGATCGAAAAAGTGACCTTAGTTTCACCTAGTTCCTCATAATTTTCAGCGACAAATGTCAGTGAAGAAAACATCGAAAAATACGTTATAAGCAATGACGAAGTACTTAAAAATTATTTCACTGGCCCACAATACCCCATTCCAATCCACAATACATGGATCGCAAAAGTGCTCCATGAATGACCTTAGTTTCACCTAATTCCGTCACAATCCCAATCCACACCAAAACAATCAATTTGATAAATGAAACCTCATCTAAAAAACATCCCCCTGCATCTACAACTACACTAAACACCCCTTAAAACGCATAAACAAGCAAAAAAAAAAACACAAAAACAACATCGAAGCAACCAACGAAGGTCATTTTCACCAAACAGTAACACACAACCAGAATGGAATGCTTGGAGTGTTGATATATCCACAAATATACACAAAATAGACACTTTGGGGGAGAGATTACATGGGTTTGCACAGGTGATGAGGGTAAGGGTAAGGGTAAGGGTTTTTAGCACTTCAATATGGTAGCACTGACACTTGTATTATTCAGGTAGGTACCTGGTACCTGAACGTTAAAGGTGCACCTCAACCTAACCGAGGTACAGACTCCCGAGTGACTGGCTGCGTAGACCTCACTTTCCCACCAGTGCATGGCACTGTCCGACAACTTTCTGATACCCGCGATAATGCGGGTTCCCAGTTCTAATCCCCCGGGTAGCGACATTTTTTATAAACTAAAAAAAATTCAGAATTTCCCAGCATCTACAGAGTTAACATTCTAAAAAGCATGCCGTTGCCTTCAGTAATTATATTATTAGTCATTGTAAGCTCAGGAGGTCCACCCTGTCAGTCAACTCCCCTTCCCCCGAGGAGTCTGCCCTTAGGGTGCCTCAAGTTAACAAACAGACTCACTCCCCCCCGCCAGGCTGACAGGGTTGCTTAAAGCAGAAATGCTGAAAGCAGGCGTTGGAAACAACAACATATTGTAAGCTTAGTTATATTAAAAAAAATAATAATAACATAATAGTAATATTAATTAACCTTAGTTTTTCATGAGCGATGAACAGACAAACCTCTCGGTTTTGAACTTTTATAATTGTATTTTCTCCATCGTATAATAATTAAAAAAAAAAATGTTCTGCCGGTAGCTGCCCCCCCCCCCTTAAAAAAAAGTTAGTAAGTCTGTTGTCAATGTCAATGTTGTCTGTTGGCAAGTCAATGTATTGATACTACATATGTTTATTCCATTTTGATCCAGCCGAAAGGCCCAAAATTCGCCCATATGGAAATAAATACAATCTCTTTCTTTCTTTGAAAATATCAATGGCTTCTTTTACCTAACGAATGATTTTATTTATTTAATGATTTATTTATTTTCCTTTTTTTAAATCAAAATCTCGTGAATCTTAACGCCTAATACAATATCTCTTATTGCTGCTACTTTCAAGGAAGTTACAAAAAACTGCGTTCCTCCTACGCTCAGTCTGTGTAACAAAGAAACGCGATTAGGACTAGCAGAAGAAATTAGGTTGTAGACGTTACACCGAAAGATCACAATTTATTTATTTATTTATGAATCTCAGGGTTATATCGGGGAAGCTGTTAATTTAATACTAATATCTGATATTGGCGTTACTTCCAAGGAAGTGACATAACATTTTTCATTACAGCCTTGAAGATTTTTTTTTTGCATGGATTACAGTTCACGTTTTACGATAATAAGACAAAACAACTGGTAATAGATGCGAAATGGCGTCATAAAAATCAAGAAATTATATTCAAATGCGTTCAGCTAATAAGGATATGGTTGTCCCTCCCAGCGATATTTAGGTTCATTTAGGTCCGGAGTTTCCCCCCGGGGGTAAAATCAGAAAATACAGGTGTGAAATAGTATAGAATTTCACATGCATATTTTTAAATCTACCACTGCCTTATAGGGTTGCCAGGTGTCCGGTTTTTCGTACCTCTGTCCGGTGAAAAAATAATATAAATGTTTGGCCGGACAATGCTTTGTCCGGTTTTTTCACTCGAGTGTGCCAATTTTATTTATTTTTCTGGAAGATAGAACGAAATAATTTTAAAAATCTGATACTGGAAACTAAAATACAAAGTATGAAATAAAATGACCTTTTTTTTTTTTTTAGAAAAAATTACACTAGATTGACTCCCTGTCCGGTTTTTATGTTTTGTAAATCTGGCAACCCTACTGCCTTATTGGTCCGGTCCAACGATAGGTTTCATTATAGACGGGAGCAATGTACCTGCGCCTGATATGACACTATGACAGTGAAACTGTATATCCTACATATATGAGCTACCTTCTAGTCCAAAAATAGAACGTAGACATTGCTTTTTTAATTTAGTGCCTTGTCCGCGCCAGCCCACTGATGCGTCACAGGGTGCTTTTGAGTTTGTGTTGCTGGGCACGAATCTACACCATGTGAATCAATCCTGCCTAGTAGTAGTAGTATGGTTTGGCACAGTCCCAGGCCACGGTGTGGGCCCATAGGACTCCAGTGGACCTCCTGATTATAGTGGATTCCGAACCACTTGGGAAACACAGTGAAGTCACACGATTAGTTCGGAGGTGACCAGGACAAGTCCTACCATGTTTCCCTACCGGCACTGTGCACATGACCAATTTATCTGCAGTATGAACCTGCTCTGGTCCGCTGGATTCAACTTGGTATGGCGGCCGGCTAATCCTGCCTAAATAACTTGGATAAATTTTGTCTTAAGAGTGTACAGCCCGTAGGAAAGTGGCAGCCCGAAATTTAATACTTTTTATTTTTTATTTAATTAACTAAGCATATTATTAAAGATTCGGCTCGTCAAAGTTGTAGATGACTACATCATGCATCATATAATAAGGTATTTTTAGTTTTCGAAATTGTAGTTTTTTTTATAAAATCGATAATACGTGAAAAGTTATTGTTTATAATATATTTGCATGTTTATGAAAAAACAACAATTTCGAAAATTAAAAATATCTTATAATATGATGCATAAAATAGTCTTCTACAACTTTAATAACATGCTTAGTCAATTAAATAAAAAATAAAAAGTATTAAATTTCGGGCTGCCAATTTCCTACGGGCTGTACACTCTTAAAGAGGATAGAAACCGTAGATATTGGTCACGTCTGGATCACGCAATAGTCGGTCAGTTTCAATTCGTTTAGCGACTTCGGTGGCAAGGCGGTAGCGAGCTTGTACTTGTGCGAGTCTCTACACACCTTGCGGTCGGAGACGTGTTGTGACTCGACACAAGTACCTATTCAAATCAAATCAAATTATAATATCCCAATATTAGGGGACTTAGTGAGGCGATTGAAGAGGTTAGTCGGTTACATTCATTAAATTGCTTGTACGCGATTTAACCTTTTTTTTAAAGCAAAAATAAAAAATTAATTTGGTCCGTAATTAACTGTAAAAATTTGGCCTTCTGGAAGTTGGACAGGACTACTTCATACACAATATTACATTGTATTTCTAATTTTTTGGTGCTCCATGAATTTTACAATGCGTAAAACTTTAGTTAATTTAAGTTCATTAAATAATTACGACACCAAAAATTAAAAATATTACAACATTCACATACCAAATATGCATAACTTACGTACTAAATTAAATAAAAAAATAACAACAGAATAATCCAGGGATGGCCATCGTTCCAAGTCATCTGAAGGGCTTTGGATGCCAACTATCCAGAGGCGGACGCAGCGACCGGCACTGCGGGCTATTGCCCCCCCCCCCCCTTTAGACAGCCGTTATTTTCTTTGCCTCTAAAATCTAAGTGTTACTTCACTCAAAATGAGCAAAACCTCACTATTTCAGGCCTATTTTTCAAAAAAAAATTCCCGGGGCGACAAGTGCCTCCCCCTTTTATGAGGTCTGGGACCGCCTCTGCAACTATCCCATGGATTGTTTGATTTCAAGTGGACATGATTTTGTGGACGGCGGGACACAGTCTGAAAAAGGGATGGTCACCTTAGTCCTGTCAATACTAAGCATATCTCATCATTGCCCATTGGCACTTGTAGTAGGTGTGGGTTAACATGGAGGAGTGAACTAGTTTGCAAATGACCAGAAATTAATTCGGAAACCATACCAGTAATATCCGAAAACCAATGAAGTCGTTGAAGGTTCAATCGCCAACACTACGTCCTTAAAAAGGCATTCAAAAATAATATGTCTTCTAATAAAAGGTTAATCGCATACAAACAATGTAATGAATGTATCCGATTGACCTCTTCAGTCGCTTTTGTAGGTTAGTACCAGTATTGAGTTACTACACCCTACCGATCGCATGGCGTGTAGAGACTCTCACAAGTATACAAAAACGCTACCACCTTGCCATCGAAGTCGCCAAGACAGTCCTTTTACACTTACAACCACTCAATATCCTTATATATATTAGCGCATAATCTAAGAAGACAGGTTGACGTCAATGAACACTGCCCAATTCAGATCCGGTCTTAATGCTCCCACTCCAAAACGGCAATAATCCGGAAGCTACCCCAAACAAACAAAAAAAAGGTACCGCGCAGGATTGGCTGAGCATGAATAGCGTAATATGATGTCGATAAGTTGGCCAAGCTGAGGTACATCGGCGGGTATCTGAACCTTATAACGAAGTCAGTGCTTAGCTTACGGCGACACCCGCTCACCCAGTTTGAAATAGGACAAACTCTAGAACGCGGCCTGGCGTGGCGCGGCCTTCCCAAAGGTCCCGCCACCAGCTACGGCACGTTATTTAAGGATTAATAATCTGTGTTATGCGCCATCAGGTACGGTACAGTAATGGGTCCCCTAATGCAGCGCAGTGCAACCGCAAAATGGAGCCATTGGCATTTGGTATAGCTTTAGGAAACCGTCTAGAACAGTTCAGCAGGAAGAACTGTATTGAAATAAGAGAGGCTGTTCAAATGAAGGGCGAGGTCGCCGAAGAAATTTATTACATTATAATTTAATCGATAATAAATATGTTCAGTCTATTTTTGCCTACCACTACCCCCACCCCCCTCCCAAATGGGCTGCAGCCGTCCTTGGTCTGACAGGGGGTTGAGCGGCCTTGCTATTTGGCATACCCGAACCCAATTTCCTTCACATTGTGGTCGTACTGTATTAAAATATTCTTTTAGCCGTCCTCAGCCATAATCTCTTTGGCCAGTGGTCGGCAATGTGGCTCTTTGACTTTGGTGTAATAAAATAATACTAAACCATCAGATTTGGCTCCCATTTTTTTTTTTTTTTTAAATTTTGAAATGTTCATATTTGGCTCTTTGCCTAAAACGTTTGCCGACCACTGTCTTAACCCCAGTCAAGGAAGGGTCCAGGACAGATGTTTGGAGGGGGCCATTCCGGGAAAAGTGATGTATGTTACCAAGCCAAATTAATTTTTGGGCGATTGTGCAATTGGTGTGTTTGTTAGCGAAACGAGGCACATTAATATACAGTGGATTACATGAAAAACCTTTGCGCCTGATGCAGATAGGTACCAATGGGGGGTCCGGGTGAAAAATGTGAAAATATAGGTGCACAATAGTGGGCTTTACCGCATTTTAACAGCAGTAAAGTATAGATTTTTATAAATCTTAAAAAGGCATGCTTAAATGCTTATTCATATCGCTGGAGACAGGGGGGCCCGGGGGTCTCCCTCGAGGGTAAAATTTGAAAATATAAGTTGAAAATAGTGGGGTTTTACGATTTTTACAGCAGTAAAATTCATAATTTTAACATGGAAGACATATAGTCATGTTACCAATACCGTACTAAGGTTTTTGTTTAGAATGTCCTATTTTATATAGTGTAGAATTGTACTCTATCTCTTTCTCATGCCCCCCCCCCCCCCCGTCTGGACACGCCACTGGGCCCAGTACACACAGACGATTCTCGTAGTCGCAATTTGCCCAAGTCTTAGCCTTCTAGCCATAGGGCTAGCAGATGGTTTCTTGCCGATTTCGGAAGCTGGCGTGAAGCCGACCGCACAAAAGTGCACGGGTTCCCCCTAGACACGCCAGATCATAGAAATCTTCTGTATTAGAACTCATGTTTTGCACCGTCCATTTATCAAGCCCTGTCCAGTGGCGGATTAAACAAATTAGATTTGGGAGGGGCAGATGGCAATTTGAAGCTTTGTTATCACTAGCGAGTCAACAAAAAGAACCGGTCCGAGTTTACTCGAACATGCTTTCCAATTTATCAACATTTGTAGATGGAGAATATGAGTAATTTCATGGTAAATAATTTTCCAGTGGTTAAATTTCCGATATCTCGGGGGGGGGGGGGGGGGGGGGTGTCCACCTGACGTCACTGGAAGTGAGATAAATTCTAGATAGGACAGACCTTAATTACCACATAGCACGCACAGGGCACGCAATGCATTTTTTTTTTGCACAAAACCTAATAGTTTTTTGGGAATGCAACCTGTCCGGTTTCGTTACTCAATTTAACACCTAAAACATGCCTGAAGGTAGAAATCATCGATAGAAAGGTTTCGCAGAAAAATTATTTTATAGTCATTTTTCATGAAAAGTGAGTTATTTTTATTTTTTTACCCCCAGAAGCAAACTATCAAGGGGCAAGCGACCCCCGTTATTTTGTCAACATTAATATCGACTACAATATATGTGAATTGAAAAGAAATCGTTGGAGCCGTTTTTGAGAATAAACCCCCCCCCCCCCCAATTGAGTTAGCCCAAAATAAAAAAATGATTTTTTTGAACCTATATGCAAAATTTCATTAAAATCGGCCGAGTAGTTTGCCCGGAAATCGATGAACAGGCAGACAGACAGACAGACAGACATTTCGTAAAAACCACTTTTTTGGGTTCCTAGGACCTCAAAACGTGTAAATCCATTGAAATCTCGGAATCGAAAATTTCGACCATCACAAAGCTTTCCTTATACTACGTATAAATTGGAAAACAAAAAAACGTAAAAACGTGGTAAATAGACACTTGTAGACAGTGATTGACATTTTCGCGAGAATTTCTTCTTTTCCTTTTAAAAGTAATGTGTGAAATTATTGGTGTACTCTTTGTGATAGAAAATGCTTCTTTTTGTATAGCTTTGAATGCTTTTAGGGGGGGGGGGGGCGACCGCCCCCACCCCTTTAATCCGCCACTGGCCCTGTCCCTACAATAGAAAAGGCGTCGGCAAATCGCGACTATAGGAGGATCGCCCGTGTGTACCGGGCTTTATTGAACAGCAGAATCATAATCTCCGATATCACCTTAACAACGGCGCTATCACTATTCACTATCGGATACTTGAACTTGGGAAATCATTTGGGGAAACATTAATATTCCGAGATAAGTAACAAAACAAAACAAAATAGGCTAACTGGTTAACAATCAATTATTCATATACTAGTATATAAGCTAATAAATATTAACCGGATTAAAATGATTATATTATTATCATACATTATATTCATACCAACAGCAATTACAATTTCATACTAATACAAATACTGCAAGGCAATGGGTCGTGCGCGGTTTGACATATCTAAACAAATAAAAATATTTAAAAGGCGTCCTGTATCAAATGTTAAAATGCTAAAAAAAACAAAAAACACAATTGTATTGCAGACAAGGACTTTTAAATCAGGGGGGGGGGGATCGTAGGGGGGGAATTAATGACAAATTCGACAATGCATTAGGGACATCATTTAGGTCAGGGCAGGGACGGATCCAGCCCATTGGGGGGGGGGGTAGTTGTGGGTCAAAATAAGAACAAACATGTGCAGTATATCGATTAAATTGGAGCGTAATAAAATAAATGAACTTAAAGAACTTACAACAGATTTACTAAATTTGGGGGGGGGGGGGCAGTTACCCCCTGTATCCGTCCATGTCGGCCCACTTGCTAATAAGATAATAAAAGCCCCGAATTTAGCTTTGGAAAAAAATCCACCCCCTGACTGCCGCTCCGCCCCCCAATAAAGAAGATAAATGAAGTTCCTGCCATGAATTAATGCCATAATAAATAAATAAATAAATAAATAAATAAACGTTTATTTGCAAACAGACAATGTCCAATAATATGCAAATTATCGCAGCCCTTTCGGAGGGGGGGGGGGGCTGGAAATTGCTTCAAACTTCACAAGTTTTCTTGAAGCCTGCACTGCCTCCCATAGACATAAAAGATAAGGTATATTATATTGCACAGCACGATTTTAAAAAAAAGGCACGTGTGCAGAGCCACGTGCGCAACGCGCGGTGCCCCCTTTTTCAATTCTGAGGCACATGGTGCTCTCCGAGTTACGCTTAATTTATTGCTTTCCAATTTATACGTAGTATAAGGAAAGCTTTGCGATGGTCCATATTTTCGATTCAGAGATTTCAACGGATTTACACGTTTTGAGGTCCCAGGAACCCAAAAAAGTGATTTTTACAAAATGTCAGTCTGTCGCTCTATCTGTATGTATGTCTGTCTGTCTGTCTGTTCATCGATTTCTGGACAAACTACTGGGTGGATTTGGGTGAAATTCGGCATGTAGCTTCACAAAAGTCATACCCCGGGACCATTTTTTTTATTTTGGGCTAACTCAATTTGGGGGGAGGGTGGTTTATTCTCAAAAAACTCCAACAAAACGTCTAAAAAAATTATTTATCCAAAACGGCTCAAACGATTTCTTTTAAATTCACATACATTCTAGTCGTTATTAATGTTGATAAAATGCAGGGGGTCGCTTACCCCTTGATAGTTTGCTTCCGGACAGTCTGTTTTCCCAAAAAAACTATTTGGTTTTGTGTAAAAATTTTGTTTTTTGAAAAAATTAAAGCAAATTCACGCTCAAATGCATTGCGTGCCCTGTCATTATTGCTGTGTGGTAATGTAATGTAATATCTGACCAATATCTAGAATTTACTTAACCTCCAGTGACGTCAGGTGGACGACCCCCCCCCCATTTTTACCATGAAATTACTCATTTTCTCTATCTACTAATTTTTATAAATTGGAAAGCATGTTCGAGTAAACTAGGACCGGTTCTTTTAGGGGGTCGCCTGTACCATAATACGAGACCCAGAGTCAATTTTGAATAGTTTTTTACTTTGTATTTTCTACTTTTACAGTTGGACAACCCCCACAGTAAATTTTAATTAAATATCGATCATAGAGCCATAAATGAGGTGTCATAAAGTAGAAGAAGTGTTCCTCTACCCCCTACGCTAGAGCTTATTTGCCCCCCCCCTCCCCAACTCGGAGGTTCTGACACCCGCGACCAGGGTCCAGGATTTTCGACGAGGAAAACATTGGTTTCCCTGGGGGTCAGGGTTTGAAAATATCTAGGTACACAATATGGTATAAAATGTACGAATGAAAGTTCATGTATTACAGCCAGCCAATAAACTATTCCTATACGAAGATTTTTATTTTTTTATTGTAAACATAGGTTCTAAGGTTTTACGAATTTTTAGGTAATGAGTATCGATAAAATTATTATTTTTCCATACCCTCATGTGTTTTGCCATTTTAATAAATGTACGAAAGAAAGTTCATATATTACAGTCAATAAACTATTCCTACGAAGATTTTTATTTTAAATTTTTTATTGTAAACATATAGGTTCTACGGTTTTTACGAATTTTTAGCTAATGCGTGTCGATAAAATTAATTTTTTTTCATACCCTCATGTGTTTTGCCATTTTTTTCTTCTATTCCACTAAGGCATGAGTTCATTAAGCAGTAAAAGCATTTTTTTTTTTTTTTAGGGTGGCCTGGTGTGGACGTTTTTTTGTACTCAGTGGCGTCATTTCAATATATTGCAGGAGGGGGGGGGGGGGTTAAGATGTCAATTAGACATGTTTTTAAACAAGGAAGTATTTCCTCGTTAGTCACTATCGTATTTTGCCCCCCCCCCCTGGGGCCCCAACTGACGCCCCCGAGTGTACTGCACTTTCCCCACTGTATTCAGTAGAAAGTAAAGGAAAGCCACCACCTTTTCGCGCGGCGGCGGCGGCGCAGATGTTAAGGCAATAACGGTGTGCCGCTCAAGGTCGAGGCTACAGTACACAGCGATCCGCTGCTAAGCAAACTGAGGTCACAACACAATGTGTGTGTGCCATATAAAACCAAGTGTGGAGCAAATATTTTCAATTACTCGGCCTCGTGTGCGAAGAATAGAAGACAACAGTCAGCGGCTATAATGCAGACTCCGCTGAGGTCGTGCACCTCAAACAATTGAGATGGAATACTAGATTGATGCTGACAATATTTAGCTTATGAGACTATTAGAAACAATCAGTTTAAGTCGTTGGGCTGCGCGAATATAAGCCAGAACCGTTGAGGCACCTCCAATGATTAATTTAGAATTCTATATTGACATTTGACACTGACGATATTTAGCTTATGAGACTAATTAGGAACAATCAGTTATCAGAGTTCTTGCACCTCAAACGATTGAGATGGAATACTAGATTGATGCTTGCTATATTCAACTTATGAGACTAGTAGATATCATGGACATTGACTGATCGGGACCGGAGATTGCTTTCGGTCTTCGAAAATAAAATACTCCGCAGGATCTTTGGAGGTACAGTCATCAACGGAGTCTGGCGAATCCGATGCAACGCCGAAATCCATCGGCTCTAAAATGCCCTCAGCGTCATTGACGATCTTAGAGCAAAAAGGCTACAATGGATAGGACATGTGCACCGGATGCCGGACCACAGACCCCCAAAGGCCGTATGGGAAGCAATCCCCCGCGGAAGAAGACCAAGAGGAAGACCAAGGCGAAGATGGGCGGACCAGTTCCAGGAGGACCTCCTTCGAGTTGGCGTCGAGGCAGCAGATTGGACAGCGGCTGCTGAGGATCGGCAAAGATGGAGGGAAATCGTCAGAGCGGCCAAAAGTCCCCCTGGGCTGATCGCGCCTAATTAAGTCAGTCAGATAGTCAACAAAATATATAAGGCAGAATCCGTTGAGCTAGAGCACTCTCAACGATTGAAATTGTATGCTAGATTGACTGTGGCAATATATTATATATAGTATATAGCTTATAAGAATCAGTTAAGTCGCCGGGGCATATAAAACCAAGTGTGGACCGAATATTAACAACAATTCGGCCTCGTGTGTGAACCCAATAAGAGACAACTGTCAGCGATATCGATAATATGGCTGAAGCCTGAATCCGCTTAGGCCGTTCACTTCCAATGAAGGTAGATGGTTTAACCGAAATTAGAGGATATTGAAAAATTAAACTGGGCTTGGCGGGATTCGAACCCACGATCTACGCCTAACCAGGGTGTCGTTCGGTTATAAAGAGGATGTTACCTCTTCAACCAAAGTTAATATGATGTCAGTGTTATATATACCGGCCATGATCAAATTCATGGCACCACCACCTCTGCCACCCTCAGACACTTCTTTAGGCTCGGTGCCACTTCCTACGGAGGTCTCTCGGACATTCGACGGAGAATGCTTCCGGGAAAATTTGCATGCTTTGAGGCAGGCTAAAACGCGATTGTAAAATTAACGAAGATTCTCCACCAATTCTGAAACGGAGGAGTTGGCCCATAGTTTTCAGCTAGGTTAGATTTTATACTATGCTTGAACCATTTAATCCTTGAATGCTAGAAATAACAAAAGGATGGTAATAAATGAATTTTATTTTATTGCAATGAATTATTATTTTATTTGTCAGACTTTGAAACAGAACAGAATTAAGTAATTTGATAATAATGGAAATAATGACATGGAAAAGTTCTTAATGGCAATCAAAGAAATTTATATATATATATAATAAGCTTAACAATGAGTCAACGTTCAATTTTCATAAGTATTGTTCAGGGGAATGATTTTTCAAAATTTCAGGTTTTTGTTTTATCATTTGCAAAAACTGTTCACATGACATCCCAAAGTTACACTTCACCAATAAAATAGATTTAAGTGTAGACATTTTCAATTGCGATTTTTCTTCAGACCAAACGTCATTGATAAGGGTGAAGACTCGTTCGACCAATGATAAATAATGCAATAAAATTTTTTTGTTTGTCCACCTGACGTCACTGGAGGTGAAGTAAATTCTAGATAGGTCAGACATTACATTACATTACCCCACAGCACGCACAGGGCACGCAATGCATTTTTTTTTGCACAAAACCAAATAGTTTTTTGGGAATGCAACCTGTCCGGCTTCGTTACTCAATTTAACACCTAAAACATGCCTGAAGGTAGAAATCATCGATAGAAAGGTTTCACAGAAAAATTATTTTTTAGTCATTTTTATTTAAAATTTAGTTATTTTTATTGTTTTACCCCCATAAGCAAACTATCAAGGGGCAAGCGGCCCCCTGCATTTTGTTAACATTAATCACGACTACCATATATGCGAATTTAAAAGAAATCGTTGGAGCCGTTTTTGAGAAATAATTTTTTTAGACGTTTTTTTTTAGTTTTTTTGAGAATAAGACCCCTCGAAATTGAGTTAACCCAAAATAAAAAAAATGGTCCCGAGGTATGATTTTTGTGAACCTACATGCCAAATTTCATCACAATTGACCGAGTAGTTTGCCTGGAAATCGATGAACAGACAGACAGACAGACAGACTTTTCGTAAAAACCACTTTTTGGGGTTCCTGGGACCTCAAAGCGCGTAATTCCGTTGAAATCTCGGAATCGAAAATTTGGACCGTCACAAAGCTTTCCTTATACTACGGTATAAATTGGAAAGCAAAAATGACTTGTCACGCTGGGGTCAAAAAATGTGAAACATTAGGTTACAAAAGAAGGCGAAATTACAATGAACTGAAGGCTGGGGCTGGCCTGCAGGCTACTAGCGGGGTAACAGGTGGCGGATAACCAGATATGGCGGCTAGCTGCGATTATAACGAATAAGCAGTCCCCAACCCAGCAGCGACATAATCGGAGGGTGTGCTGGTGCAGGCTTGTCTTGAAAAAACCACAGTAGCCCGAGGATGGCTATATGACGGTGCGAATAGTTTCCGCCACTAAATAAGAAACCCCTACTACGGCACTCTTATCTCCTGGGGTTGAAGGCGGAGGAACTCAATGAAGAGTCAACGGCATAAGGATGGAGAAGGCAACGGGAAACCACTACATAACAATTCCCTAGCACAGTCATCATGACTAAGTACATTCGATACTAGAAATACTTGACTTCCTTCTGAAGCATGGTACGTGAACCTGTTCGTGTCTACGATTGCCATGTTGATCGCCAATCTTCGATAAAAGAGGCATGGCTGCTTATAGTAAATGCTACCAAACCTAACCTGACACTGAAAAATAACTAGTATACTACCCGAACATGATAGGATGGCACTTGAACACTTATAAAAATCTAAAAACTCGGAGTTCCGCGGAACTTCCGCTTATGCAAGTTTTCGAATAAACAAAGTGTTCCATGTGTCATCCTTTCGTGGTCGGGTAGTACATTTTATTAGCTTGTGGAACAATGCTTCTTTTGACCTGCATGAAAAATGACCAAAATACAATAGTGGTTGGTTATTGTAGAGGTACCAATGTAGCAGTGTAGAAACAGAATTGAGAAATGTAAACGGAGAAGAATGTCACGCACCAGCGCTGTCTGCCCATGGCCATTTGCATTCCAATCTTCACAATCACTCCAAATCCACAATTATTATTAATAACCAGCAATACCTAAATTCAGATCTTAGACTATATTTCCGAGGGACCAACATAAAATGACGTCACACACTGGCAAAAGCAGCTGCTTTTAGACGCGCGAACCTATTATTTTCAAGTTTTGTTTAGTTCATTAATTAATTAGAGTGAAAGAATATTTTTTAACTTCGGTACATTTATTTAATATTAAAATATTCAATTAGAAACTTTTAACGATCAGTCCGTTATTTTTTTTTTTAACAAAGTGGTCAATCAGGTGGCCAGGTTACCTAGCAACAAAGTCCCTGTTGCTAGGTAATCCGAGCTGTGACGTCATCCGCTGGCAAAAGATAAACACAATGTTGGTGCCCCAACTTTCTCATGTACTGCATCTAGAATGCCGTGTCTAGAGTGTTATATGGTCTAAGATTCAGATTCAATACTTTAACATAAATAATCCAAATATTTCTTCGATCGAATAAATATTGGAGTGTGTAATCAGGGCCAGTGACCCATAATTACATTGGGACAGTATTGGTGCGTGTACCTGTAATAGGGGGTATGACAAGTCCAGAAAAGACACGTGGGTCCCAGGCCATATTTCCTATTCGTTATCTCCCCGTTCCCCTCTATTAGACACTCGAATATTGGAACAATATTATAAATATGGGTCTGACTAAAATTGGAAAATATAATACCTAAATTCAGATTCAAATCGTATAATATATATTTATCTTTAACATAGACATTCCATATATTTCTTCGATCGAATAAATATTGGAGTGTGTAATCAGGGCCATTGACCCATATTTACATTGGGACAGTATTGGTGCGTGTACCTGTAATAGGGGGTATGACAAGTCCAGAAAAGACACGTGGGTCCCAGGCCATATTTCCTATTCGTTATCTCCCCGTTCCCCTCTATTAGACACTCGAATATTGGAACAATATTATAAATATGGGTCTGAGTAAAATTGGAAAATATAATACCTAAATTCAGATTCAAATCGTATAATATATATTTATCTTTAACATAGACATTCCATATATTTCTTCGATCGAATAAATATTGGAGTGTGTAATCAGGGCCATTGACCCATACTTACATTGGGACAGTATTGGTGTGTGTACCTGTAATAGGGGGGTATGACAAGTCCAGAAAAGACACGTGGGTCCCAGGCCGTATTTCCTATTTGTTATCTCCCCATTTCCCCCTATTAGTCTATAACACTCGAATATTGGAACAGTATTATAAAATATACGTCTAACTGAGTAAAATTGGAAAGGGTAATACCTAAATTCAGATTCAAATCGTATAATATATTTAACTTTAACATAAACATTCCAAATATTTCTTCGATCGAATAAATATTGGAGTGTGTAATATGGGGTATGAGTCCAATGGCGGATCCACGGGGGGGCATGACCCCTCTAAATGAGTTAATTCATAGTAAATTCATAAGATACCTAGTAAAAAAAATTGAATAAAACTCAACTTTTCAACAAAAAAATTACCTTTTAAACTTACAAAAAACTTGTGACCCCCGCCCCTAAATTTTCGGCTGGATTCGCCCTTGGGTATGACAAGGCCAGAAAAGACACATGGGCTCAGGTCCCAGGCCATATTTCCTATTCGATATCTCCCCATTCCCCCCTGTTAGCCAATTACACTCGAATATTGGAACAATATTATAAATATGGGCCAAACTGAGTAAAATTGGAAAGGGTAATACCTAAATTCCGACTAAAATCGTATAATTCGACAGAAACATCCCACAATATTTCTTCGGCCGAGTAATTATTGGATGGAATAAAGTATGTAATCAGGGCCATTTATATGTTTTTACGTCATATTGGGAAGATGCATAATAAGAAGACTTGAGGACTGAGGTATTTTAGAAAAATTGCCAATACAATGTGCAGTTTATAATATACAGGCACTATATTTTAGACTTCTAGGTGCGTGGTTGTACAAAGGCTTAGGCTGATAGTAACCAGGTTCGCTTTTTTATACCCTAAGGTTCAGGGACGGATCCAGCCCATTTTTGGGGGGGGGGGGTAGCTGAGGGTCAAAAAAAAGGGAAAAACTTATGTAGGATCGACTAAATTAGAGCGTACTAACTTAATTTACAATAGATTTACCAAATTTTGGGGGGGGGGGGGCAGCTACCCCCCCCCTACCCCTCCCCTGTATCCGTCATTGCTAAGGTTTCACTTGGTGTCGCTGTGGTAACACCTTTCCATAGCTCAAGTAGCTGTGTCAGCCCCCGGACTAAGCCCTGTTTTTCAATCGCTATAGTCCGGTTAACATTCGTCCCCGTAACGTAGCCACTCAACAACCGTCTCACAAACTTGCCAACACAATACGGTCACGGTCAGTAATAATGAAATTACCTTATGAAAATGACAGTAATAATGATCGAAGAAGGTGGACCAAGTTTGAATGAGGAAAAATAATGATGTAGATCCGGATTTTCTGATCACAGCTCCATCATTACTGAATAGTAATGACATTACTGATAATGTCATTATTATTGACGTGTAGGGGCCGCTTATCAGAGCCCTGTATCGGTTTGTAATTTTTGAAGGACTTTTTATGGACCCAGGCCACAGGCCCCTTGTCGAATGTCAACGACCCCATGGATTTCGGACATTATTTGTATTGTTTCCGCGTGAATTTATGGCCATAAGCAAACTGTTATACGTTCTCGATGTCAACCTACACCGGCTAATGGACAAGCTGAGATAAGCTTACCATTGACGCAATGAAACAGGCGAAGGCATGACTTAACCAAGTACAGATACGAGTCTATCAGAGCTCCTGGTGTTGGCACATTCTGACAGGTTTTTTAGCAGTCTCTATCATGCATACGGTCATTGAGGCCATCGAACATAACAGTAGCAGGATGCACAGTGCTCAGATTGTTAACTTTGACACGTTGTTGCAAGTTAGAGTTTCCAACTAGAAGCACTGTGTTTCCACAAGTTAACCTGACGGCTGGATATGTCCAATATGTTCTGAAATTTTTAACATCTAGTTGTCAAGTTGCCAGGTGTACCTCTGTCCAGTGAAAAAATAGATGCTTGACCTGACAATGTTTTGTCCGGTTTTTTCGCTTGAGTATGCAAATTTTCTTTTCCTGGGGGATAGAACGAAATAATTTAAAAAATCTGATACTAGCTACTATGATAGAAAGTTCTTCAAAATTCACTTAATTCAAGATTACATACAATGAGTCAATGACCTTTTTTCTAGAAACATTTACACTAGATAGAATGGCTCATTGATTCACTCTCCGGTTTTATGTTTTGTAAATCTGGCAACCCTATCTAGTACCAATTTCGTAGCTTCACACTTTCAGTTGGACGATAGATATGCTGGCACAACAGCACAACAGATGTTTCTCCGTATATCATTCTACATAACACACAGAGATCAACAAATAACAATAATGGAATACAGCCTCTTGTTGACGTTCATTTCATGGGTTTAAAGAGAGATACCAAAGGCCGGGAGTTTGGAATATCATTGGTCAATCTTTTTTCCAACAAATCGCTTTATTTTGTCTTTTATAAAATAAAAAAAAAGATTAGTAACTCCTCACTTGCAATTTCTCCCTATTATTACTAACTTTATAGTTATTATGCGAAAACAAATGCGGGAAAAAATTCTTATAAAAAAGTAATTATTTCTTTAAAAAAAACTTACCCATCGGCTCCATGGGACGAACCAGCCGGCCTCCGCCCATTGTGTCCGTCCATCAAACCTGAAACATTTCAGTGATGATCAATATACAACATTCCAACACACACTGACAAAAAAAAGAAGAATGCTGATAAGTGCTGGGTGGGGGGCGTAAATAAAGTTGGATAGTCATTCAAACTGTTTCTAGCTAAGTATTGCCTTTTACCAACGGAGGGGCCCACAAAACTAATGGAAGGACGAATTTGAAACTAATCTCCGAAAGATAACAATTCATAGATGGTGGAGCGTGGTGCAAAACCGAGATGAATGAAGGAGTGCTGCCGAGTCCATTAAGGGCTGTAGAGCCGGAAGAAGAAGGTGAAGAAGATACCGACTAACTGCCAGACAGTTATATCCATAACATGATACTGTACAAGTAATAGAATCTGGGGTGATGGGCCGTGGTTCAATCATGAAATAATACTTTGAAACGTTTCGTCAACATCTGCGGTCAACGTCTTCAGCGACACTGCGTGGACTCCTAAGACTGTATCGGGGTATCGCGGACGTAGCAACTGCTAGTTAAAAACGTAGTTGCTGCTGAGCCTCTGAAGTACAATCTAAGAAGTCTACAAAGTGCAACTAAAGATGTCGTCCGCAGATGTTGACGAAACGATTGGGAGTACTCCTTCAGAATGATCAGCCTTGATTCATGAGATTCCGGCCGTTGTGATTATAATATTATATCCATAACCTTTAGCCTGCTGGCACGTTTTTCCTACAATATTGTTCCTTGGTGGACCCGGTAGGTATTTGATCAGAAATTTCAGCACAGCGTTTGCTATCATGTCTATAAATCGGGATACATTTAGCATTGTCGGGACTCCTTTCGAAATCGGGTCGGATGCTCCAAAAGCGGGACCGTCTCGCCTACATCGGGGAGGTCGCCCATCTTTCCTCTTTTAAGCCTACTTACTGTAAATTGAAATATACATTGTATTATTATAATTGCCAACATGCAGTACATGATTTTTAGCCCAGTTGGGTTAGCTTACTAACCTTGCTAGGCGAATGTGTAAAGTCCGGTAATCAGCTACAGTAAATGTCCTAAACTGTATTAGGTAATAAACAGTAATCTAAGTAGGAGAGCTTAATAAGTAAATAGCAAAGCCAACTCGGCATTCTAGAATAGGCCAATTGAAGATCCCATTTTTTTTCATTCCAATGATTAGTCCCTATGATAGGCTAAGCTTTACCAGATGTCCTAAAGGTCATTGGCCCGCACTATTTACCTGACAAACTTAATTCTCGTCATTGCCAAGTTTACCTAAAATTCTCTACCGATTTCCATATGTTCTCCAAACAAAGCGACCGACTATCAGCAGAGCTCCGTATTCCCAATGACATCAATCATTAAAAAATTAATTGTAAGCGGAATCATTAGCCATTGGGTTTCGCACATAAAATGTCATCATCTTAAAAATGTAAACACGCTCACCTTTTTAGGTTGCACTGGCTTGTTTTAAGTCAAATATCTCGGGCATTACTGCGTGACACGATGGGTACAAATCGACAAAAGCCCAGTAACCGTTCCATAGATTAAATTCCGCGACTAAACGGCGTAATTATGGCAAAACTAATTGTTAAATACGATCTCCGAAACCTGTGGAGTTGTAAAGCAATGAAAAAAGATGGCCTCTCATAGACAAGGCCACTTCCTTCAACACCTTCTAATTGACGCACGGAACACTCGTCGTGAAAACGACCCGGCACTTGTGATGAAAAGAATAAGGGAAACATTTACAAGGGGGCTCAAATCATTTTTCAATGAATTTAGAGCAATGTCATTGAAAAAGAGGCCAAGTTTGACGGAGCATTAAGATTTCAAAACACGGACCATCGACATTTTACAAATTCGAGATATCGAATGCAAACGAGATGGCGATTTTTAAACTTGGCGCCAAATAGTTTGCAGTTTAGTTTCTAATTTTATGTATTTATTAGACTTTTTATTATTTCTTAATCATGATTTGGCATATTAAATAAGTTTGTTAATAATTAAGCTTTAATAGCAATGTTAGCTGCTTCGGTAAAGGGTAAATAGCTTTTTATTGTTATTTAAAGGCATTCCACTCTAGCACTTGTAGGTACTAAATGCGATTAGCCTATTGTAGCATGTAGTTTTGAATTAATTAAAGACTAAGCATGGATAAGGAAAATATTTACTGTGTTGTCAGCACATTCAGAATTGTATGCCTTTGTTTTCCTGACAAAGACTCATAGAGCTGTACATGTTGCTTAGTAAGCTAATTCATTGTCATTTAATGTCTTATACACCTGCGGTAGTAGTCCAAAACAGCTGACAGAGTATTACACTGTGCTGAGCTGTGCATTATAAGCACTTCACTTAATTACGGTTACAGCACTACACACAGTAGGCCAATTGTTGTAGACCAAGCTATAGTAAAATATTATATAAGGCCTTTCTATGCATTCTTAGTTTCTTATAAGAAATGGTCATACTGTTTTGAACGCTTCTGGTTTTGACAAGGCCCTTTATGCGCTTGAGAAGTGGGAATACTACACGGCACCGCCATGCATTGGTAGATGGCGGTGCTGTCCAGTATTCCTTACAGTGACTTTTCAAGCGATGGTGGGACCTGGCCTATATGTAATCAAAACAATATTCTGGTGGAATCTTAGGTGCCCATTACGAATATATTACGAATAAATAGCTAACTTTTCATTACATGACGTCAAATTTGATGTTAGGTCGTTAGGACTTCGTTTCATCCTAAGAAGATTAATAACATAATAATATTTAAAGCACTAGTACTGTACTGTATATACCTAGCCGACGTTATTTAGGCGCCCATTCCACCGACCGGCTAGGGCTATTTACAAAAACAGTGACGTGGTAGCAGACATTCAAGACTTAGGAGGGGTTTCCACCGACCTCGCATTGCAGAATGCAAATGACATTGACGGAAATTAGAATTTTTCTTTTTATAGAAATCTATTAAAATGTTTGTACTTAACACATACCATGACGCCATTTTTTAATTTTAGTTTGTTTGTTTGTGATTTTACTGTATGATCATTGATCTATTTTAACTATGGCATAGAGGAAAATAAACATTTCCGTCAATTCTGCAATGCGAGGACGATGGAAACCCCGCCTAAGTCTTGAATGTCTGCTACCACGTCACTATTTTTGTAAATACCCCTAGCCGGCTGGTGGAATGGGCGCCTTAAAGATAGTATCACTCCGAATTTTGAAATGGGGGATTTCAATGCATAATAGTAAATATTTTCTATTTTTTTCCTCCCCCCGCCAGGGTTGCTTCAAGCAGAAATCCTGAAAGCAGGTGTTGGAAAACAACATTTTTTTAATGCGTGGGACTCACCAGTATAAGCGCCGGTCGGTGTATGTATTCGGTGTTATTTCCTTTTTTTTTTTTTTTGTAGTTACCGTTTAGAGCTTGACAGGGTGTGTGTTTTCGGTAAGGAAAGTCGGGCTGCTGCGATAATTAAATGAAAACCCAGGTCCCAATTCAGAGTGAAACTTTCTTTAACTGTATATTTTAGGAAGAATAATTAAAGCGCCTAGATGCTAAGGGGTGCAAGTGGCAAAAATAAACATTCAAGACAAATAAGGCTAAAGTTTGTAACTTAATTGAAAATGTATGTATTATATAATACATGTATTTCCATTAATTCTAGCATTGTAAAAATGACAGATACCGAAGACGTTTTTGTTGGTTTCTGGGACAAAGAGTAGCTAGAGTAACAGCATGGTGCACTTAACTCCAAGAAGTAAAAAATATCACTTGCACCCTTTGGTTTCTAAGCGGTTCAATTGGATAAAGTCGGCCCCATAGCATTATTAAAAAAAAAAACACCAATTTAAAAGTTAATACTACTTGCTTATTTAATCAATCATAAATGATGATGTTGTAGTAAACAAGGATCATTAGAGAGTATGCTTCGGCAAATCACGCCAAATACGGAACTAGAAATCTAATAAACCATTAAATAGAGTAATAATTCAAGCATGTGTAGTATTAATGACAATTTACTAATGCCTTTGTTACACTCATGTACCTATATTCAAATTAAGCTATAGATCAGGCAGCCTTATGCAGCACTATCATGATCTCAGGATCAAGAGGATTTATTTATATTTATTCAATTATATATCAATATACATCAATATCACTTTATTATATATTTCAATTGACCCACCCTACCACAGCACGTTGTCATTTCAACGAGTCTTCTAACGATTCACACTAAGACTTCTACGCAATCGGCATAACTTGAGGAAACACAGAAAACTTTTTTCTGAAATCTCTGAATTCCAGCAACTTGTCAAAATGAACACTCTGAACACTACATCCTGCTGCTGCTATGTTCAGTGGCCTCAAAGATGGTGCATATGAGAGACTGCCAAAAATGTCAAAAACTATCAGAACACTAGCAGGTCTGATCGGTACTGGAAAGTTTGAACGACGGTCTTTGAGTGGCTACACTATGGTGACAAATGATATCCGGACTATAGCGAAGCAGAAAAGAGCGTGCCAGGATAGAGGGGAGTGGAGACATCGATGCCACACATTGCTGCCAACCAGCCAACCGACTGTAACTTGAAGAAGAAGCGAAGCGAAGACAAGTAGGTACCTGAGCTAAGGAAGGTGTAACCAGAGAGATACAATGTTAAACCTCAGGTTACAAAAAGGAGGCGAGCTTGGTTACGACGAGCCAAAGGCTCTGCAGTATGGGTTTCCCGTTTCGACTTAGGAAACGCTTTTTGCACTATGGAACGGTGAGTCAAATGATTAGCGAATAAATTGATGAGTAAATCATCTGATAGATCCAGATATTGGCCACCCCTGGATCTCTAAAAAATTTACCATGTAGTAAGTAGCTTTATTTATTTATTTTACTACCCAAGTTATAGAAGATTTAGTCTATAAAATTTGTGGAGGATATTTCATACACAGCACTTTAAGGAATTTTTCATCCGGTGATTTCTCCATTTAACATTTAGGCGACAACAATTCACAAAATTAAAACACAAATTAAAAGTCTTCTGTAACTAGGATCGACTAAATCTTTCAGAGGAAGCTGTTCGTTGACATTGCTCACTCTTGGATCATCCCAAAATATGTTGGTTTATATTTTTTATTTAATTTAATACTAATGTTATAAAGATTTGGGCTCGTCAACAGGAACTGTTTTCATACCATTGAATTTCTGTCAATTAGGCTACATGGACCAAATCTTTATAAATGAAGTATAAATTAAAATAAAAAATATTACCCCCACCCCTATTTTGAGGTGATCCAGGGGTGGCCAATGTCAATGGTAAGCTTCCTCATAATAACATTGGGTGGTAAATTAAACAAAAAATAGAGACAAATGGACAGCATTCTCTTAACACAACCCGAGAAAATACCAGTGCTGCAGTTGTCATTCAATTCCACCAGTTAGGCTAAAAGAAACAGCAGAAGATGATATTTACGATGCTAAATATTACGACACGTAAACGCTTATATCCTACTGTATATACTTGGTTAACTTGTTAGAAAGTAGTGTTGGGATGAACGCATAGATATGCCCTAGTTGCATGCATATGGAGAATAGAGGGGAACACAATATGCATTAGCTATCGGGGTCAAGCGATCGTGGGAGCAACCGAACGGTTTTCCTCTGAGCCGGTGTCTTAATATTCATCCCCACTGCAGAGCTAGGCCCTAAAGAAAAATACCGATTTGTAGTAGTGGCAGCCATCCAATAATTAACTGTCAACTTTCCCATCGACATACAGAACGTACAGCTACAAAAACATAACGGTATAAAAAAAAATGTTCAAATTAATAAAATTATTGTAACTTAGCCAGAACGGGCTGAGTAATCTAACACAGTGACCACTACCTACTGAAAAGTAATACAAAAAAAAAAACAGGAGACGTTAAATAAGGGAAGACTGCTAGTGCCATAAGCAACGTATAGCCTCTGCTAGAGACTCATCGGTTACGCCTGTTACATTGCGTCAATAGAAAGCATGACTCAGCTTGCAGCGTTTGGCTGGCATGAAGGGATGTACAATAGTCAGCAATAGTCTCCCCTTATTTTATTTGGATACCCGACTATACGTTTTTTGCACTAAATCAAATTTCACGTGAAATGGATAAAAGTTAGAAGAAAAGCTCCTCTTCATTTTGATTCGCACCATGTGACACATTGTACGTTGAGTGAGTGCTGTTATTATGGCGCTAGATTTGATCGAATGCTTACTTAAAAACCCCTTTTGTGTATTGAAAACGAGTTATTTAAGGTTTTTAATCTCACTTTCCTCAATGGGAGAGACGAGCGGAACTTCCCCAAATATTAAAAAAGGCCAGTTGCTGAAATACAGTTGCAGAAATACAATTTTAGAAGTCTACGCAGTTCCACTAAAGATGTCGACCGCAGATATCGACGAAACGTTTGAAAGCACGCTTTCACAACGACTACGGCCTATCATCCCAGATTCTACTGCTTCCTCTCGTAACTCCGGCCGTGAAAGCCTTTGTAATTATGCAAAAATTATTTACAGCTTTATTACTGTGGCCACAAACGATACTATTAACCAAAATGTTAAAAAAAAAATTAATTGCATGAAAACATTACTGTATACATCCGAACAATTTATTCAGTAGCTCTGGGCTTGTGGTTAAAACGACGCCCCGGTTAGGCGTAGATCGCGGGTTCGACTCCCGCCAAGCACAGTTTTTCTATATCCTTTAATTTCAGTTGCTCTGTAAATAACGTAGCACTTGTTTTGAGTTTCAACGTGTCTGAGATCTCACGGTGTGCATACTTTTTTTTTACATATATAATAAAAGATTAATCGCATACAAACAATTTAATGAATGTATCCGATTGACCTCTTCAGTCTCCTCTGTAGGTTACGACACGTCTCCGGCCGCATGGCGTGTAAAGACTCGCACAAGTGGAAGCACGTTCCCACCTGGCCATCGAAGTCGACTTGCACGAGAACAAGCAACCAACTATGCCCATGGACGCATTATGAACCACCTTTCAAAATGCACAGGAATATTTCTTCTAATTTACATCTCACTGACGGCTTTACAGTAATTATTTCGAGCGACAATTAACTTTGTACAAAAAACAGATAGGGTGTCAGATTTGATGTTAATCTCCATTAAAATAAACATACTAACACTCTTCCCCCTCACTTAAACCTAAACTCGCTCCAAATAATGTGGCCTGTCCTATTCACTGTTAACGTTAATATATGTAAAATAAGATAAAAGCTTAAAACCGCGCCCTAATGTACACGGCGGAGATGTCGTGGTCCGAGTAGCCCAGCCGTTTAGCGTGCTTGTAGACTTCATTGGCGGAGGCACAGAGGGGCAGGGGCTGCTCGCAGGAGTCGCCCAACTGCAGGGCGAGGCGCAGGTCCTTTTGCATCAACGAGAGGGCCATATTCGTGGGGAATCCACCCTCCAAGATTGCTGAAAACGCAAAAAAAATCATTCAGTAACAATAGAAAAAAATTAAATTACATGACTTCGTGGTTGTGACGATGGCCGATGGGTTTGATGTTTACGGCTGAGTGTTCAAAATGTTTTGTAAACAAGAAATTATCGTACTTTTAAGACGAAATTAATTAATTGCTCGTTCCACAGCTACAAAAGGGAACAGATGAAAAAATCTTCAAAAATACGAGCTTTCTGTGAAAGCTGTCTATTTCCCTTACAGATTTACAACTGTGCTACTAAATGGGTTTAAGGCTATTTATCCAATTTTTTAAGGTAATAATATTTCAGTTCAGAAAATATAAACTTCCTGCGGTAACTTGGATTTTTTATGAGTTTATCTGTTCACTTTGTTCTGTGGAATGAGCAATAAATTATTTTCGTCAAAAAATCAGTAAAATTTCTTGTTTATAAAACATTTTGAACACTCAGCCTTAATTATAAATCATTATATCGACTAAATTATTTGTTATCAATTAACATTACAAAGTGTCAGAAGTGGGATTGTCTAAAATGGAATTTGAGAAGTCAAAAGGATTAACAGAAGAGTCTGGGGAAGCATGGTTGCGCTTTAAAAGCGAAGTGCTGACTTTCCTTTTACAGAGGTATTTCATTTTAATAAACAAACAAAAACGTTGTGTTTTATTAAAATTTGTTATAACAACTAGAAGTAGCAAAACCCAAGTATTCGTTAAAAAATTGCCTTCGTCTAAGAAATCCACTAGTCTTAGTACAACAAAGTCATTTTTATTGCACCAACACTAGTAGGTTTCTCAAGGCTGAGTGTTCAAAATGTTTTGTAAACAAGAAATTTTGCTGATTTTTTGGCGAAAATAATTTATTGCTCATTCCACAGATACAAAGATAACAAAGTGAACTGATAAAAAACTCATAAAAAATCCAAGTTATCGCAGGAAGTTAATATTTTCTGAACTGAAATATTATTACCTTAAAAAAATTGGATAAAGAGCCTCAACCCATTTTGTAGCACAGTTGTAAATCTGTAAGGGAAATAGACAGCTTTCACAGAAAGCTCGTATTTTTTAAGATTTTTTCATCTGTTCCCTTTTATATCTTTGTGGCTGTGGAACGAGTAATTAATTAATTTCGTCCAAAAAGTACGATAATTTCTTGTTTACAAAACATTTTGAACACTCAGGCTTAACATAACAAAGTGAATATGGAAAATATTACAGATATAACGGTGCCGGCTAATGCTATGAATTGGAATATAGAGATGAATTTCGTCTAATTGTTCTGCTACTCACTTATGGCTGATATATTTATGAGACATTTGCCTTTGTAAAAAAAACGTCTAGTGGGGTGTCCGTCCCCCTTTCTCACAATCAAGCTTAATTGTGATATTTATTGCTTTCCAATTTATACGTAGTATAAGGAAAGCTTTGTGACGGTCGAAATGTTCGATTCCGAGATTTAAACGGATTTACACGTTTTAAGGTCCCAGGAACCAAAAAAAGTGGTTTTTACGAAATGTCTGTCTGTCTATGCGTCGATTTCCGGGCAAACTACTCGGTCGATCTTGATGAAATTCGGCATGTAGGTTCACAAAAATCATACCTCGGATCAATTTTTTTATTTGGGGCTAACTTAATTTGGGGGGTTTTATTCTCAAAAAACTCCAAAAAAACGTCTAAAAAAATTATTTCCCAAAAACGGCTCCAACAATTTCTTTTAAATTCACATATATTGTAGTTGTTATTAATGTTGATAAAATGCGCGGGGTCGCTTGTCCCTTGACAGTTTGCTTCTGGGGGTAAAAAAATAAAAATAACTAAATTTTCATGAAAAATGACTGCGAAACCTTTCTATTGATGATTTCTACTTTCAGGTATGTTTTAGGTGTTAAATTGAGTAACGAAACCGGACAGGTTGCTTTCCCAGAAAAGTATTTGGTTTTGTGCAAAACAATGATAGAAAATTCACGGTCAAATGCATTGCGTGCCCTGCCATTATTGCTGTGTGGTAATGTGTTGGTCTGACCTATCTAAAATTTACCTCACCTCCAGTGACGTCAGGTGGACAACCCCCCTCCCCCGAGATATCGGAAATTTAACCATAGGAAAATTATTTACCATGGAATACTCATTTTCTCTATCTACTAATTTTGACAAATTGCAAAGCATGTTCGAGTAAACTCGGACCGGTTCTATTTTTTAAAACATCGCAATATATAGGCCTGGTGCATAGATATCAAATATAATACATGGCGCCTAAGCATAAGCTAAGTAAGGCTAAGCGGTGAAACGTAAGGGGAAATGTCAAAGGAGATTTGACTGACTTAGTCGGGTTCCAACAAAAAACCAATAACAACCGACACAGCTAGTTTCTGCGCACAAGACTGGCATTCTAAATAGATTTAACATGGCTGTAATTAGCTTCTTTAAGCTGCGGACTCCCATCTTATCCACCTACGGGCCTACTATGGCGATTATTTTTAATCTTAACCTGCAGGCTGATCGTGGCGATTATAATACCGGGGTTTAAATAATGCCTGGTATTAAAAATGTAAACAAGATAATGTTTTAAGGCTGAGTGTTCAAAATGTTTTGTAAACAAGAAATTTCGCTGATTTTTTGACGAAAATAATTTATTGCTCATTTCACAGATACAAAGATAACAAAGTGAACAGATAAAAAACTCATAAAAAATCCAAGTTATCGCTGGAAGTTTATATTTTTTGAACTGAAATATTATTACCTTAAAAAAATTGGAAAAAGAGCCTTAAACCCATTTTGTAGCACAGTTATAAATCTGTAAGGGAAATAGGCAGCTTTCTGTGAAAGCTCGTATTTTTTAAGATTTTTTCATCTGTTCCCTTTTATATCTTTGTGGCTGTGGAACGAGCAATTAATTAATTTCGTCCAAAAAGTACGATAATTTCTTGTTTACAAAACATTTTGAACACTCAGGCTTAATGGAAAGTGCTATTCAAAATTTGTTTGTTTACATTTTTAATACCAGGGTATTATTATTTAAACCCCGGTATTATAATCGCCATGATCAGGCTGCTGGGATTAAAAATGTATACAAGATAATTTTACAATGGAAAGTGCTATTCAAAATTGGTTTGTTTACATTTTTAACCCCAAGAGTAAGTTAATACTAATCGCCATTATAGCCCACTGGACCGGTTCGTCTAAAGCTGACAGTGAGTTACTATAAGCTTGAAAACAAAGAATTTAAAATGTTGAGTAAGTTGTGGTTTCATGTGACCAAAAATGCACACTACTCCTCAAAAAACTATTACTTGTTGGTTTATTTGTTTTCGAACGCCTAATTTCATAGTTTCCAAGATTAGTTTCTGAAGTAAAAAAATATTGAAAATTACCTGTGCCTTTTTCAACGAGGAATGGAGAGGCTACTTGAGTAACTTTGAATATTTCAATGATGTCCTTCAGCATAACTTTACTTCGGTCTGCCAATGCCAGGCCCTCGGCCAGCCCAGCAAGGGCAATTCCGTTGATCATATTCAAAATCAAGTTCATTCGGGTAGCATTACCGACCTGAAAAAATTAAAAATACAATATAGGCTACATCGGGGCTAATCAAGGGTAGTTCCATGAATGAAAGAGGGCGAAACCTTCCAGTATAGCTTCTATTCAAGGCAACACAACTTTTTTTCCCAACCGGGACTCGAACCCGGGTAACCCGGTAGGCGACAATGCTACCAAAGGACTAATCGGGTGTTGGGTTTACTCTAAGGGAAAGTAGGAAACTGAGGTAAGATGGAAGAAAGGAACTCCAGTTTCTCTGTTAGCAAAACAATGCCATAATTTTTTACCTAACATGTGCCATTGAATGTATATATTCAAAACAAGCCAACCGGTCGGCCATATTTGTTGTTTGTTAGCTTTGTTCCTTCCTTTTTATGTAACATAAAAAATGAGTTCTGCGACAGAAATGAAGAAAAGCAAACATGGGGCAAGAGGTGGACTACAGCAGATGTTCATAGGTTAATAGCCAAAGGCAAAGAACCTTTGGAGGTAAGTTAGGTTAGGTTTTTCTATTTCTATGGTTGGCGGAGGTATCCTCACGCTGAGTTATTTCTCTATTTTCCCATTTTACCTTTTCTATCAACACGGTAGATACCCCTATAGTAACCGGTGTTAGCTCCACTTAACCCAGTATGGGTACGAGCCCCGCATGATGATGGTATGACGTGTTAAAGTGAGTAATACTGGCCCAATACTTACATCACCAAGGAAAAACGCACTTTTGCCCATAGCGGCGAAGCAAGTCTGGCAGTCGTTGAACAGACTTTGGTCTCCGGCCGCGAGAATCAGCAGATTTCCCTCCTCCGCCTGCCTCCTGCTCCCTTGAATCTGCAACAACAACATAAATTTCATCTATTGATAAAGCACCCGGCTTAGCCCAGTTGGACTGGCCTAGGGACCAGAAGAGGGCATGCCAGGATCGAGGATCGAAGTCACATGTTGCTGCCAACCAGTCATCCGGCTATAACTTGAAGAAGAAGGAACCCGTTTGGCCGTTCGTTGAATGGAAATGGGCGAAATGTTGAATTTATAAGGCTTCACAGGGCCTCACATTACAATGTAGCTCGAACCCAGACACGGGTGGAGGCTGCCAGCCATAGTAGGAAGAACCTAACTGCTTACTGCTGATCAAGGCAACGCATCCATCAATCCTGGAGCTCGACTGCCTTACCCCACCTGGCAGAGCCTCAGTGGGCTAAGAACAGCGGTTACACTATGCCGCGCAATCCTCCCTCTGTAGGGTGGGGGGCCCCCCAGGCTGGCAGAGAACCCGATCTGCGAATATGGGCACCTTCTTGTCTGCTCGAGGCTTGAAGAAGCTTTGTCCCATCCATGCGGATCCTTTCGTAGCCAAATATGACAAGACCATCCAGGCCGAAGTAGAGTAGTTCTCAAGAGTGAGGACCTCTACAAGTCCTTTGACTTAAACTCTCGCTGGGTTGTAGTGCAATGTCTTTTTACAGTCTTCTCTCAATCACTATAAGTAGCAAGGACGGATACAGGGGGGGGGGTAGCTGCCCCCCCCAAAATTTGGTAAATCTATTGTAAATTAAGTTGTTACGCTCTAATTTAGTCGATCCTACATAAGTTTTCCTATTTTGACCCTCAGCTACGCCCCCCCCCCCCCAAAATGGGCTGGATCCGTCCCTGATAAGTAGGCCTGGGTCCATAAAGTCCTTAAAAAATAACGTAACCTTCACACCAAAATTAATAACAGGGAAATGTTTGGACTGGGCAGACGGGCTTACAGGTATAAGCTGTAAGGAAATACTCACAGTGATAATATATATGCAGTAAGATTGGAAGGGGGGGGGGGGTGGTCCGAGTACAGGTACAATGTGTCTATAAAATGACATTAACTCCATATAATTCCATTAAGGCCGCCGGTCGGTTTTGTACCAATAAAAGTTCCTGCGTGCACCAAACTACACAATATATCTAGGCCATCTACACTTTCCTTATAACCGACAATGATACGCCAAACATAATCATGTACCTAGTTGGACATTAAGTACTGTCACTCAACTTTTCATAGAATTTCTGGATTTGAATTGAATAAACGTGTTTGTAAACAAATGCCATATTGTTGTTCCTCGTGAAATTACCTTCAATTTTATATATTACAAGTGGCACTTTGTGATAGAAATGACCATGGAATGGGGCCAAAGAGAAGATCGTGCTGCCGTCATAGCCCTTCACAAATGTGGGCACTCGCCGAGTACCATTTTCAAGTTGCTTCAAAAGCTTGGAATATCGCTATGATTTGTGAACCGCACCATCAAACGGTGGAGAGATGTTTGTATAGTTGAGGACCACAAAAGATCGGGCCGACCACGCTCAGTTTGTACGCCAGCCGTAGTTCAAGCAGTTAGGTCGCGAATCAATCGAAATCCCGCCCGGAAGCAAAAAATCATGGCTTTGCAGATGTCCCTAAAGAGAAGCTCATTAAAAACTATCATTAATCGAGACCTTAAGCTTCATGCTTTTAAGAGAAAGAAAGGTCACAATCGACTGAAAAATTTAAGGCGCCTAAGAAGTCCTGTTCTACTCAAGCGGTACGCTATAAATGGGCACAGAAACATCCTGTTTTCCGATGAAAATTTTTTTACCTTAGAAGAAACTTTTAACAGGCAAAACGATTATTCGAGGCCATCATCCCTCCTCAGTGATGGTCTGGTTGGGAGCATCATACCGGGGTATGACTGAAGTGCATTTTTGTGAAAAAGGTGTGAAGACTGGTGCTCTGGTGTATCAAAATACGGTACTTGATAAGGTGGTGAAGCCTTTGAATCAAGCCCTATTCAAAAAGCAACGCCGGATTTTTCAGCAGGATTCTGCTCCAGAAGTGGTTTTGTGAGAATAACATTGACTTTATTGCTAATGAAGATTAGCCCTCCTCCAGCCCAGATCTCAATCCACTGGACTATTCTATCTGGCGCATTATTGAGGAGAAAGCCTGTGCGAAACCCCACAAAAATTTGGGCTCGCTGAAGAAGTCCATTTCGAAGGTAGTCGAAGAGATAGACATGGATGCGGTGCGTACTGCTATCGATGATTGGACCCGTCGTCTTCGAGCCTGCATTCAGGCAAGAGGTGGGCATTTTGAATAATTTTTGTTTTCCCTGTATTCCTTGACAACTGTTCTAAATATCCATTAAATATTTTGTTAAAAAAAAGTTATTATTCCACTGACTTTTTCTTAGTTTTAAGTGTGACAGAATTTATCATCCAACTAGGTAACTTTTAAGGGCTTCAAGTTTAATTAAATCATTATTATAAATAATGATAACTTATCCTTCACGCGCAAAACGATCTGGAAAATTCTGCAAATGTTCGCACGGGCTCACTAGTAAAAAAAAATTCCAGCAGTCGCCCACTTTTTGCAAGAGTGCATCGGGCAGACTTCTGACCTATTAGCCGTAAGGAAGTGCTGGCGAGCATCAGGGCTTTATGGTGTGTCACTACAGCTCTTAAATCTGTTTACACCGCGCTGCTCTTCCCGGCTGAACCATCAATCAACGTGGCTTTTGCCACGGTTTACAGTACTAAGAAACCATCTCAATAATGATTTCACGGTCTCGTCAGCTGCACTCCGTCCTAACTGCGATCAGAGATATAATTACCAAGACTTTCGGCTTTCGGCACATACGGCCGGAGTTACGGATTCGGGATGATAGGCCTTGGTCGTTCTGAGAGCGTACTTCCAAACGTTTCGTCAACATCTGCGGTTGACATCTTCAGTGGAACTGCGTAGTCTTCAACGATTGCATCTCGGAGGCAGCAGAGATGTCAACAGCAGATGATGACGAAACGTATGGAAGTACTTTTCCAGAACGACCACCACCTGTTCCCTGTCCCGGATTTTGTCCCTGATTCGTCAAGACAAAACGTATTGCCAATGGCCATACCAAGTTAAATCCACCAGAATAGAATCTGTTAAAAAATGCAGCAAACTTGGTAGTTGGCAGGGCGATGGCAGGGGAACATGGTGGGACTACATAACGCGCTGAGACTACCAGTCTGTCTTAAAGTGCGTGTCGAGCCCTGGTCACCTCCGAATTAATCGTGAGACTTTACTGGGTTCCCCAAGTGGTTAGAAATCCACTATAATCAGGAGGTTTAACCTGTCCAACTGATTTTTAAAAAATAAACTCAAGTGAAGAAACAAACTTACTCCCCCGCCAGGCTGACAGGTTTGCTTAAAAGCAGAAATGCTGAAAGCAGGCGTGGGAAAACTTTTTATTGCCCTATTTATTTTGGAAGGAAATTAAGTCAAGCCCCGTCCCGCACGCAGTCTCGTCTCTAATGCATACCTACTTACCCTTATATAAAGAACGTTTGGCCACCCTAACGTCTTTATTTCTGTTAATTATAATATTTACCATAGCTTCCAGGAATCGTCCACCGCCCTGTGTGATAGTTTCAGAGATCCCAGCGGAAGTAACGGCATCAATGCCCGTCATCTCTACGTAGCCTTTACCAGAGCGCATCGCAGACATCACCCCGCAGTTGCCAAATACCATCTGGAAAATAAAAAAAGTTACACACATTATCAGCTTCAGCGTCATCAGTGGGCCTACTACTGTATGTCGTTTGGTATGAAACTTACTCCTGGGGTTAAAAATGTAAACAAACCAATTTTGAACAGCACTTTCCATTGTAAAATGATATTGTTTACATTTCTAATACCATAGAAATATATTAACTGGAGCGCCGGGAGCCATAATATGCCTTACGAGGCACCCGTTAACCATAAGCCAACTATCAGAGATAAGTACCAACGCAAAAAATATCCAAGTCTTACACATTGCAGCATAGCAGAACGGATACCTGGACCCGGTCAAAAACTCTGTACTTAGCTTGTGCAGGCTATTTTCCCCGCCAAATTGCGTACTTATCTTATGCAGGCTACACTAGCAGCCATATTGATAACGGTCTCCAGTCACGGGATGAGGATAATATATTAACCCCGGTATTAAAATCACCATGATATGTGAGTCTCCTCCACTCCCTCCTGTGTCTCCACTTCTGATTATTCAGCACTTCCTCTGGTACCAGTTCTAGTCATCTAAGATCGTCCTCAATCTGGTTCTGGATCTGTACCACTCCATTGGTCTTCCCCTTCTTCGTGTTCTCGCGATTTCCTACTCCAACCATTGGTACAGATCATAATCACGATAAAAATAGAGAACTTGGAGATTGCTGCACCTGTCGGGGCTTGTGGTCCAGCGGTTAAGACGACGGCCCAGTTAGGTGTAGATCGTGGGTTCGAATCCGCAAGTCCAGTTTTTTTCTCCATATCCTCTAATTTCAGTTATAACGAGGAGGTTACCTCTTCAACCAAAATTAATTTAATGCCAGTGTTATATATGCCAAATAATACTGCAATGGGGTTCATTTGTGGCGTCATTTTGTAGATGGCAGCACCAGTTGCAATGATATCAAAGCGTTGATTTTTCCATAAGCCTCAATACTATTTTAAAATGATTTTTAATTACGTATTATTTTAAAGTGAAATTTTTCTATAAATCATGGAGAATATATATATTAAATATATATATATAGCGAAATAAGGTCCAGGCATAGTAAAAATATTATAAAAAATATTAAAAGAATTAATTAGATGCTAAGAGCTTAGTTTTCGCATGCAAATGGCGGCCATTTTGAATAATATGGATATCGGTTTGTCGTCAGCGAACCTAGTAACCAAAACTGTCCCTACAGAACCTCATTGTATTCATACAGATATTGTTATTTAATATTTGAAGGAACATTTTATGGACGTAGGCATACACATTGCCCAATACCAACGACCCCTTGGATTGTCGGACATTATTGGTATCTGATAAAGCAGTAGAATCCGGGTTGAAACAGTACTTCCAAACGTTTCGTCAACGTCTGCGGTCAACATCATCAGTGGCACTGCGTAGACTTCTACGATTGCTGCAAAGCCTCAGTGCAAAAATGAAAGTAAATTCAGTTTGGTTTTAGTTCATACCAAAGCAGTTAACAGATTAGGTTTTCATCATGGCGAGATCCACCCGCTTACGCTGGGTCACAACTACGGAATCGCTGATTGACTGAGCCACTAGCCAGGCAGGATTTACCCGCAAGAACGATATTCCTGCTTGGTGGAACCCTTTCAGACCTGATTTTCACAGGCGGCAGACTCACCTCATTAGCAGCGGACGGGTCGGCCACGCACGAGTATGTAATGTCACAGGCGTCAATGACGTCAGACGGGGTCTGAGCCACTTCGGCCCCCACCTGGGCGAACTTCTCGCACTGTAACAAAAGAAAACAAATTGTTAACGAGACAATCGGGTCGGAGAAACTTCTAAATAAATAAATAAGGACTTTTTATTGCTTCTTCTGCCATTAATTTCAAGATGGCGGCCGATAGAAACGTTAAAAAATTACCACCACGGCTAATATAGGTGGTAGAGGGATGGGATAATAAATTCAAGATGGCGGCCAGTAAAAGTGAATATATTGTGTGTGATAACTACTATACCAAGCAGTAACACTATACAATTACACAAATAAACGCATCAGCGATTCACCAGGAAAAAAAAAACAGTACAGGCTTATAAACGTGGAATTGCACTCTGGCTGGAGGGGGAATTATGTCAATTAAACTAACTACGTCTTGTAATTTATTTATTTATTGATTATTACTTAGGAATGTATTTCAGTAACAAGGACCATAGTCCACTTTGTATGTGTAAATTAAAAAAAAAATTTAATAGAAACCTAGGCATTGTATTGCTTAACAAGGACAACAGTCTGCTTTTTTCTTGTTTTCCATGTTAATATTTAACTTATATTAGGTTTGAAGTGCCACGCTCCCACGCTTCGGCTTGAGGGGGCAAAGGTTGTTATCTCAAGTTGTTGAGAAATACACGGTTTTCTATTTCTATAAGTTCAAAATAGTCTATATAGATTATAGCGTTTTAAAAGGGGGAAAGCGGGGGCGGCGAAATGTGCTCTAGTGTACTTTGCCATATGTTCTCATTTATTAGAGAAGAAAAAACCGCCAACCCGCGAAGCTACACCCACTATATTGCTCAGTAAATTTAATGGCTTTTGGGGTGTCAATATTCTATGCTTCATATCCTTCATGCTTCATTGCATGGCAGTGCAGTTTTATAGGTCGGTGGTTGCCACAGTCTTGCACATCGCCCTTTCGCCCATCTGGCGTCTTTTTATTGTAAGTTACTTTGTTGTGGCCTAATGTTCCACGCATAGTACCTACTGTCATGTTGTTTTGAATTAATTTCTCTGTAACCTATCGTACTGCCTCGTAAATTGTATTTATTCTATTTAGTTCATTTGTGTATAATCTATTAGTGCTAGGGCTGAGCTGCAGGCTACTAGTGGGGTCACAGGTGGCAGATAGCGAATATAACGCATAAGCAGTCCCCGACCAAGCAGCGGCATAATCAGAGGGTGTGGTAACAAGTCTGGTGGTGCAGGCTTGTCTAGGGAAAGCCACTAGAACCCGACGTAGACTTTGTGACGGGGCGAATAGTTGCCGCCACTAAATAAGCAACCACTACTAAGGTACTCATTTGTCATGGGGTTGGCCCCGAAGGTGAATGAACTCAATGAAGTGTCAACGGCATAAAAATGCAGAAGGCAACGAAAAACCACTGTTAGAAGGCATGTCAAAGTACACTCGATACTCTACATACTTGACTTCGTTTTCGAATGGAAAATAGCCAACATAATGCATTAAAATGGTCGAATATTTGCGCTACAGTGAGTTTTTTAACATTATTGATATGCTCTGATAATTTTTTTCGGATTTCCAATTATTCGTTTATTTATTTATTAAGTTTTTAAATTGTTATATTTACTCAAACATCCTGGGGGGGGGGGGCTTGACAAGTACCTGGGGGTCGCTATGCCCCCCTAACTACGCCAATGTATAGCAATCTAGCTGAGTACGTCTATCGAAAATAGGCAACAACAAATTTTAGAAAGTTGGTTATTATGACTTAGTCGCCACTGGTAGTATGAAACAGTGCACCCGCCACTGCTGGAGCAAAAATCAATCCTGAGATTCGAATAAAATCTTCCGAGTTCCTACTTCCTTGGGCTGGGTCTAGCAGCCTGCGGGTCGCAGGTATAAAGACCATTTAGCGAAGCAGCAGGGGGTGATGCCTCCCCTACCTTTACAGTTTACACTTTACAGCCGTGAGCCGTCGGCTCAGGGTCATCTTTGTTTTGCCAGATAGTGTCACTAGAATTAACTATTTATTAGCAGAACATTATTAATGTTTTTGTTAAATATTTTTATATTGCCTCTATTATTTTTAAATAATATACATTTAATTTAAACTAGAAACTTAAATAGTGAAGAAAAATATTTCGTTTTTTTTCTTCATATTTTCATCTGTGGTCTGTCCGAAATTTTTCCTACGCATTATATCCTCTTAATAAGTTGCCACACAGAAATCCTCATGGAATCCATAACTTATCACCAAAGCTCTAGCTGGTGACTTCCTCTTTAGGGAAATTACCAGGCAAAAATATAGGGGTGTGTAAGTTAAAATGACGTTATCGCCACATTTTTATCTGTTACGTGCGTAAACGAAAATTCAATTAACAAATTCCCTCGAATTGTAGCGAGTTTCCGCAATTTGTGAAAATAAGATAGCGAGCTTGGGTTAAAGATGGTAAAATGGTGGACTACCGGATAGCCAGCAGTGCAAATGTCAGTTTTTTAACGAAAATCGATTTTTTGTCGGATTAGGGGCTATCTGAAGCTCTGGTGCGCACCGTTTGCGCGCAAAAATGACAGTTGATTTCGCTACTTCGGAAGCAAAAAAGACACAACTCGAAATTTGTCAATTTCGACTTAATAACGTTGAAATATTTTTATAAAAAAAATCTATTTTGCGTTAATGTAGTGTGTATGTTTTCCGCCCGAGGGTAGTTGTGTCGTTTTCTATTTGGCGGGAACAAAACCCAATAGATCGCTTTACCTTTCCAACTTGAGGTATATTTTAGGTGATAAATAGAGTAACAGAACCGAACAGGTCGCTTTCCCAAGTAACGAATTAATAACCGAATTCTTGCCCCCCCCCCAGAATTTTTAAAACTCGGCGTCCCAGGGAACTCCTGATTATAGTGGATTCCGCACCACTAGGGGAACATAATAAGTCACACGATTAAATCGGAGGTGACCAGCATTCGACACGCACATAGGCTGACTGGTATAGTCTCAGCGCGCTATATGTCCCACCATGTTCTCCTGTAACCGCTGTGCACACTACCAAGTTTGCCGCAGTTTTAAACATGCTCTGCTCTCATGGATTCAACTTGGTACAGCCGTTGGCTTGATAAATAGGAAAGGATGTACGGGCCCACTCGTACCGGTTCGTTTGTATGAGATAAAGCGCTGGAAAATAACAGCAGCCGCCATTCCTTGCCCATAACAGGCGACCTCCCCAAATGACGCCCCTGTTTACACATACCCTAAGCCCCCCAAAAAACCGCGGGGCTAAACACACGCGCAAACTGTTCACACCCATTACATCAGGCATGCGCACTAGCTCTTATCCCAGTGCCAGTTGGTATTCGGTTGCGTTACAGCCATCTTGTATCCGCAAATACACACAATAGAGTGAATATCCCGTCAATGTTTTTATTTACAACAGTGCAAAACACACGCGTCTTTTACTACTTGTGCCCGCGCTTTAGGTGTGTGTCGCCAACTCTCTCAAAATTTTAAAACACCCAAGTGACCCGCCCCCCCTGTCAATGCTATGACCTTGGAAACAGCTGTACCGACAGGACATCGACTCAGAATCGTCCATTTACAGCGGTAAACAATGATTCTTTTATTGCATTTAATTAGTGGTCAATTGCTATTAAAAATAATGTTTTATACCCAGATGTTTTGTGGTGTTTTGTAAACCAGATCAGGTTATGTTGTGCAATAGATTGCAAGTTTTGGTTGAAGGTAAATAAAGGCAAGCTGTTGGATAGTAGTGACACGTGTACCCTAAAGCGTCAAGGGGTTCATTCAGGGATGGAAACAAGTCAAAGTTATCAGAAAAATGGATTCTGACTATTTCAGGTGTAGGTAGCATTGTCATGGCACAGTACCTGTACTAAGAGACAGGCGGACACCTACACAGTTTGAATTTTACAAAAAATATTGATTGTAGAGCCATAAACAAAGGGTCATAAAGTAGAAGAAACGTTCTTCTACATTTTAATAGCCTAAAGATATTATGTGACCGTCACTAACCACAATTGGCAACTGTTTTAGGATCTCCTTCGACATGAAATCCTCAAGTGTTTATTATTTCTAACAAATCAAGTCCAATAACTGGGGCCGATAGGTATTAGTGACAACCACATAATTTACAGGAATATTTCTTCAACATCATGACTTTACGATCATCATTTTGATCTTTTACACACGTAAGGAGGGTTTCCCCAATATGATTATCTTGTAATTTCAATAGTTAGGCATTGCTATGGAATGGATTGTCGCAACGTGAAGAAGCACTGGGCGAATGCTCTCGGAGCACTAATTATTCCATCATTACAAGTACATGATAGTTGGAAATCCTGGCCTATAAAGCAAATCCCTCCAGCTAGGCCTTCGAACAGAGTGATGGCCTTGGTTAGAGGCCATACACCTAGGGTCTAGCCCTAGGCTATTGATTTAAATTCAGGCCCCCCCTCCCCTAGGGGTACTGGGTCTGTCTGCAACAAAATAGTAAAAGCAAAATTGTAAAAGCTACCAAATGCTCCGAAAGTACGAAATGTTAAGAAGTAATTTAAATGAATTAATGTAGTAAGTAATATGATGAACTGGCCGCAGGGGATGAAAGTAAAACTTCTAAACATATATAATAAAGGCAATGGGTAGGTAGCTCGCATGGCAACAACTCATCTTGACGTTGCAATTTATACAGCCCTCTCCCCCGTGGAGTAGTGGTTATCATTTAGGGCGCCTATGACCACGCTAAAGAATACTGCAGATCGCCGCCTACCATTCAATTCAATTATTCAACACACGAAAATACAAGTTATAGCAATTTACAACATATCGTCGCTGACACTGCAAAATGTCGCATGTGAAAAAAGCTTACTTTTCAGGAGCAAAAAAAACTGTCTAACTTTTGGCTTATTTATTTATTGCTTCCTTCCTATAGGTTGTTGACAAGCGACCATTGGCTACTGGATATATTCTTTTATTTTGGTCGCCATGGAGTGTTAACCTGTAAGGCTGTAAATCGTATTTTAGGACATACGACATTTTGCAGTATCAGCGACGATATACCGGAAGACATTGACCCGTGTTGTTGGTTAGTTTTTTTTTACCTGTGCCTGGATGACAACAAGAATGTCCTAGGATGCGACAACTAACATGCACTAAAAAGAACCGCACAAGATAAAGAAGAGTGGAGAAGGAGATTGAAACATTCGCTGCAAACCAATCGATAGAATGAAACTCCTGGAGAAGAAGACTTGCCCATATCATTTTACGTCAAAATGTAGAGGAGTATTTCTGCTAAGGAATGTAATATTTTTGACAGCTCTACAGTTTTACATGAGATATTTGATTTTGTACACTAAGAAGGCCCCACTCCGATTAAAATTGAACAGCATGTGTAAAACCGCTCATAACCAGTAAAGATGTGGACAATTAAGTGGCTCGTCATGCCATTCGCCTATTTAGAGCGCACTCCATATACCTAAATTGGCAAGTCCCGACTCAATATGTCTGCATTGTGTAATGCACTATAGCGACTTTCTACAAGTACATACGGAAGTCAAACGGGAGAAATAAAAGAAAACGCAACAACTGGTCTGTTCGCTTGTCGAGGATGACTATAGCCAGGGGTCGGCAACCCCAGGCTCCGAAGGACTTCTGCAGCCTGATCGAGGCGATTATAATACCGGGGTTAAATAAATACCCAAGGATTATAAATGTAAACAAACAAATTTGAATAGCACTTTCCATTATAAAATTATCTTGTTTACATTTTTAATACCAGGGGATTAAATAAATACCGGTATTATAATCGCCTCGATCAGGCTGCTGGTATGGCTAGATTTCAATATACACTATGTACGGCTCTCAGAAGGTTTGTGAGTAGTTTTAGAACTGTGAAAATTGGCTCCATGTAAAGAAAAAGGAAGGGCTCTATACTATTCCGCGAAAAGATGGCGGCAACTTTGAAAGGTCTGTTATTGGCCCTGATTACACACTGATAATTATTCAAACGAAGAAATATTTGGAATGTTTATGTTGAAGTATACGATTTGAATCAGAATTTACAATTTTTCTTAGACCCATATTGACAATTTGACTTTATACTCTCTTGTCGATTACATGATTGTATAATTTAACAGAAATAATATATATTTATTGGTATGTAATAAGGGGGATTAATTAAATTATATTTCTTACTTTATACTGCCAACCTAGTCCTCAATGAACCCTAATATACGGTAGTTAACATATTGCAGAGAAAGCTCGACAGAACAGAAACCTGGCCTAAGGTTTCAGTCCTGTCCGAAGGGTGGAGATAATTATACGAATTACAGGATAGCCCGTAGCATCCAGTCCAGACAGCTGCTAGGGGTGAAATCCGATAGCATGGAACGATTTTGGTATAGATCACGCAAAATGAGAAAAGTATGGTGAAGTAAGGTTTGCGTAATTAAGCATTCGATATTAACATTTAGAGGGAAATAACCGAAGAGGACGGCCGAAGAAGGAATTCATGGATCAAGTAAAAGAAGACGCAGGAGCAATATCATATCAAGAACTGAAGAGGAAGATCGAGGACCGAGTAAACTGGAGGACGATATGCAGGGAGTTGCTGCCAACCAATCGCTAAGATTGTAACCTTAAGAAGATTAACATTTCCAGTCCCCAACACTCTCCTCAACAGTCTCCTCGTACCACGCAGGGTACCAACTTATATCCATTCAGCACTAACCTACTTTCAGTTCATACACACTACATGCCATACCCATACTATACCACAATGGACATGGAATGTTTTGATTCTGTGCGACACTATAAAAATGTCCTTTGCACCATTTTGTGTTACGTTGTTGCATTGGATGCAAGGCATAACAAAAATTGACCTAAAATCATGATTTCATGTGAATATTCAATTTTGTCAAAAAAAAGAAGAAAAAAAAGTCCATTTGCACTTAAAACTGGTTGACATTGGGCACCCCGGGACCGCCTCAAAATAGGCTAGTTTATATTTTTTATTTATGTTAATACTTTAAGTTATAGAAGTTTGGTCCATTCAATTAGTAGAGGACTATATCATACCCTAAGGGGTTTAAATACTACAATATATAACGTTTCCATGAATTTGATAATTCGGTAAATATCTGTCGCCTAAAACTAAACAAAATAATCCTCGTTAGGTTATGCATGAAATACTCTGCTAATTGAACATACCAAAGAGTTATAACTCAATTATTAAATAAAATATAAACTAACATATTTTGGCATTATATGGTGTATATAACACTGACATTAAATTAACTAATAACCCAAATTAGAGGATATAGAAACTGAGCTTGGCGGGATTCGAACCCACGATCTACGCCTTACCGGCTGGACCACAAGCCCGCACAAGAACAGTTGATGTACAGTCTAGCTTTCTCTTAAAAAAGCTCGGCTCAGGGTGCCACGAATATACAGAATAGTTCAATGGTTAAGCAGGTAACCATCAGGCAGCATATAGTGCACGGAATATGCCAAGGTCACGTGGAAGGAATAAACCTTGCACCAGTTTCATACCGGGCAAACAAATGAAAACATTTACATTACAATGCTCAATACATGACGCACAACATTATGCAGCTGCCGGCTGGCGGTTCGAGCCTCTACCAAGTGTCCTTTTAGGGTTCCATCTAGCAGAGAAAATTTTTATTAAATTAAAATTTATATTTTTAATCGCATAAAAGCAATTCAGTGAATGTATTCGAATGACCTTCATGAGTAAGTTAATACCTGTGCTGAGTTACGACACTTCTCCGATCTCAGACGTAAGACTTCAATTAAACAATTCTTAGTCTCAGCCATGGAATAAATATTTCCGCAACACTATCATCCATGCAAATCGTTAAAATTAAACAATTTTAAGTGATACTTCAATAGGACTGATAATAGCTAGATTAAAGTATGATAAGAGTCAACGAAGTGCCGCTATTTAATTTCAAATCTAACATCGTATCGAAAATATTGCAAATTTACGAAAATTGGCGGACTGCGCTCAAATTCGTTCTTTAAAAGGGAGAAACGAAAGAAATGAAATTGTGTGTTTGGCGTCTAGCCACAAATTGAATTTGGTTGGACCTTGGGGGCACGCTGCGTCGCCCCGAGATTTTTTGCGACCTAACTGTATGTCGTCTTTAATGATTTATGGTATTTCACTGCGTTGCTTTTAGCTGTAATTTCCCGTGACTTTATTCAATATCGCAATAACGTTCCATTGTCGTCAGGAATGGCTCTGAAAAGTGCCGATTGTGTGGGTTTGATTTGATCCCATTTGCACAAAGTCTTTTGTCTCATTTCGGTGATAGAAAGGATTAGCCGCTAAATTTTGCCACTTAGAGCTACAAAGCCCACTCGTACCCTATACTAGGAAGGCTCCGGGACCGCCTGTTTTAAATGCCCAGACAATGAGGGACTCGAACCAACAACCTTTCGCGTGAAAGTCACAGTCCGTACCAGAGGCGTTAAGTTTTAGAATGATGGCGGGAGCAAAAGCAAGTAGACGTTATGACGTCATCAGACAGGATAAGGAAAAATTGAAAATATAAGAGGAAAATAGTAGGGTTTTACGCATTTTAATACTAGTAAAGCTGTAGATTTTACAAAGCTAACAAAGGAATGCTTATATTCGTATTGCTGAAAGGGGACCGGGGGTCTCCATGAAGTATGAACCACGTCTTACAATGCTCGAGGCTGGGGGGGGGGGCAGGGACGGATCCAGCCCATTTGGGGGGGAGCTGAGGGTCAAAATAGGAAAAACTTATGTAGGATCGACTAAATTAGAGCGTAATAACTTAATTTACAATAGATTTACCAAATTTGGTGGGCAGCTACCCCCCCCCCCTGTATCCGTCCTTGGGGGGGGGGGGCAAGATCGACCGTGCCCCCGCCAACTTTACGCCCCTGGTCCGTACCACTACTCACACTGCGCACACACACTGACAAAAATATACAGTCCAGACTCAAACTAATTTTTTGCTGAAATATTGTATCCAATTTCTATAAAAATAATACAGTAAGTCTAAGAGTCCACTTTATGACACGAACTAATTGAAGTTGGATAAAGGTAAACGCCCGATAAGTAATTGGTTAGATAAGCAAAAAACCCAGCTAATGGTCAGTTCGCGTATCCTTAGCTAACTTACAGCCTTCGAATGTTACCGCAGCCAATCATAACCAAGAGGAAAAAAAAACCGTGGCACAACCCAATGCTAGGCTAGGCCTGAGGACTGGTAGGGAATCCTCTCTCTTGACCAATGCTCTATTTAGGATGTTGTGGTCAGCAACATGCTGTTTAAGGTAAGGTACCTGCAGTTGAATGGACCCAGGTGAAAAAAATTTCGTTTTGTGGCGAGTCTCGAGCCCCGACCTTCCATTTTATAGTCGAGTTCTCTACCAACTGGGCTATTCCTGATGATAGCATCATAACCAATAATCCCTATAAATATTTGCGGTCTATATAGTTACTCTATGAGGGGGGATGCATTACGTGTGAGCCTACTGTACAAATATTTAGCTACAGTTCGGTCGGCTCAGCCCTTTCGTGAAAATTCTCAGATTACTCAATCCCGTCTATTTCACACAATATTGAATCCAAGAAATATATGACTCTGAGAAAAATTGGAAAGTGTAATACCCTAATTCAGATTCAAATCGTATACTTCTGCATAAACATTGCAAATGTCTTCAATATTGAATAAATATTTGAGTGTGTAATCAGGGCCAATAGAATGCACCTTACCATATGGTAAACAAGGCGCAGAACAGTTAAACCTATTTTTCAATACTAAAAACATTGGTAATTATGCAGTGTTTCTACGGGTTTTAATTTGAGCGATTTCACAAAATTCTAAGTTTTAGTGTATTTCCACGTTGCATCAAACGAATTTAAGCCGCCATCTCACGGTGATGACATAGGACATGTTGAGCTCAAAATTGAATATGCTGTATATACCGTTGGAAATTATGTAATCCCGTGGCCAATGGCCAACAGGAGAGTCAATGGCCCCGCAGTGCTCGTCATAAAGCAAAAATTGATATTGTCAAGTCTTTCACGACAGCATTATGCCGCCGTATAGGAAGACCCATAGCCCATTCAACTGATATAAAGAGGAAACTGGATCACCCCAAATATGTTTACTTAATATAATATTATTATTTGATTTAATACTTAAGCGTGTACAGCCCGTAGGAAATTGACAGCCCGAAATTTAATACTTTTTATTTAATTTAATTATTTAATTAACTAAGCATGTTATTAAAGATTTGGCCCATCAAAGTTGTAGAAGACTACTTCATGCATCATATAATAAGGTATTTTTAGTTTTCGAAATTGTAGTATGATTATAAAATCGACTATACGTGAAAAGTTATTGTTTATAAAATATTTGCATGTTTCTGAAAAAAAAACTACAATTTCGAAAATTAAAAATATCTTATAATATGATGCATGAAGTAGTCTTCTACAACTTTGATGAGCCAAATCTTTAATAACATGCTTAGTTAATTAAATAAAAAATAAAAAGTATTAAATTTCGGGCTGCCAATTTCCTACGGGCTGAACACTCCTAAGACCCAAAGCGGGTCGCGAAAAATTTCCAAGTGGGTCGCGGGGTGGTCTCTTCTGCCAGTTATACACTAGATAGAATTGAATGACAAGTTTTTTTCTTCAATAATTTAAGTCATATATTTTTTTAAAGATTGGCGAGAATCAAAGATATATAATAGAAATTGGCGGGAACCAACGATATTAAATAGAATAGATCGCTAGAATAATGGGAGAATGCATTGACCTAGGTGTTCCTTTATAGGTGGCTGCAGAATAAAATAAATAAATTAAGCAATTGATGAATCAGTAGAATCCGGGCTGATGGGCCGTGGTCGAAATGAAAGCGAACTTCCAAACGTTTCGTCAACATCTGCGGTCAACATCTTCAGTGGAACTGCGTAGACTTCTAAGATTGTATCTCGGAGGCTCAACAGCAACTGCGCTTTCATTTCGACCACGGCCCATCAGTCCGGATTCTACTGATTCTTCATTTGACTCCGGCCGTGAAAGCCTTTGCTGTTACATAATTAAGCAATGCAGAATTTTGTGGGTCACGATTCAATTTTATATCATTTAGGGGTCCGCGACGAAAACAGTTTGAGAACCTCTGACTTAAGTTATAATGATTTTTTTTTCAACTAGCGGACTATTTCATACATAAAACTACGAGGATTGTTTTTAGTTTTGGTGCAGTGGTGTTTCCATGGAAATGATAGGCTACAGAAATTTACTGAATTATCAAATTCATGGGAAAATTATAACATGAAAAATACACCCCATAATAATGCGTATAAAATAGTCCTCTACCGATTGACGATATCAAATATTTATCACTTAAGCATTATCTTAAACGACCCCATGGATTTCGGATATTATTTGTATTGTTTCGGCATGAATTTTTGGCCATTGGCAAACTGGTACAAGCGTACCATTGACGCAATGAAACAGGCGAAGAAGTAAAATGGCTTTATGGATTTTCGTGTAATAGTGTGAGTGTAAGAGAGAGGCTTAATATCGCTAACTCCACTAGGTTGGCTTAGTAATAGAATAAGATTAATATTTAAAATGAAATATTAAATAAGTAGACGCACGTACGGTACGTGTATTGTGTTGTTGGTGAGTGAGTTATGGACATCTAGTTGCGATTTCACGACCTTGATAAATGCAAAATAGGCAGGTTCAACTGCACATCACAGTTATTAAATGCCGTGTAGGTTGGTTGACTTCACCACACCCCAACATTATACGCATGGTGACTTAATACAATCTATTGTAAAATAATGTTAAGGGAGATTTCTAAATATTTTTAAAACAAGAAATGGTCATGGATTATGGGCGAAATTAATTAATTTCTCGTTCCACAGCCGCAAAGTTATGAAAGTGGTCAGATGAAAAATTCATTATAAAAAAAAAATGAAAGCTTTCGGAGAAAAATTGGAATTTTCTTATCTGCAGCCTGATCGAGGCGATTACAATACCGGGGTTAAATAAATACCTTAGGATTATAACTGTAAACAAACAAATTTTAAATAGCACTTTCCATTACAAAATTATCTTGTTTACATTTTTACTAGCAGGGGATTAAATAAATATCGGTATTATAATCGCCTCGATCAGGCTGCAGGCGGCTGTAAGATTATTACTTCTGAAAAACCCGATAAAGTGCATTAAACCGAATTTATAGAATAGTTGTAATCATTCCGGAAAATATACTTTTTTTTTTTTAGAAAATTTCAATTTTTTTAATGAATTGTTCACGTGGCCATATTTTTGGGGCCGTGGAAGGGTGGAACGAGAAATTGATTGTTGGCAAGGAATGGCCGGGTTGACAAAATCAAACTGTTTTGAAATCTTGGGTACCTAACCAGCCGATATTAAAGAAAAAATTGATTTCATTTGCCTTTGCTGTTACAAGAGTGAATTTCGAAAAAACAGATTTTCGTTGCTCATCTAATAAATATGACCACCGCGCCCCGTTATACGCAGAGTATTCTGTAATGGGCTGTGAATGGGTCCCGTCTGTCAATGACGCCTTTAAAAATAAATTCTCGTGGACAGAAAAAAAAAGAAGCGGAAATGATGGGGAAGTGGGAAGTTGTATTAGCGGGGGTCGGGCGGGCGGGGGTGGAATCCTTTAGAATGGGAGAAGTACAGGCAAATGGCAAAGGTCGAATACCCACCCCCCCCCCCAAACCGCCCGCCCTCACCCGTCCCCCGACAATGCCCATATTATTTTTGATGTGGGAAGCACATGATGCTACATGACGCTCCATCTCTATTATTGCCACTGGCTATTTGGGTCAGATTGATTAAGTTTCGTACATAAACCAACCATAATAAAATAGATTAGCTGGCATCTAGCCATAAGCTAAGTACGGCCGATAGCGGTGAAACCTAGGTGGCATTGATTAAATCGTAGTGGAAGTTGTGGGGTTTCAAACATAAACAAAAAAAAATGAAATATCGGAAAATGAAAAACAAATTTTCAATTCAACAGGCATGGCTGACAACAGAATAGCAGGCGCACATGACCTACGGTCACATCTACTGGAATCAATAGCATGCCTGAGTTGGGTGGCATCCCTAATAGCTTAATTTAAACTGTATTTGGCTTATGGCATGAACGACCCATTACGCTCGGTCACAACTGCGGAATCGCTCCCCTAAATTTCAATATAATGACCAGTGGCAATTAGTAACAGTTCTTGAACACCTTCCCCACCACATCAATAGTTTTTTTTGCACAAATAAAGTAATAATTGTGGCCAATCTGTGTAAGAATAAGGTACAAGTTAAATGGGACAAGGCTAATTACAGATAAAGGGAGATACAAATAATACTTTAAGGAAGACTTTTTGAATTCCATTTTACAACCATTTTTGTCTGTTTGTTACAGAATGGCGCGTAAAAAGCCATGACACGCCGCCTGCTCAACATGAGCCCCACTCACGACTTTTGCACACTGTTCCTCCACAACATGACGTGCAAAAGTCCAGCGTACACCCTGCTCAGCCTCCTCATGGTGCTAATCCTACAAATCACATGCTACGTACCGCAAGATCTACACGACGGCGGCGCTAACCCAGCATGCCCCCAAGCTTGCGCGGTGTGTGTGTTTCCCAACTTTGCCTCGTGCAGAGGCGAACTACCCTTACTCCCCAACGACCTCAAGAACCTGAGCCTGAGCAGCGTCCCTATGGCGACGCTGCCTCAGCTACCCGCTGCCCTTCTAACCCTCACATGGAGCTCCAGTCCTTTGCACCACCTCCCTGCCAACATGTTCCGGGATACGCCCAATCTCAACCGTCTGGAGTTATCCGAAAACGGCATCGAAACCATGGACAGCCTTACATTTCGCGGTCTTTCCAGCCTGCAGAGTCTCGATCTCTCGGGCAACAACTTGACGGACGTCTCCGAAGACATCTTCGAGGGTCTTTCGTCACTAATGTTCCTCTCGCTGCGAGGCAACCGTTTCGAATCGCTTCCATTCCAAACGCTAGCTCCAGTTCGATCATCTCTTGTGTCTGTCGACTTATCATGGAACAGGCTACTAATACTAGCCGGTGACTTCTTTCACGGTGCACCTCTGCTACATACCGTCCTCCTAACCGGGAACCGTATCAGTAGACTACCAGTGAACGCCTTTGTCGAGTTGCCACACCTGTCCAAGCTCGATCTCTCCGGCAACCAGTTACGAGATCTCCCGAAACCTATCCTACACAACCTCAATGCACTTACCTTCTTAAACTTAAGTCAAAATAATTTAACAAGACTGTACAAAAATATTTTTAGAGACTTGAAGAAATTACACACTTTATATCTGAGTCATAATCCGATCCATGCATTAGAAGCTAAGCAATTCGAAGGGTGTAACAATTTAGAGCAATTATACATGGAAAACACCAACTTCACAGAGTTAGAGCAGAGTCAACTTTCAGGGCTGAAAAAGTTACGCATTCTTAGCCTAAACGATAACGAGCACCTTTGCAAACTTTCACGCTTCGTCTTCCACGAAACTCCCCTGCTTGAAACCCTTTCCCTCGCGCACTCCAACATTTCCACAATACCGGAATCCGTTAACACACTCAAGCACCTGCAGAGCCTATCCCTAATGCCAAACCCAATTGTGTGCGACTGCAGCCTGGTGTGGTTCAACGACTTCATCGGCCACCATCCACATCCACTCGCAGCAGACGCGGTCGTCTGTCGCCACGAGGGCATATCAACGCCTACCAAACTCCTGCCGACGCTACGGTCCCTTAATTGTCAACCGCCTGCGCTCGTCTTCAGCTCGTTGCCACGCGCGTACCGCCTCAGCGGCGACGCCTATCTGGAGTGTAACTTTCGAGGCTCGCCGCAACCGTCTGTGACCTGGCTGACGCCTAACCTGGATGTGTACCACTACTATCCGGATCCTACGCTACCGGATGTATTCAGCAAGCATCCTCCAGCGCACGACGAGAATCTGAATCCCCTACGAGAGGGTCTACGCCGGCATGTGCTTCTAGAGAATGGTACGCTGCATATTCTCGATGTACACCGAGAAGACGCTGGAATATACACGTGCCTAGCTTCCAACCCTTTGTCAAATCTCTCGCAGACCGTCACCCTACACATAGACCCTGTCGTCATGTACGATATAAAAATCAACAGTCTGTGCTTCGGCGCGCTAGCAGCTGCGGCGTTTTTACTTATCACACTTCTGGTACAACTTCTTTGGAATCTACTCAAACGGTAAGCAACAATAGTTAAGAGATTCTCTTCTGTAATCAGGCCAAATCTCTTGGGAGAAATGTTCTTCTAAATTTCGACACACATGTATCGGCCGCCGTCACTATAATACCGATCGTCCACAGTTACAGCACTTGTTTTGAACAAAAAACTGATGGTGCGGGTGTCAAGTGAACGGAGTTCTAAAACTGTGGCCAATAGGTGTTAGTGACGGCCAAATAACTAGGGCTACATTGTCGAAGTCTAGATGAACATTTCCTAATGACTCAGTAGCAGGCAAGTTCTGTATCTCACATTGCATGTTGTAAAAGATATAAATACATTGAATACCTTTTGGCGGTTTTAAAGGTCTGAATGTGAAACTAGACACAATTTAGTACCATCAATCCACAATTAATTGTCTGATTAACAGTTGAGCCTATTATTGTATACATCTGGAGGAAAAAATTTCTTTCATGCCAGGAATCGAACCAGCGAACTTTATAAAGTCTGTGAATGAAGTTCATAGACAAAAATCCAGTAAACTACAATAGAACTAAACACAAGCAATAAGCTAGCAAACATAGAGCGATAAGGAGACCAAACCAAAATAAGCATACCGTCAACAATAACTCAGTAGAGGCACTCACACATCCCAAGGTAAAGTAGGGGAACCCAGTTATAAGCTAAATTAAACAATCCAGACACACAATACAATTTTTGTTCGGTTTTACGTTTATTTTGAATTTAATATTAAAACAGAATTTCCCATTTACCCATATTTAACCGTATTAGTACTATTTAAAGGGCTTTTTACAGGCATAGGCCAACGACCTCTTCGATTTTTCGGATACTAATGATATTGTTTCCGTAAGAATTAGTAAACGTCCTCATTGTCAAACCAGAAGCTTACTATTGGCACAATGTAATAGGCGTAAGCATGACTTAACCAAGTTCGGGAATGAGTCCATATTTATCGTTAGAAAAATTCGACCTAAAACCAACAGACCTACAAAATCTAACGGAATCCAAAACAAAAATCCTCGGAATCGATTGATTCAAAGTCACATACAAAAGAAAACAAATGATAAGCATAGGGGACACTTATATGTTGAACCTCAAACCCCCCCCCCCCCCCCGGAATTTTGGTAGCAACTCTGAAAACCAGAACATCGAGTAGAACATGCAAAGGAGTGCAGGTTTTAAAATTAGACATCAGAGTTGAGTTGGCAGCGTACCAATGGCAGCCAGCTATTTTAACTATGCTGCAAGTCGTTAACGTTGGGAGATTGTGCATATTTCGTATACAAAGTCAACGTCATGGCCAAATAGAACGGTATAGCACTGACGATTCTACGTCAACGCATAATAACTTTCAACTGCATGGGAAATCAATGATTTGGCATGGAGTCTGGGTCATTTTACAATACAGCAAAACCCCATAATTTTTGATGGAGTTGCTAGTGCCCATGGAAGACAGATTGGGGGGTTACATCACCATCAAATATGACTTTTTGTTCGGTTATTAAGCCAACCCTGCGGAGTTAGGGCTATAAAGCCACTAAACTAGCACCAAATGCTTTACATGCCGTCCGAAGCATGGCCAGAAAATGAAGCAAGTGTGAAACTCGAACCACCAACCTTTCGGGTCAGAGACATGGCACTAACGATTTCATATCAACTCATATCATCCCTAAGTTACATGGAATTCCTCGCTACCCTCGGAATAGGAAGGGTTTAGCTAACATGCCCATTGCTAATTGAGTAATTGAATCAAATGGATCAATCGAAAGCTCCGGATGCCAGGCAGCTAAGGCCATTACCGATAAAATCGATAAAGGCTATGTAATTAAATAGTCAGCAGCTCTAGCAGGTCCAAGGCTGGTTGGTATTCCATTATTTTACGAATAACACATCGACAATGTTATGCAGTTAAGAGAATACAAGATGGATGAAGCCTTATGGGTGTACAAAATTAAAATTTCACAGGAAATATCGAGGCGAGAGCTATAATTTGCAGGCCAGGCATCAGCTTCGGTGGCAAGGCGGTAGCGTGCCTGCACTTGTGCGAGTCTCCACACACCATGCGTGTCGTAACTCAATACAAGCATTAAGTTGTTTAGCTATACGATCTGTCTGTAGTAATCATGTGAAATTTGACTTTGTGCTAGAAACGGATAGTCGGCAGTCCGATTTCGACTGGGGACGGTTCCTACTATCGCCTGAAAAGCATATGTATTGAACAGGCCACTAACCAGGATTTTTCCCAGGGGGGCTGGGATCCTAAAGTATGTAGTGAAATGGAAAGTACAAAGTTCAATTCTATCTAGTGTAAAGCCAAGAAGTTTCGAGGGTTGTCCCATCCCCCCCGGTTACGGACTGGTAATGAACGCTGGAGCACCGCCAGCTACCAATGCAGTATTCTACACTGAGACTTTTCAGGCGATAGCGATAGCGGATAGCTGGGTTTCCACAAATCTGTTATATAATAAAAAGGAAGCTCAATAATACTAAAAAAAAAATCCGTTTATCCTGCCTTCGTACAATTGCGATATTATATTGAGGTCCTGTTTTTACACATGCAACCAGGCGTCAACAGAGACTGCCTTGTTGGCAAAGTCGCAGGCGGCGAAACACTTCGACCGTGACCTCCACAGTCACAACAACTAATTATTCAAGCCTATCTCAACAACCAATTGCACTTAATAATACAAAAGCTGGCTGATAACTGCCACTGGTGCCTCGAAACTACGGGTATTTGAAAGAACCATCGTAACAAACGGAGGGGTGATCGGAGAAGGAGAACATGAGACGTCGAGACAGACGAGATCCTGGGAAAACAAAACATCGTTCGTTTCGCCCAAAGAATACAGTGGATTAGGTACGTGGGGCGCACCGAACTCCGTATAGAGCGCGAGAATAGAGGGCAGAAGACGGCAACACAGACCATGGAACCGATGGAGAGGCAAGGTGGAAGGTCACATGCGCAAGAAAGATGTCAGTAGAGGCTTGGCAGAGGAAGACCAAAATGTCTGAAGAGAGGCCAAAGCCAAGCTGTAGCGCCAAGGAAGAAGGCGAATGCAAACGCTATGGCACTATATCGCGGAAATTTTGAAGAAAAATAACGAAAAAAAATACCTAATAAACAAAGAAATAAGTTATAGTTGCGAATATAAAATTGATAAAATAAGAAAAATTTTCCATTCAACGCTAATGAGCTCACTAATGTTCAGGACTGACTTACATTACGTCGAAGTTTAATCATAAAAAGACGACGTTTCGGATAAACAGTACGCACAGTAATAACCACAACTTACGATACTACAGAATATCCTTCAATCGGACCGAATACGCTACAGTGCTGAGTGGTGTCCATGATATGACTTTCTTTTCTTTAAAAACTTGGTTTCGGTGCAAAGTTGGGAGTTCTATTATATATATAGGAGAGATGGGGATATTCGGGTGCGTCAAAAATAAGTATTATTATTTATTAATTTTAATGCCACTTCGTCTGGTAAATAAAATTTCTATAAAGCATAGGTTGAATAAAAAAATAATTTAAATCTTTGTTAATTTACTTCCAGATGCAAATGCTGTCTCAAATGTTGTTGTAGGGGTGACACATCGCCCCACACTCAACAAATGTACAAAATGGTCGAGGGCGTCGAGCAGTACAAAAAACAACAGTTGGAGCGTCTCAAAGACAACTACACGCAGCAGGTAAACTATATACATATCTGTACATACTAGTTTCCACTGTTATTAAGAATCCTCACGTAGGCACCTGTGGTAAAGTAAGGGAAGTCAGGGAAAAATTTATTCCCACTAAAAAAATCGCTTAAAAACAATTCAATGAATGTGTTTTCTTTAGTTGCCTTTATATTGTAATTAACATAATATCGTATCGTACTAGTGTTCGAGTTATGACGAATCTCCGATCTACAATGGATAACTCTCCTGTGAGGTTCGACAATAACGCGTAGTGGAGAGGGAGGGGTAGAGTATCTGCTTTGCTCTTAATGTAAAATTATAGGACGTATAATATAATTTGCGAATGGATAGGGTGGGGGAAAGAGATAAAAGACAGGCTTTGCAATGACCTTGCCCTTCCATTGATCCAAAACATGGCGTTAATGTCAGCAACTCCGCCATTTTGCCAATTTTACTTTTACCCCCCCCCCCCCCCCCCATCCAGTCATTTCCCCCCATGCACATTCAGTCCATACAATTTGAAGGTAATACTGTATTATTACTAGGTACAATTTATTGCACCTTTTATCACAATATTCCATGTAGACTAAAGTACAATAATTTTGGGTACATTGGCACAAGATGGCGTTATTGCCCACCGAACCATGTATTATTATTGTTTTTAATGGCCGATTTCGTTGTGCTACACTAATAGCAAGTTTGGCCAGATCGAATGGGCCGGCAACCCCCACGACTATTGACAATATGGCTGATAAAGGATTACATACCCTGGGCCTTACTTCCCATAATGTCCTGAAGGATTAATTTTGAACCTAGGCCTACTCGTAGTGGCCCATTGGTCCCTTGTCAAGTGCCGAAACGGATATCATTTATATTATTTCCGTACGAATTTTTGGTGCACCTCCTCGATGTCAATCAACACCGGCTACAAGCGATAGATAATGGACAAGCTGAGACAAAGCATGGCCAATCACAGAGTCCTTACTTCCCATACGACAAACAATTTTCTTCATCAACGCAACACAACGTGAGAACACAAATAACAATGCTAGCACGCAGTTTCCGTATCATCCACAACAACAAAAATAAGATGAAAAAATCGGAGCAAATATTAACAGTAGCATCATAAATATTTTAGAATACGTCACTATCAGAGATTGTACTTGTAAGTACATGTGAGCTTTACGACTTTGTCGCCTAGTTATCGCCAAGGCTGCAACTACAGACTTTATCCACAACGCGTCGAGAGCCTAAACTTATCTGGCAACTTAAATAATGTGTGCTTCTACTACAGAGTGCTTACTCTAACGTTATATAGCTATACTGTGGGTTCACGATTTTTAAAAGGCCCGCTACACACGAACAATTCTCGCAGTCGCGATTTGCCGACGTATTTTATAATTGTAGGAATAGGGCTTGGTTGGTGCCAACCCGTAGAGTCTATTTCAGAAGATTTTCTATAATCTGGCGTGTTAGGGAAAAACGGTGGACTTTCGCGGGGTCGGCTTCACGCCAGTTTCCGAAATCATCAAGAAATCGTCTGCTAGCCCCATGACTACAATGGAAAGGACGTCAACAGAATTGTCCGTGTGCACTAACTTAGTGCTAATAGGAGTCGACCTTCTGCTGGTGGTCTGAGTCAATGAGGTTCTGTAGGGACAGTTTTGGTCACTGGGTTCGCTGACGACAAACCGGTATCCATATTATTCAAAATGGCCGCCATTTGCATGGGAAAGCTAAGCTCTTAGCATCTAATTAATTCTTTTAATATTTTTACTATGCCTGGACCTTATTTCGCTGCATATAATTTAATATATATATATTCTCTATGATTTATAGAAAAATATCACTTTAAAATAATACATAAATAAAATAATTTTAAAATAGTATTGAGGCTTATGAAAAAATCAACGCTTTGATACCGGTGCAACTGGTGCTGCCATCTACAAAATGACGTCACAAATTAACCTCATAGAAAGATCAATTGGTAAACAATATACTAGCAATCAGCCGAATTCATAAAATGAAGTATTTCCTTCAGAAGTAACAAGTACAAGGTAATAACTCTGGCTGGATCTAGGCATGTACACCTAAATAGGGCATGTTAGGTTATTTGTATAATAATAAAAATAATAGCATAATAAATTAAATATTACGGAACATTCACCAAAAAGTAAAACCTAATAGAATTATTAAATTGAACCTACTTCTCTTAAAATAATTTGCACCACTAACGGGACTGGGGGGGGGGGGGCACCTGCCCACAGCTGGCAATGCCCATTTTCACAGAAATCTAATGCTGATAATAGCCAATGTCATGGGAAAGAGTAGCAAGCCAACCGCGTTAGTAAAAATAATCTAACTTGTCCTTAATTTTCAGGTGGCAAGAATTAAGGAGAACTGCAATCAACAGCTGGACTGGATACACAGCAGCTATCACTCGCAAGTTAAAAACCTCAAGGATATCAAGGACTACGGAACAAGCCACCTCACATCGGTTCGCGATCAATACTTCGATCAGGTAATTAATTAATTCAAATCTATATAGAGTCAGGACATGTAGAGGGTAGTGGTACGGATTCCGACTTTCACCCGAAAGGTTGTCGGTTCGAGTCTCAACCTTGCTACATTCACTGGCCATGCTTGGGAGGGCATGTGAAGGGATGGTCACCTTAGTCCTGTCAATACTAAGCATACTGAGTCCATTACCCATTAGTACTTGTAGTAGGTGTGGGTTGACATCGAAGAGTGAACTAGTTTACCAATGACCAGAAATTAATTCGGAAGCCATACTAATAATGTCCGAAAACCAATGGGCAAGGTTCAATGGCATATGGGCCAGGTTAAGTAGACCTAGGTACATAAAAAGTCCTTCAAAAATTAAAAGTTCATTCCCAGACGAGAAAAACTTTGCCTCCCCTCCCCTTATCAAACAAGCATCATTTGAAGTTAAAAAAAAAAAAATCAACCAAAGAGAAAAAGATGCTCCGTGTCCCCCCTTATGGAAATAAACAAGAATTCTAGTCAATAAACAGTTCGGAGCTAGTGAAAAGGGCTATGTAAAGGGACAGGCGCAGCAGAGGTAGGGGCACGCGGTGACCTAGTGGGATAAAATACGAAGGGGAGAGGCAGGGGCTTCCCGAACCTTCTCAGCACCCCCCCCCCCCCCCCCCTCTACCCCCTTCCAAACCGTAAATCCTTCCTTCTTTGAGCCAACTGAATAATCTATATGTAACCTACATATCGGGTAGTTTGCATTTAGTACAATCGACGCATGTTGAAGAAAATTTCACTATAAATTTGGACTTATCAATGTTGTAGAGTAGTAAATATTTATTATTAGGCATTGCTAAACCACGTCCCAATTTAGAGAGAAACTTTCTTCGACTGTAGGCTCAGATTTTATACATCATAGTTATGTAATGGTGTATTGATTAGGTTATGTGACAGAGGGTTGGGTAAGAGGAAAAGAAATAGAGCTAAGTACAACGAAGAACCGGTACTTATGGATCTGCGTTTCCATAGTAACCAATTCCACTTGATTGCCCTGGGTCGACCATAGCCGGTGTAGGCAGTCAAAGGGGGAGATTTCAAATTACTATGGCAACTCAGCTTAATTTCCAGGAAGATGAACTGGTCTTTTGTTGTGCACAGCGTGTGCTTTTTTTGTTACATGATTACTTGTCCCCCCGCCCCCCCCCCCCCGCCCCCAAAAAAAAGGCTTGGTGAATTTCAATTGCCAATGGTTCAGAAACTTATCATGATCGTTGCGCATAGGGGGGGGGGGTTACGTTCAATGGGTCCTTTGTATGTATTAGGTAGATAGCCTCGCCTTTGCGGCAAAATGGAATAACTACGAAAAGGGAACCAGGGAAAATTGATTGGAATGGGATTCGAACCCACAATGGCTATTTCCCTCGAATAAATTAAATTAAATGTATTTTTCTTGTAAGACAAAAAAATATCATACCCTACCCCGAATTATTATCACAAGGGATCGTGCTAGGGGAGGGAACATACATGTACCATCCTATCGTCTACTGCTGATGCATCTAATCTAAATATAAACAGGAATTATAAAGAGGTATAAATATGCATAGTATTTTGAATTAAATGATTTAGGACCTGAAAAGAAAAATTGCTGCTTTGTATTGAGGTGATTGGGAGGTAACATTGGTAATAAATGGAATGAAATAATTAGGGATAGGTAGAAAGTTGATATTTTCCACGCATAAATCATAATGCATTTATGAAGGACTGTTAAAATATTTCTACAGTATTTAAAAATGGAGAGAAATGGCACTGGATTGTCAATATTAGCTCTCGTCCTTGACTTGCTCATAAGACAAGTTCGTATGCCATTTGCCATTTTTATACCAGCCAGCCAATGGAAAAGTGAGCGGAGTTGACGGCAAACGAACCTGTACCTGCCACAAATAGACCTGTGACGTCACATCCTCTTAACTAATCAACTGGTAGAGTGCACACGCCACTGACTGCAAGCCGGCGTTTCACCATACCTGTGCTATGCCTACCTGCCACATCTATATTATGTTTTATTTGCCGGAAGGCTTTTGCTTCTAAATCAGAATACCCCCAGTCATGAATGAGCCAATCCAGTGGGACAAGCCAAATTATCATCGCAGTACAGGAAACCCTAGACAATGGCCAACCAATCGAACGAAAATCAATTTTTGGATTCTTTTGGCTTAGGGAGGGAAATCCGAGCGTCGGGCTATAATATGCTCCTGCTTGGCACTAACAGTCTACCGGTGAGTTAGTGAGGTCTAATCCAACGAAAAACGCACTTTTTGCTCTCCCTTTCATAGCATTACTCCACGGCATAGCTTATCTTCTGCTTTTATCATTGGATTCACTCGGTGGCTTAGGCTGTTGGACCCTTAAGCATTAGGCTGCTACTTCTTCTGACTTTACAATCTATTTGGATCGAAGTTCCATGTTTTCATGTCCTGGGCTCTTCTCTGTAAGTTCTGCATCTCATTACTACCTTCAGGCCTGCCATGTACGCCTTCCTACGTCAACCCGACGCATAGTTGCCCTTCTATTAGGGTGTTCAGAAGTCTGTCATGTCTCATCAGGTGACCCCTCCAGCTCTTCTCACTGATGGGTTGCTACTATGTTATACAGTACAATAACCACACCATCCTCCCCATACTTTAGGTTGTGTACTTTTACCGTATACGGCGCCTCATCCCTCCCACTGATTCGGCGGCACGTATCATCTCAACTTTCCAGGTGTTCCGATCTTGTCCATCTTTTCCCTCAAGTTGGTTTCTAAGGACATCCTTGCACCCTTACTCCGTCCACCAAGTAGTCACCCACACGTTCAAGCAGGCGACAATCTTCCCTCTTATTAGTGTAGCCCCACCAAGCCATCCATTGTGTACAATATAACTAATTTCTCTTAACTCTTCTCCTCAGGTGCGCCGCGTAAGAGACTACTCCTCTGGCCAACTCAACTGGGTTCGCGAAAACTACGTGTTCCAGCGGAATCGCATTCGGAAGTTCAGCGCCCACCAAGTCCTGCGCCTGCGCGAATCCTACAAATACCAACAGCAGACCCTAAACAAACTTCTCGAAAACCTGCCGAGCCTCTACGTCGAAAACTGTCGGTCGGGCTGCGCGCGCACCGAGAGCGCCTACTTCGAGGAGATGGACCCGGGCGACGATAGCGTTAGCCACGTGTCCCTGTATTACACGCCGACCGACGAGCAGAGTCCAAGGACCTCTCCCGCTCGTCCGTGGCATCCTGCAATGATGCCCGACTTGGCAACCACAGACTTTCCCGAGTTGAAACTGCACAAGTTTCGTCGTAAACGGGAGCCGGTTCTCGTGTTCAGCACGTCGAGGAGCCTCAGGAGGTCTGTCAGCGTGGATGGAGCCGAGGAAATGCGTCGTGATGATTTGGATGATGGGGATGTAGTACCTTTGTCATATACCTCTATACCAATGTAAAAAGTTTGTCTTGTAGTCAGGGCTGTTGTTGACGTATGATGGTTACACAGGTTTTCACTGGAGCTCGCCAGAGATGGTTCGATAGTCGAACGATAAAAAGCTATAGCAAAAGGCTACAAAGCAATAACTCTAAGTTTATAGACTCCTTATGGTGCGCGATTTGGCGTCGGTACCATTTTCTTGTCCCCATGGCAACTGAGGCGGGAGTCGTACCGCCACCTAACGGTAGAGCTTTACTAACTAAAAATTACAAACATAAAAATATAATTTACTCATACTAAAAAGAATATTTCTGATTTTTTACTTTCATTAGATAATCTGTAACAATATAATATTTTAGCAATTTAATGGAATTTTAAATAAAAAATAAGTTAGAAAAACAAGTCATGGACAAAAACGAACGAAAAAAGTTTGTTGCTTCTTCTATTTCCATCATGGCTGCTATACAAGCATGGCACCGTTATAGTCCAGTGTGTAGAGAACTGGACAATGAAACGGAAGGCCGAGATTCAAGACTAGGAAAAACTTTCAACCTGGTCTTTATATTTACTGCTCATCTGTGCATTCCAACGGTGAGGTACTGTCCACGAAGAGAAAACCTCTGTACCGAAACTTTTCGAGGTTATTTTTAGAAAAGGATGGGTAATGCCATGTCGCTGTAATGTATTTTTGGAAGGTTCCTGGCAAGCTCTAGTGGAATTATTTTTAGTATAGGAGACTCGAGAACTTGTTTAATCTAGAAAAAGGCTGGAAAAACCTTGCCAGGGCTGAATGGTTGCAAATTTAAACAAATAGTAGAGCGGAAATCAAAACTATTGTCATTTGGTAAATACGAGCTTAAGTTCTCAACATAAATTCATTAAATTGTTTGCATGCTGGTTGCCAAATGAAAGCGTTTGAATTTGAAGTATCCATGTGACTAGCTTTACAAAGTAGATTTTCTGCGAAATTAATAACCAATTTATTCATTAATTAAATATTATTTGTAAAACTCATTTGGTATTGATTGAACAAGCAATGGCAGCTAACATTAAAATATTTGGTAGCCTCTACAACATTCCTGTATTACCTCCCAGAACAACTTGTTAAGACTCAAGCTGCAGAATCGAATTTGTTATTGTTGAAAGAAAGCCAGAGTAAAAAAACAATGAGTGAAAGCTACGTTGATGGCTGCCTGTATTCCAAAATTTGAAAAAAAGTGAAGTACCATAGGGAGATATTATTTTTAAATGGTACAATTCCCACGTTTACAAAACTTTATTCTAACCGTTTTTACGATACCGAACTATGAGACCACAAAACTTATTTTTCTCGAACCAATCTACTACAGTACGATATGAGATTCACGTACTAAACTAGTGCCTCTAGGGCCTCATAGACGAAGAAAATTTTTTTAGAGTACATAAAGGGTATTCACAATGTTGAAATTATTAAGTTGTCCAAGTTACCACACATCGTGAGCGGACCTCTGGGTGTTGCATGTTCATCCGTGATTTGTACACGGCGAAAATTACATACAACGTTCGCAGCGCCGCTTAAACAGTTTAACTCGCTTTAACCAAGGCTGAAGTGCGTTTAGCGCTAACACGCTGGTTAGCTTAGTTTCCCGTCTCCACGAGTGGCAGCTTAACTCGACTTAGCACCAATATTGTGAATACCCTTATTATTATTAACTACCTGCTTCATTAGTAAATTCGATTACTAAAGCTGAGTTTATTCCTAACCTTATAAAAATAATTAAATAAAAACTCTAGTTAGCAATTATGCAAATGCCTTTTAATGTAGCTCGCTATAACAGGGACATTCGAAATTTTCAATATGATGCTGAAAGTCAAATTTTAATAGATTATCGACCAAAAATATTGGTCCCCCTTGGATCACAAGATTTGCCAGTTTTTATCGATTTTGCTCATCCAAGCTGCAGAAAGCTTTTTTATACACAGTACTGTAAGCATTTTTTTTAAGTTAAAGTTGAACCAAATCATTAAGAAGTAGCTGATCGAAGGTATTGGCCACCCTTGGATCAAACAAAAATCTATTATTTTTTTATATAATCCAATAATAATAGATAAATAACTAAGGATATGTTTTATTAAGCTGCGGGTCTAATGTGCCGTTTAGTGTTAACTTATTCCTGGAGTTAACAGTGTTTAACAAATCAATTTTTGATAGCACTTTTCATTGTAAAATTATCTTGTTAACATTTTTTAATCCAAAAATAATCGCCATAGCAGGCCCGCTGCAGAGTATTTCATGCACCATATTATAAGGTATTTTATATTTTTGGTGCTTTAATTAACTTAAGGTGATCCAGGAGTGACCAATATCTACGCTCAGCTTTCTCTTAATAACTTACCAGTAAATTAAATGAACAACAAACCCTGACAGATTTATGTGTGATCCGGGGATGGGAAATGTCTAAGGGCAGCAGCCTCTTAATCTTAGAATCCAAAAGTTTAAATTTTAGGACAGTTAAAACATATTAGTATTGGGGACTGTGAACACCCCTAAGCAATTAAGTGCAGGCTGTACTTCCATTATCATTAATGTCAGGGTACAATGGTACCAAGATGAAACCTGAAAGTTTTAATTATTATACGGTCAGTAACAATAATTGTATGTTTAGTGGATTTTAATTTGTGTTATAATATCCGTATTTTTCGCAATTAAATAAAATAGAAACTAATCGTAGTTATTGGGCACCCCTGGATTACACCAAATGGTCAGTTCAGTTTTTTTTTTATTTAAATTACTACTCAAGTAATTAACATTTAGTAAGTTAATTACAAGGTATTTTTAATTTTTATTGTTGTAATGTTTCTCTCCCATGAATTTGGTAAATTTCTGTCCCCTATCAGCTAGAAGGCAAATTTAATGTACTAAATATAAAATTAAAAAATCACTTGCTTTACTTTTTATTTTTTTTAAAGATTAATCGCATACAAACAATTCAATGAATGTATGTAATAGTCCTCTAAAACTTACGACAAATTAAATATTAATAACTTGAGTAGTAAATTTAATATAAATAAAGAAAATCCGGTAGATTTTGGTGGCAGGGGTGGCCATTACCTACGGTTACCCTTAGACTTCGATCAACGCCAAACCAAGTACTTAACATCAAAGTACAAATTGGACACCTCTTGCTTTTCGTTTTTTCTTCATATACATACGATTACTGTTTCTGCCAAAAATATACCACATCCCAAAATGACGGAATGGATGGAATTTACCGGGCCAAAAACGTGCCCTCCAATCGCACAATGGAACGTTGACGGTCATTTAATTGAAAAAGAAGAAAACACAGAACAACACGAAAATGGTTAAGCCAGAGGTTAGGTTAGACTTTACACACGAACTTGGTTAAGTCACGCGCGAGCCTGTTACATTGTGTCAATGGTAGGCTTATACATTGTGGCTGGTAGCCGGTGTGGGTAGACATCAAGGACCTGTACCTGTTTGCCAGTGTAAACAACATCAATAATATCCAAAAAAAATAGTTGGGGTCGTTGGCAGGGCAAGGTTAAATGGGCCACAACAAGTAGGCCTATGTCCATTAAAAAGAACCGGTTCAGTAGAGCGGAGGGCTCGGACTGTATGGGCTGTAGCGCCAATGATTTTCTTTAATTAAATGTCATGTATTATATAATCAAGGCAGGAATTGTAATTATATGTCTCATGTTGTAAATTTTAAAAAATTTCCCCTTGTTCCTTAATTTTAGTTGTTCTTTTAATTCCTCATTAGTGTAGTAATGGAAGCATGGAGTTTTGCGCAATACAATAGGAATTTATGTATAATAAAACAAAGCACTTTGCTGAATCATTCATTCTACCTTATGACCACACACATTAAGTCTACTGATTTTAATGGTCCTTTCTCTTTAAAAAAATATCAATATTGTTTGCAACCTTTAAACAAGAATGTAAGAAAATTGCCTTTATTTTCCATTTTTGTCGAATTTCGGGTCTTTCAGCGTACTCTTACTCTAAAATAAATTGTTCCCAATTGGGTGGTCCACGCATCCCCAGGGTTCCACGAAGAGTAGTAACTGGGCCTGTTTTTTAAATTTCTAAAATACAGGCTGTATTTTAGGCTTAGATAATAGAGGGAAGTTCCAATCACCGCTTGAGAAGTCTCGGTAAGGAAAACGGCACGGCGCCACTAGCATTGACAGATAGCAGTGCCACATTCTTTAACGATATCTGTCAAGAGATGGTGGAACCGGGTTTGAAACATGTAATTCTCCATGCTCCCACAACCACGTTAGGGCCGCACCCACCATGCGCTGTAAAACTTGAAATCCAACACATGGTGGCAGTGGCCTTACAAGTTATAATAACTGATAAATAATTGTTAGAGTTATATTAATATAATGGGAAACTGATTTGTTTTTCACATTTAATTTTCTCAACGAGAAATGTATTGCATTGTTTTTTTAATTATTCTAGTTAAGATGTTCCGACTCATTTCATGCAATGAATTGTGTATACATAACATTACTATATTATGTAAGCAAGAAAGGTGATATAAATTTGTTAGACTGATTAACTCGGCTCTTTTAATTTATCATTACCCTCTTTCTAAATATCAGCGTTGAGCCATATATAGCATTTGGCTAGGGCGCTAGGCAAATGGTAAACTGTAGTCAGTACGATTAACCGTACCATAATAAGTTATCTACCCACTAATTGGTCAATTATAAACAACAATGGCTGGTGATGGAGACATAGAAGAAAGACCCCAAAACCGATTTATCTGTATAGCGGACGTAGGAAGAATACTCTATCAACCGACATATTGTCCCATAACGGGTTCCCAATGCCACGAACCCTCTTACAATGCCTAATGGCAAAGCCACTAGTGGAATTATTAATGAGCAGTAAAGGCAGACCCCAAAACCGATTCAGCTGGATTGCGGGCATAGGAAACTCTCTCAACTGACTTATCGTCCTATAACGCGTTCCCAATGCCACAAATCCTCTTACAATGCCTAATGGCAAGGCCATTGGTGGAATTGGTAACGCGGAGTAAAGGCAAACCCGAAAACCGATTCAACTGGATAGCAGGCATTGGAAGAATACTCTCTCAACTGACTCATCGCCCCATAACCCGTTCCCAATGCCACGAACCCACTAACAATATGCCGAGGCCACTGGTGGAATTGATAACGCGCAGTAAAGGTAGTCCCCAAAACAGACTCAGCCGGATAGCGGGCATAGCATGAATACTCTCACAACTGACTCATCGCCCCATAACGCGTTCCCAATGCCACGAATCCACTTACACTGGTGGAATTGGTAACGCGGAGTAAAGGCAAACCCGAAAACCGATTCAACTGGATAGCAGGCATTGGAAGAATACTCTCTCAACTGACTCATCACCCCATAACGCGTTCCCAATGAGCATGAATACTCTCACAACGTCTGACTCATCGCCCCATAACGCGTTCCCAATGGCACGAATCCACTTACACTGATGGAATTGGTAGCGCGTAGTAAAGGCAGACTCCAATCCCAATTGAGCAAGAATACTCTCTCAAGGTCTCAACTGACTTGCTGTCCCATAACCTAACGCGTTCCCAATTCCACGAGTCCTCTTACAATGCGTAATTGCAAGATCACTGCCGGTAATTTTAACACTTCATAAAATCAGATTCAGCGGTCATAGCTGGAATACGTTCCATCCCGGGTTCCCAACTCCTCCCGTCTAAAGGAGGTTTCACATTAAAAAAACTTGGTCGTTTTTAATGCAAAAACTGAAAGAACTTACCTTGGTAGGAGTTCTGTTCCACACGTAGACTGCATGCCCCGAATTGAGAAGATTCTTGACGATTCCACTGCCCATGATACCGAGTCCGAGAAATCCAAACTTCAGCAGCGACGGGCTGATGTTCTTTCTCAGGAGATTCTCTGAGATGCTGCCAACATCCAAATCCACCATTTGCTGCAACAAAACCAACAAAATGCTTACACATGGCAGGTAGGTAGTTGCTACCACTGCACAACACGAGAGGTCTGGACTTTAGGTGCGACGGTTGATGTTCCCTTTACAGGAGATTCGGCAACTGCAAGATGTTGCTTGCTAACATATCCAAATTTAAATATACCTTAGTAGGTCGATGTTACAACTGCCCAACCCGAGAAATCTGTACTTTAGATGCGACGGTTGATGTTCCCTTTACAGGAGATTCTCCGAGATGTTGCTTGTGGACTTCCAAATCCAACAAAATGTTTACACAGGTAGTTGATACCAGTCGATACCACTGCACAACCCGAGAAATCGATGTCACATTAAAGAAGTTAGTAGGACAAGGCTACTTCAGGTGCTCTCATGCCCTTGTGAAGTCCGAGTTTACATGCTAACTCTAACACTTTCTTAACAGAATATTCCCTTATATGTTCCACCTTGACCTATGTTCACAAACAGCCATTAAGACATGAAGTTTTAAAAAAACAATGAAGTTTACTTAATACTTGCGGTATCACATTTGGATTTGGCAGGGACGGATCTAGACCAGCGGGGGCGGTAGTGGTGGGTCAAACTCGAATAAACTTCGGCTATGTATTATGTATAGTATATGTATGGTAGTATTGATAAAATTACAACGTAATAAATTAACTTACAACAGACTTACTAAATAATTAGGGGGGGGGGGGGGTTATTCGGATACATTCATTGAATTTTTTGCATGCGAAGAATCAATTCTTTGAATAAAAAAATAAGAATTTAAATACTGTACATTAGGACTTCTTTCAAAATTTTTGGAGAACAACATGGCGTACGACTACAAGAGATAATTAATTAAATTCTCGTTGCATAATCGCTACTTTGACAAAATGTTCTTTGAACACTTCCTGAAATATATAAACTTTGATAATACACAATACATTTGCTTATATGAACTAGTCAATAAAATAAATAATCTAAAAAGAAAAAGTAGGTGTTTGATTCGAATTTTTATTAAAATTTGTAATGTTTTTTTTTTTTTAAATATAAATACACGCATTATTATTATTATTAATTATTGTCAATATATATGGGCTCTGGGCCGAGAGATTTAATTAATTGTAACGTGCTTGCACTTGTGCGAGTCTTTACACGCCATGCAATCGGAGACATGTCGTACTCATCACGGGTAATAACCTACAGAGGCGACTGAAACGGTCAATCGGATACATTCATTAAATTGTTTGTATGCGATGTATCTTTTTTTTTAAAAAGAGAAAAAAAAAGAGAATTAGCTCTCACCCCATGTTTTTTTTTAATTAGAATGATTCCCCTTAAGAGGATAAGCTACGTAGAAAATTGGCACCTCAAAATTAAATACTTGTCATTTGTATTTCATTAACTCAGCAAGTTACGAGAAGTGTTCGTAAACTAAAAGGTCCGCAACGTTGCCGTTTTCGAACGCGCAGCGCTAGATAAAATTCTACAACACTGTTGTTTTCCTTTTCACTTTTTTCCTTGACCAGTAACTCCGGACAAGGTGCATATATTGAACAAACAACTTGTATAATAGTATAATTATTAATAATAATAATTGTGTATTGACCAGAAATTTGACAACTACATTTCAGATAAAATAAATACATTTCGACAATACATCATTGACGGCGATGAGCGTAAGCCATTTTTCCCTCCTCTTCTATCCACCACTAACTAGACCTCGCTACGATGCTCGGTCTGGGCTCAGCAGCCATCTGCGATGGATCGAAAGATCACCTCTCCCGCCAAGTGCGAAGTCCGACCAGATAAAAAAAAAAAAAACTTCACCCATTGAAATTCATCGGCAACTTAGCTTGGCATATGCCGCAAATGTTATGAACATCAAAAACGTCAGGAAGTGGTGTAGGGAATTTACACGCCTCGTATTAAAAATTTGGTTCATTTAAGCTGTAAGACTACTTCGTGCATCATATCCAAATCGGGTATTTTTACTTTTCGGGTTTGTAGTTTTTCCAAAAATCCTACGCGAAATTTTAGCCCCTTCTGTTTTTTAGAAAAGAACTAAGGTACCAAAAATTTTATATTTCCCATTATATGATGCACGAAGTAGTCTTCTGAAACTTACATGAGCCAAATCTTTTATAACTTGCCTTTTTAATTAATTAAAAAATAAAAAGTCAATAAAAACAACAAATTTTGGGGTGCTAATTTTCAACGTAGCATTAGGTACTCTTAAATCTCAATATACTTAACTGCAAAAACACGTTTAATTTTATAAAGAAAAACTGAATATTCCGAATATCAATGCCCAAATGAAAAAAAAATTGGGTTATTGAGCGAATAAAAAAGCCTTAGTAAAATTAGGAATGCAAAAAAGAAGCATTGAGTCGACTCAAATCAGAAGCTTTTATTCACTTTGGCCGTCTTCGTCTTTACACAAATGAAAAGTGACAAAATGTCATCTTCAATTCATTTTCTTCCTATTTTCATTTTGTTTATTTATATTCTTCAAGAGGATCGAGTTGAATATTACATTGGATTTAAAACTGAACCAAGTGATGTCTTCGTCTGTATTAAAGGAAATATAACTTACGTTTAATTATCTTTCACATAAAGACGAATTTAACAGACAACTTTGTTTAACAGACAACATTGTTCTTGTATTGATGGGATTCGTACGGAACAGATTAAGCACTTTGGTACCAAAGCCCTCACATGGATTGTAACAATAATGAACGAATGTGTCAATTCCTGCAACATACCACCTTTATGGAGAAGAGCAAGTGTGTCAGCACTGCTGAAACCAGGGAAAGAACCAACAGAAGCAAAGAATTTCCGTCCGATCTCACTGCTGTGTCACCTCTTTAAGGCATTCGAGCGATTGATCCTAACAAGAGTAGGCGCTATCGTAGACAATAAGTTAATACCTGAACAAGCAGGCTTCAGACCAGGAAAATTTTGTAACAACCAAGTTTTAAACCTGACGCAGCATATTGAAAATGGATATGAGAAGAACTTGCTGACAGGAGTTGTTTTCGTAGACCTCTCGGCTGCCTATGACACAGTTAACCACCGTAAACTAATCTCCAAGGTCTACTCTATGACAAAAGATGTTGCCTTCACAAAGACTATTCAATCGATCCTACAAAATAGAAGATTTTACGTGAACCTAGAAGGAAAAAAAAGCAGATGGAGAATCCAGAGAAATGGTCTGCTACAGGGGAGCGTCTTGTCACCGTTACTGTATAACATATACACCAACGACCAACCGAAAACCCGTGATACTAGAAGTTTCATCTATGCCGACGACACCGCCATCGCTGCTCAAGGCAAAACTTTCGAAGAAGTAGAAACGAAGTTAACCGAAGCTTTGGAAGCCCTGTCAGTATACTACGAAGAGAATTTTCTCCGAGCGAATCCCCAGAAAACGCAAGTTTGCGTACTCCACCTCAAAAATAGGGAAGCAGACAGGAAACTCAACATCACCTGGGAAGGCATACCCCTCGAGCATGAACAGTATCCGAAGTACCTAGGTGTTAAACTCGACAGAACTTTAACCTTCAGAACACACTGTAGGGAGCTTAAAGGCAAAATCAGCGCCAGAAACAACATTTTACGGAAGCTGACTGGATCGTCTTGGGGAGCACAACCTGAACTTCTGAGAACCTCAGCACTGGCACTATGTTTTTCGGCAGCAGAATACTGTGCGGAGGTGTGGGAAGCCTCCGCGCACACTAGACATGTGGACGTTGCCCTGAATGAGACAGTAAGGATTATCTCTGGCTGTTTGAAACCAACGCCAACCTACAAAGTTTACCCTATAGTAGGTATAGCGCCCCCTCACATCAGACGGACAGTAGCCGCAGAAAAGGAGAAGACCAAACAGGAAAACGACTCCAGGCACCCAATGTATCAGCAGGAAAGACCGCCAGAACGTCTACGCTCCCGTAACAGCTTCCTCAAAAGACGAAAACCACTAATGCCGAAATACGGAGAACTAGTCTATGGGAGGAGGAACTCCCGATTATCTCCAATTTCAAAGCCAATGAAGAAATAGCAAAGGGAAGCCACCTGCCCTACGGAGAGTGGAGAACACTAAATAGGCTTAGAACTGGAGTCTCGAGATGCAGTTACACGCAGAAGAAATGGGGTTATATTGAGGACGAATTATGTGACTGCGGGGAGGTCCAAACTGCTGATCACCTTCTCGTATGCAGAGACATGGGCACTGTTTGCAGTGTAGCTGACCTTTTTGTATGCAACGACAACGCCATCAAGGCCGCAAAGTTTTGGAAAATGATCTGACGGTCCGGACACGGAAAGTAAAGTAAGTAAGTTCTTGTATTTCAGAAAAACATAAAGAATAAATAAATATATATTTCTGTTAAATTATACAACCAAGTAATCAACAAGTAATTGACAAGAAAGTATAAAGTAAAAAATGTTGAAGCCCCCCATACACGGTGTGTCCAAATGTACGTACGTCCCAAATTTGGCCGAAATCGCATCGTGTATGGGGAAACCCAACTGGACGTAGTGGACGGAAGCAACCAAGTTGGATTTACAAATTTTTTGATGTCCACGTCCATGCGTCCATTCGTCCATTTAGTGGACGTACCGTGTATGTGCATTTACTTTTTTCACCCTAAAAAACCACCAACTACCCAAACTCAGATCGCACATAATTTATTTTTCCTTTAATGTCTGTCATATTATCTTCAATTTCCAATGGGTTTCATTCTACTATAATTTAATGTTTTTTTCCTACAATTTTTCAGGGGATCTACTCTGGGCTAGTAGGAAATTAGCAGCCCAAAATATAGTACTTTTTATTTTTTTATTTAAATAACTGAGAGTTATTAAAGAGTTGGGTCATTTAAGTTGTAGAAGACTACTTCATGCATCATATAATAAGGTATTTTTCATTTTCGAAATTGTAGTTTTTTCATAAACACGATTTTAAGTTATTGTTTATAAATTATTATCGTGTTTATATGAAAAAACTACAATTTCGAAAATTAAAAATATCTTATTATATGATGCATGAAGTAGTCTTCTACAACTTAAATGAGCCAAATCATTAATAACGTGCTCAGTTAATTAAATAAAAAATAAAAAGTATTAAATTTCGGGCTGCCGGTTTCCTACGGGCTGTACACTCTTAAGGCCGAGTGTTCAAAATGTTTTATAAACAAGAAATTTTACTGATTTTTTGACGAAAATAATTTATTGCTCCACAGATACAAAGTGATAAGATAAAGATAAAAAAGTGAACAGATAAAAAAATAATAAAAAATCCAAGTTATCGCAGGAAGTTTATATTTCCTGAACTGAAATATTATTACATTAGAAAAATGGGACAAAGAGCCTTAAGCCCATTATGTAGAACAGTTGTAAATCTGTAGGGGAAATAGACAGCTTTCACAGAAAACTCGTATTTTTTAAGATTTTTTCATCTGTTCCCTTTTATATCTTTGTGGCTGTGGAACGAGGAATTTATTAATTTCGTCCAAAAATTACGATAATTTCTTGTTTACAAAACATTTTGAACACTCAGGCTTAAGACTATACAAGAAAGTCTTTTTCTGCCAAACCACGACTAAAAAAAAAAAAAAAAAACAATTAATACAATTTCCAAAATAAATACGCTTAACTTAAACAATCTTATTAAATTTAAATTTTATAAACAAAGAGAAAAAACAACAAACTCTCAATTCTAACCCCAGAAAGGATGGAGGGGTAATTGGACGAATTAAAAGCTAATGAAAACAGTAACATCATTAAAATGAAAAGGAAAAACAACAAAAAAATCTACACCCATCTTCCTTTTTTCCCTCTTACCTGCTTACCCCTCATGTTCATTTCCACAGCAAAATAATCCATATTTACAGAAAACCCTCAATAGAGGCACAAGCCGAACTGCCCGATACAATAAAGCGCAGCAACAGTCTGCCCTCGGCTACAGAGATACTCAGGTTGCTACGGCAACCAGGTATGACATCCAGCGGCTCGTTACCATGGCGACGCGTCCCACACCTTTGTACTGCCTGCACATAGGCCATGATGGCTCAAAGGGGGAGGGGGGAGATGTTAGACATACTTGACACAACAAATACCAATAATCAATACAACAGTTATCAGTAAATTGCCTAATACTTTTCACAGATAACGAGATATTTTATTATTATTATTATTATTGAAATTATATTTATTGCTTTAATTTAATTTATACGTAGTATAAGGAAAGCTTTGTGATAGTCGAAATTTTCGATTCCGAGATTTCAACGGATTTACACGTTTAGAGGTCCCAGGAACCAAAAAAAGTGGTTTTTACGAAATGTCTATCTGTCTGTCTGTATGTGCGTCGATTTCCGGGCAAACTACTCGGTCGATTCGGATGAAATTCGGTATGTAGGTTCACAAAAATCATACCTCGGGACCATTTTTATTTTTATTTTGGGCTATCTCAATTTGGGGGGGTCTTATTTTCAAAAAACTAAAAAAGAAAAGTCTAAAAAAATTATTTCTCAAAAACGGCTCCAACGATTTCTTTTAAATTCACATATATTGTAGTCATTATTAATGTTGACAAAATGCGCGGGGTCGCTTGCCCCTTGATAGTTTGCTTCTGGGGGTAAAAAAATAAAAATAACCAAATTTTAATAAAAAAATGACTAAAAAATAATTTTTCTGTTTCTGTTTTCCATCGATGATTTCTACCTTCAAGCATGTTTTAGGTGTTAAATTCAGTAACGAAACCGGACAGGTTGCGTTCCCAGAAAAGTATTTGGTTTTGTACAAAAAAATGTTTTTTTGAAAAAATGATAGAAAATTCACGCTCAAATTCATTGCGTGCCCTGCCAGTATTGCTGCGTGGTAATGTGTTGGTCTGAACTATCTAGAATTTACCTCACCTCCAGTGACGTCAGGTGGACAACCCCCCCCCCCAGATATCGGAAATTTAATCATAGGAAAATGGAAAATTATTTACCATAAGTTATTCATTTTCTCTATCTACTAATTTTGATAAATTGGAAAGCATGTTCGAGTAAACTCGGACCGGTTCTTTTACATAGGGATTTCATTAATTTGCCTGGGGGCTAGAGTGGGTACTCTATAATGGTTTATAATATTTAATTATTAATTAAAATTATATTTTGCAGTGCCACTGCTCAATGATCGCTCGATAAGCGGAAGCTTTAGCGAGATAACTTTATTACGCAATAATTTTTTTCGATATATTGCAACTTGTCCGGGGTTCATGGACAAGGAAAGAACTGAAAATAAATAGGGAAAATAAAAAAAAATCCCTTTCGTCTCTGGCCGATAAGGTGTAGGGAGATTCCGCAGACCCTGCTTTTCCTCTATGCTACCTACGCTATGTATGTAATAAAAAATAGAAAATACTTCATTATTTTCCCTACCACAATCAGTAAATAGTAGATATTTATTACAACATAACACACAAAAAACTCTTGTGTTCCAAATTTGAACCACAATGCCGACTATGAACTTTACATACCAAATTATTTTCACTTTGACTGGACGCCATCTTAAAATGGTTGTATTGTCGTAAAAAGTGTTTATCGCCATTATCGTAGATAATAATACTGGCTTTCAGTCAGATTTTAATTCATTCCTCTGCGACCAATATTAACTGAGATATGAATGATATAAGGTTTCAATCGGCCGCCATCTTGTAACTAAATGGCGGATCACGCTGGTTAACGAACTCGATCAAGACATCTGTATGATCAATTTTTGTGCCAAGTTTCATCAAAATCGGATAAAAATTAAGGAAGTTAAGAGTGTTTCCTAAAATCGATATACTGTACATACATAAATGCATACATACATATATTATATACTGTATATATAACATTTTGAACGGAGGGTAGTTTTAGGCTCAGGGGGTCATGAAATGAAAAGTTGGAAATTTTCGGAAAGTCGAACATTGGTCTCCCTAATACGTCATTTCAAATATAGACTAGTCATTACACTTAAATACTACATAGTACATAAACCCCTCATTACCCAGTCCGGGAGCAAGAGTGAGTGTTCGCTAATGGTTTATTATCATAAATTATTAAATAAAAGTATATTTTGCCGTGCTACTGCTCAAAGATAAGGTTTGATAAGGGGAGGCTTGAGCGTGATTCACTACTGTTTTGAAAAATTGTCAATATATTGCCCCATGCCCGGGGTTAACGGACAAGGAAAAAAAAGAAGTGAGGGCTTTTTATGGAAGTAGTGTGGTTCAGTGGCGGTGCCAGAAATTTTAAAGCGGGGGCCAGTGAAAAAACAACATTTTTCACTGGGAGTAGGTATAATGAAAGTATGGTAGTAGTAGTATGGTTGGACATGGACACAGTCCCAGGCCACGGTGTGGGCCCATAGGACAGTGGACCTCCTGATTCCGAACCACTTGGGAAACACAGTGAAGTCACATGATTAGTTCGGAGGTGACCAGGACAAGACCTACCATGTTCCCCTACCGGCACTGTGCACACGACCAAGTTATCTGCATCTTTGAACCTGCTCTGGTCCGCTGGATTCAACTTGGTAAGGCGGCCGGCTATAATGAAAGTAACTTGAGTTGTAGTCTACCAGTTTCACTTCTGACGTTTTTGAATTACAAAAATTATTAAATTATTTCAAAAGTGGTGGGGAGGGAGCAGAGAAACTTTCTGGGGGCCAGGCCCCTCCGGGTACCCCCGTAGCGCCGCCACTGGTGTAGTTCATTGAACCTTGCCCTGCCAACGACCTCCTCGGTTTTCGGACATTATTGGTATTGTTTCCGAATTAATTTCTAGCCATTGGCAAACTGGTTCACTTCCCGACGTCAACCCACACCGACTACAAGCTCAGACATGCTTTCCATTGACATTGTAACAGGCGTTAGCGCGACTTAACCAAGTATGGGAACGAGTTACAGATGGACTTGAAAGACAAGACATAGAAGAGCAGAGCAACATTTCTTCTACTTCTCCGAAATTAGAGAATCAAGAAAAATCTGGACTTGGCGGGATTCGAACCCATAATCTATGCCTTGTCTGCGCATCGCGTTACCACTACACGGCAGCAAAGTCTTGATCGCGGGTTCGAATCCAAGTTTAGATTTGGCTTGATTTCGGTTATAATCAGGAAGTTGCCTCTTCCACAGAATTTAATTACAGAATTATATAACATATAATACTACAAACAAAAATTGATTATTTCATTTATGGCTCCAGGTCAGATATTTCTTGTGACATTGGATTTTTTTTTATTTTTTTTTTTAACCAGACTGGCTGAGTGTTTGATTGCTTTGATTTATTTCGAATAATGTAGGCTACTACCCGACCACGATGGACCACTTGGAACAATTATAAAAATCGAATAAACTCGGTGTTCCGCTTATGCAAGTTTTCGAACATTTATATCTGCAACAGTTACTTGAACTGATAAGAAAGAACACGTGTTGTAGACTTTTAAGAAGAATAGTCAAGCCTGTGGTCAGCACAAGTTGTAAATAGTCAATTAAATTTAAAGCTACTAGCATGGACATTCACAAGAATCCCTCTATGAAATTAAATATCTACAATTCATGATTGTAGAACACGAGGGAATAAGAAAACCCACCTACTACCCGACCACGATAGGATGGTACTTGGAACACTTACAAAAATCGAATAAACTCTGTGTTCCGCTTATGCAAGTTTTCGAATAAACAAAGTGTTCCAAGTGCCATCCTATCGTGGTTGGGTTAGCATTATTTTCAATCAGAACATTGAAAAGTTTCGAGTTGCTGAGTAACAACCTGGCATGTGGGATCAAACCACGTATTTACCTTCTATGCCATGGAAACCACCTGAAATTGGTTATCAAGACATATTACGATATATATAGAACATGCCTCTTTGGTTAGGTGACAATCTGAGGAGGAAAGGAAACACGTAAGACCGAGAGCTGGCGAAGCCCCCGATTTCAATGATAAGAATATAGTTATATTAGTACAGTTATGAAAAGGCATGAAAAACAAATGAAAAAACAAAACAACAAAAAACGTAACCTCTATAAGCCCATAAAGACTGACTTATTTAAAACTCCGAATTCACCATCTGTCTAGTATGCACTTTAGAAGTTTTAAGGGATACCTAGAAAAAGGTAACTGCCCAAAATTGTTTCTCAATTCACAAAAATTAACTGATGATCTATGTTTCCAGAGTAATATCATTTCGTAAAAAAAAAGACAAAACAAAACAGACAGCACCAGAAGAAGATATGGAACTTGGTTGGATATTAGCCGCCCCCCCCCCCCCCCCCGAGATCACGTCAGATCAGTTTTCATTCTTTATTTTTATTAACTACTCAAGTTATAAAAGGTTCAGTCTATTCGTCGGGTAGTAGAGGAATACGAGGCTCGTTCGAAAAGTCCGTGCAAAATCCGAGAGATCGTGCCACCGGTCATTGTCCTTTCTACAGCGTGTAGGTGGATGCCCTATTAGACATCAGTGCAAGTTTCAACCTGCTGCAGTCAATACTTTCATATCTGTGATTGTTTTAATTCAGGCCCGTGCGCAATTTTTAAGAAATTGATGAACGTGAATTTCGCGTTGTAATTAAACACTATTTTCTGAAGAAGAAAACCGCTCAGGAAACCAAATTAAAGCTTGACAAACATTATGGGGAATCTGCTCCTTCCATTAGAACAATTTACAAGTGGTTTGCACAATTTCGAAGTGGTCATATGAGCACTGAAGATGGTGAGCGTTCGGGTAGACCTAGCGACGTCACAACAGCAGAAAATGTCTCAAAAGTTGAGAAAATGGTATTAAATGACAGAAGAGTGAAAGTGATTGAGATAGCAGAAGCAGTTGGCATTTCCATAGACCGTGTTTGGAACATCTTACATGAGCAGCTGCACATGAGGAAGCTTTCAGCAAGGTGGGTGCCGCGCTTGCTGGCAGATCAACAAAAAAAGGAAGCGCGCCACATTGTGTAAGGCCAATTTAAAGGTAATTCAGGAAAATTCTTCTGACTTTTTTCGCCGTTTTATTACTGTTGATGAAACGTGGTTGCATTATTTTATGCCAGAAACGAAGCAACAGTCCAAACAATGGAGATTTGAGGGGGAACCACCCCAAAGAAGGCCAAAACTGAGAAATCAGCAGGAAAGGTGATGGCGACAGTGTTCTGGGACGCTAAGGGGGTTATCCTTGTAGATTATCTTCAAAAAGGGGAAACAATAACTGTTGCTTACTATGCAAGTCTGCTTGACCGCCTCAGCCAAGAATTAAAGACCAAGCGACCGCATCTGCGAAGAAGAAAATTTTGTTCCATCACGATAATGCGCCCTCGCACTCGTCGGCTTTGGTAGCCTCAAAATTGAAGGAATTACGCTTTGACATCGTGCCTCATCCCCCATATTCGCCTGATCTGGCCCAGTCGGACTATTTTCTATTTCCAAATTTGAAAAAATGGCTAGTAGGTAGGAAATTTGAGTCGAATTCGGAGATTGTGCAAGAAACTGACGCCTATTTTGCAGGCCTCAGCCAAGACAACTATCTTGGAGGCTTAAAAAAACTTGAGCAACGCTTTTCACTGTGTATTGACCCCGTCATGGAGATTACGTTGAAAAATAAATATGCTTAATCGTGATTGACCTGTTACTTTAAATTTTTGCACGGACTTTTCGAACGAGCCTCGTATTTCGTCTTTCACTACTCCGGTTGAAGAAGGACACAACTCTAAATCCATCAATTTACAGGAATTGAAGTTGAAGTTTTTTTTAAATAATGAATTAGGCTAACTGACGGTAGATTAGAAAACGACAAAACTGCCCTCGCGCGGAAAATATACACACTACATTAACGCAAAATAGACTTTTTTTTACTTATTTAAGCGTTATTAAGTCGAAATCGACACTTTTTTAGTTGTCCTTTTTCTTCCAAAGTAGCGACAGTATCATAAGGTATACTTCATTTTCGGTGATACGATTTTCCCTTAATTTTACAATACAATTAAATCCACAGTAACTTCCATGAAATAATTACAACACCAAAAATTTAAAAACACCTTATCGCACCGTTAATTCAACATTGCCATTTTGAACATTTTGGGTTATGGCACTACTGAAATGCGGGTGCGTTATGACAGTAGCGCAACGTACTCCATATTATATGACAAACAATTAAAACATAAATTAATTAAACATTTAATAATAAAAATAATTAATTGGATTTCATTGTGGAATGGGGCTTATATAGCTTAACTGCAATAAAGCTGGTTTAAAAACTTTTCGACAATCTCTAACGTTGGTACAAGTGAGAAGTCTTTCTCAAAATGAAAATTAATAAAAAAAAACAGAGAGCTCTTCTGTCCAAGGGCGCCCTGTCTTTTAAGCGAATTAGCTTAAGCTTTAAGCCTTGCGCTTTTGTAGAAACTAACTATTTGGCGCCCTTTTATTCAAAATTTTATCCCCGGCCCCCAGTTTTCTAAATAAAGTATTCACCTGAAAACTCCTTTTTTTCCTTTTTCTGCAACCAAAACGTGTTCCCCCTATTTCCCACCTATGGTGTCTAGTGGACTCGTATCTGTACTTGGTTAAGTCATGCCATCGCCTTTTACATTGCGTCCATGGGACCCCCCCCCCCCTTGAAATATATATATTTTTTTTTAAAATGTAAACCTGTATTGTTTTAAGAATTCATCCATTAATTCATTAATAAATTACGTAAAAATTTTTTTGCCCCCCTCTTCCCCAAATAAAAACCAGGGAACGGCCTTGATTGCGTCAATGGTAAGCTTGTCTCAGCTTGTCCATTGGCAAACGTAGTCTTTGTGGGATGTGGGTTGACACAGGAGTGAACCAGTTTGAATTGAATTGAAAACGACTTTATTGAATATAAACAAAACAAAAAGCGAACATTTGACAACCGCTAGAAATTCGTTCGAAATACTACTATTAGTAGTAGTAGTAGTAGTAGTGTTCGTCGGGTTAATAACGACTTAGGCCTCATATTTGGCCCATAGAGCGACCCCGACTTGACTGTCCTATGCCAGCCCATAAGACAGTGGACCTCCTGATTATAGTGGATTCCGAACCACTTGGGAAACACAGTGAAGTCACACGATTAGTTCGGAGGTGACCAGGACAAATCCTACCATGTTTCCCTACCGGCACTGTGCACACGACCAAGTTATCTGCAGCTTTGAACCTGCTCTGGTCCGCTGGATTCAACTTGGTATGGCGGCCGGCTACACTACTATTAGAAGTCTGTCCATTAATCACGTGAGGTTCGAAAGGGGGGGGGGAGGGGTTAGGCAATCACAAGGGGGAGGGGGTATAGTAAGATATCACGTATATTTATTTTTTTGTCAAACGCGCGATTTCTAAACCGAAAAGCGGTGTGTAGTGTGACCTTGACTCGCCGTTGCCAGGCAACGAACGAAGGCCTCGCGCACAGACATTGATATCATGGTCCTTATTTTTCTAGAATAAAATTAGATTATACTATATACAGTCCATGCTGTTTTGAGTCCTTCTTATTCTTATTGTTGTTTTTCTCGTTTTTGTTTTGTTTTGTTTGTGTTTTATTGAATTAGGGAAACTTTAGGACAATACTAACAACACTAGTCTTAAGAATCTTGATTATTGTAATACTAATCATTCCTTGCCTTGCCTGGGTTAGCCCATAGAAGACTCTCTAGTCTTATGGTTCGCCCAGGTAAAAATAAAGTCGTTATTTATTTATTTATTTTACCTGTATTTTAAAATAATATTATTATAAAAATTTAAAGATTCTTCGTTGGTAATAGAAAATTACACGTGATTTTTGTGGAGAGGGGGGGGGGGGTGTTAGCCATAAACCTCACCACGTATCAAAAAAATGTTTTTAAAAAACCAATTGGCAGGGTAAGTTCCAATGGACCAGCCCACCAGGCCTTCTTCTTCTGGATTTTCAATCTATCGATCGGTTTGCAGCGAATATTTCAATTTCCTTTTCGACACTTGTCTACATTGTGCGGTCCTTCGTGTCTCAGAACATGCCCCATCCATTTGTCTCTTCTTATTGAAAATTGAAATGTCGGCCCCTTAGCGGGCTTAGCCCTCAACAACATACAATAGGTGAATTCGTGGTGGCCGCTGGTTGGCCGATTGCAGACGCGCCCCTCTGGAAATGCACCCCTCTAGTTGGTGAATATTTTGCGGGTTTCTATACCTTAGCCTCTCGAAAATAGTCTTAATCGTATTACCTACTCATCGTCTTTCAAGCGCGATCAAGATCTTGGGTTGCCAGATTTATAAAATATAAAAACCGGACAGGACATGGGCCGTTCTATCTACTGTAAATTTTACTAAAAAAAAGGTTATTTTGTCTAGTCTTAAATTTGGTGAATTTTGAGAGGAACTTTCTATCATAATAGCTGGGAAGTTAGCCGTAGCCTACCGCAACCCTATCAATATCTCTTTTCGTTTATTCTAAGGCGGCTATTCCACTTGTCAATTTTCCCGTCAAATGTGATTAAAAAGAGTCTGCTACCATATTATAACTTAATTTATAATGGATAAGTTAAGTATCTACCTACATAATAGTCTCCTTAAATCAAAACAACAACAAAATCCCAAATCAAATTCGAAGTAAAATTGACCAGTGGAATACCCGCCTAAGGAGCACGTCTTCGTTGGTTAAAATAATATGGTCTCTCCATGATATTTCCAAGATTCTTCTATAGCATCCAAGGGCGGATCCTGCAGAAAATTTAGGGGGGGGGGGTCACAAGTTTTTTGTGAGTTTAAAACGTATTTTTTTTTTTTTTTTTGTTGAAAAGTTGAGTTTAATTCATCTTTTTCCCTTTTACTAGGTATCTTAAGAATTTACTCATTTAGGGGGGTCATGACCCCCCCCCCCGTGGATCCGCCATTATTTAGCACCAGATATTTAGGAAGACCACAGTTAGGCCACAATAGTAGGTCTACGTTCTTAACAAGCCCACCAATAATAATAATAATAATAATAATCTATGAAATAGTCTTCTACAACTCGAATGGATCTTTAATAAATTGCGTGGTATATTAAATTAAAAATAACAATTGTCAGTTTTTGAAGTGTCGATTTCCCAATATCCATATCCTCACAAGCAAGGCCGTAGCCAGGATTTTTTTTAGTTTTTTTTTTTTTTTAGAAATTTCATTGGATATTACATAGTAGTTTTTATTTTTACTCTCAAAATCCTATTCTATCTAGTGTCAAGCCATTTCATTTGGGGGGGGGGGGTGCACCCCCATGAACCCCCCCTGGCTACGGCCTTGCTCACAAAGCAACTTCAATGACTTAATTTTGTAGTGCAGTATAATAAATCGACCCTTTTAACGCTATAGATTTTAATATTGGCCCATTTCATTTATTAATTAATTTAGTCCATTTTCACCAAAAGAAAAAAAAAATATTAAAATGCGAATAAATTGAAATAATGAATACTTCAGTTATAGTTTCAGATGATATCGGAGAACCCCCACTACACGTTATTTGCACGAAATCAATTTTCAAAGGAAATATTTATCGCAGACCCGTTAAAAATAACCATTGAATTAGCAGAATTAGCCAGGACCAGTAGAGTAGTGGTACAGAATCCGTAAATAATGAGATTACTCGTGACTTCGTGGTATTTCATTTTAATAAACAAAAAATAACAAAAACTAAAAAACTTAGAGTTTTTGTTATTTTTTGTTTAGTACAGAATCCGATTTTCACCCGAAAGGTTGTTGGTTCCAGTCCCACACTGGCTACATTTTCTGGCCATGCTTCAGAGGGCATGTAAAGCAGGCCCCGGGTCATCCTAGTTGAGTGTAAGAGAGGGCTTTATAGCCCTAACTCTGGTAGGTTGGCTTAGAACAACAAAAAGTCAAGATTTGTTTATTTAAATGCTCCTCAACATTTCGATATATGACATGTGGCCTTGACTCAATTGTGCTTCAACTCCTTCCACAGGACTACCACACCAATCGTTTTTTGTACAAGTAAAATTCAATAATTGTGGCCAAACTGTGTTAGAAAGATATATATATATATAATATATCATGTATCAAAATGCTCAGAAAAAATTATTATGTTCGATTTTTGACAACCCTACGCTTGATATTTCATTTGTCATTTCTCAGGACATGTAGAGCAGTAGTAAAGACTCAGAGTTTCACCAAAAATGTTTTTTTTTGGTTCGAGGCCATGCTTCGGGGGGGGGGATTGAAAGCAGGCGGACCCGCGCATTCCTAGTTGACTGTAAGAGAGGCCTTTACAGCCCGCTAGGTTGGTGATGTAATAAAACAAAAAGTCAATATTATTCACCTTGAACGTGACATCGAATCAGGAGTTACTCAATATCTTTGGAAAAAAAATCTGATTTTTAGTTCGCAAAATGCTCAAATCAAATATTATAACTATACCGACTTACTAGGATATTATGTACTGTACTGTGCATTCCAAACAATAAATAGAGAACAGAGAAGAGACACCATCAACACCGGGCTTTCCTAGTTGAGTGTAAGAGAAGGCTTTATAGTCCTAACTCCGCTAGGTTGGTGATGTAATAGAACAAAAAGTCAATATTTATTTATTTGTACACATCTAAGGCTTTTCCCCATACTATTATCCGATTATATGCAATTAGGAAACTTATCGCTTTTTAGACACAATCGGAAGGGGAAAAACCGTACAAGTGTAAAAATCAAAAAACTCATGAAATATTAATTATTGTAGTGTCGTCAAAATTATCAGGACAGAGAGAAATAATCTTTTGCATTTTGATATAAGATATCGCTACATCGGAAGAAAAAAGTCGCAACTCAAAAATTGTCGATTTCGCTAAACGCTAAAATAAAAAATAAAAACTCTGTATTTTGATAGAAAAACAGCGTTAATGCAGTGTGTATATTTTTCACCCGAGGGCAGTTGTATTGGACGGGAACTGTCAGGTAATTCATCATTAAAAAAAATACTTGGATGGCATAGTGGTAGTTTGTTCTAACTTGTGCGAGTCTCTACCGCCATGCGATCGCTGACCTGTCGTAACTCAACACAGGTATTACCTACAGAGGCGGCTGAAGAGGTTATTCGGATACATCCATTGAATTGTTTGTATGCGAATAATCTTTTCTTAAAATAAAAAAATAAAATAAATAAAAGAAACTTTAATTTCTGTAAATTGATAGATTTAGAGTTGGGTCCTTTTCTTCCAAAGTAGCGATATGTACCTCTTTCTAACACCGATTGGTCACATACGTTTAATTTGTACAAAAAACAAATGGTGTAGTAATCGCGTCGAAGGACTTCAGATCACATATCATATATTGAAATGTAGAGGAGCATTTCTGCTACTGTAACTGCTATTTTTGACTGCTGTCGCTTGATCGACATGTCCTGTGAAAATCGATCATTAAAAATAAAATAAATAAATATAAAAAAAACGCGTAGTAGGGTTAAACCAATTTCCTTTTAATCTTAAATTACATACGGAGAGGGGAAGGGAGACTTGGAGGGGACTCCTCCTATAGAAACCTTCCCCTCTTAAAAAAGGACAGATCTGAACTTTATTTCCGAAAAAAATAATATTTACCGGCGGCGGGAGCCGAAACATGGTGCGGCCAACCTCCCTACAGCAATGCCAACGACGAACTAACGGACTAACTGCGCACAACCCCCGAGGCCAGCGTTTTTATGGACTACACAACAATCAAACAGACCAACTTCTACCAAAAACAATACGTTATTCATAAGACTAGTGGCCTAGATCGCCCAGCTGCATTTATTTACATTTAAGGCAGAGATTTCAAAATGTTTGGTAAACAACTCGGAGACCGTCATTTTACCAAAATTAATTAACTTCTCGCTCCACGGCAGCAAAGCTAATGAAAACATCATCAAAAATACAAGGTTTCTCTCAAAGCATGCTATCCTGTTTGACCGACTGATTTTCTATTATTCCTGTACTCCGTATCACTTTATCCCGTTCCATTAGAGCAGGGATTCCCAACCTTTTTTGTCCGTGGACCACTAGATTATTTTATGATTTTCCGTGGACTACAATGGCTGTGACAGGAAAATCATTAAATTCTAGAACCAAAATGAAGTAGTTTGTGGCCAAAATTACGTGCTAATATTTGATCGAATGTTTAGGACTGGTATCGGTCGGTTGATTTTATAGTTCGTGCCAAGACTTACTGTATTTTATTTCAAATTTCCAATAACTCAGCTCTTTTATTTTCTTATTTCTTACTTTGGCCTGTGGACCACCTGATATATGTCTGTGGATCACCGGCGGTCCATGGACAACCGGTTGGGAGCCCCTACAGTATTTTGGGCAAATCGGCAGTTCTGTTTTAAAAAGTCGATTTTCACATGAAATATCGATCGTAAAGTTTTAAAAAAGATCCATTAAATTAGCAGAAATGCTCCTCAACATTTCGATACGTGATAAGTGGCCATCACTAAAACCAATTGGCCACAGTTCTTGAATTCCTTCCTCGGTACTACCACACCATTCGTTTTTTTACCAATCAAATTCAATTATTGTGGCCAATTTGTATTAGAAAGAAGTACACATCATACATCAAAATGCTCAGAATTTTTTTTGTTTTTGTTCTGATATTATTAACAGCTCTACGATAATTGATTTTTTTTTAAACTTATAAGGGTTACGACACGTCTCCGACCGTAAGGTGTGTAGATACACGCCCAAGTACAAGCAACTTGCCACCGAAGTACCGAATTACATTAGTATGTTTCATGATTATTTAAATTTACAGATTTAGCCTGTGGGGCCAATTTTATATTTTACATACATACTTGTTCACTAACATAAAAAAAAATAAGAGAACCGGTCCGAGTTTACTCGAACATGCTTTCCAATTTATCAAAATTAGTAGATAGAGAAAATGAGTAATTTCATGGTAAATAATTTTCCTATGGTTAAATTTCCGATGTCTCGGAGGGGGGGGGGGGTGTTGTCCATCTGATGTCACTAGAGGTGAGGTAAATTCTAGATGGGTCAGACCAACACATTACCACTCAGCAATACTGGCAGGGCGAGCAATGCATTTCAACGTGAATTTTCTATCATTTTTTCAAAAAAACATTTTTTCTACAAAACCAAATACTTTTCTGGGAAAGCAACCTGTCCGGTTTCGTTACTCAATTTAACACCTAATACATGCCTCAAGGCAGAAATAATCGATGTTTCACAGAAAAGGGACTTTTAGTTATTTTTATTTTTTTACCCCCAGAAGCAAACTATCAAGGGGCAAGCGACCCCACGCATTTTGTCAGCATTAATAACGACTACAATATATGTGAATTTAAAAGAAATCGTTGGAACCGTTTTGGATAAATGAATTTTTTACACGTTTTTTTTGAATATAACCCCCCCCCCCCCCAAAATAAGATAGCCCAAAATAAAATAAAAATGGCCCCAAGGTATGATTTTTGTGAACCTACATGCAGAATTTCTATCAAAATCGACTGAGTAGTTTGCCCGGAAATCGACGAACAGACAGACAGACAGAGCGACAGACAGACATTTCGTAAAAACCACTTTTTTGGGTTCCTGGGACCTCAAAACGTGTAAATCCGTTGAAATCTCGGAATCGAAAATTTCGACCGTCACAAAGCTTTCCTTATACTACGTATAAATTGGAAAGCAAAAATACACGAATTATTTGTATTTTATCATCATTCATAGGGATCTCATTCATTTACCCCGAGGCTAGAGTGGGTACCTACTCTATAATGGTTTATTATGTTTAATTATTAATCAAAATTATATTTGGCTGTGCCACTGCTCTAAGATCGCTCGATAAGCGAAAAAATAATATTATTAAAATACGGCTTCTTTCGATTTAGCACAGTTTCACTCAAAATGTGTGGTAATTTAATTTGAATTGCTTGCAAAATTTTTGGAATGTGTTTTTTTTTAATAGAAATCTTTACCCTTCATAAGGGCGCCCAAACATATTTTTATACGGGGCCCCACCAAGGGACGCTCCGCCATGGTAATTTGGTAACTCAAAAACTTCAACATTGTGAAAAACATTAATATAGCAAACATGCAACTGTGTAAGAATTTAGAAATGAGTATTTTACATCGCTCGTTACCAACGATAATAAATTAGATCACGCCTAACTACAAGATAATATAGGAAAATATATGAATGAATTATGTATTTCCAATCTCTAAAAGACACTATACAGTATAAAAAAGTAGTTTTGCAAATGAGCTAGGCCCGTTTCAGGGGGAAATTTTAATTTAGACAAGATTAACTGATTTAAAGCAACTTAACTTCATAGGAAGCATTAGTCAAATAGTCGCACAGGTAATGTGACCCAGTTTGATATTTTCTTCTGCTCATGCAAAAATGCAAGAGCAGAAATGATGGGCAGACGCTCTGCACACTTGAGATTGGGTCCAGGAATTGTGCATTAGGTGCCCATTCCACCGACCGGCTAGGGCTATTTACAAAAACAGTGACGTGGTAGCAGACATTCAAGACTTAGGCGGGGTTTCCACCGACCTCGCATTGCAGAATTGACGGAAATGTTTATTTTCCTATATGCCATAGTTAAAATTGATCAATGATCATACAGTAAAATCACAAACAAACTAAAATTAAAAAATGGCGTCATGGGATATGTTAAGTACAAACATTTTAATAGATTTCTATAAAAAGAAAAATTCTAATTTGCATTATGCAATGCGAGGTCGGTGGAAACGCCACCTAAGCACGTTTTTTTAAATAAAAATAAATAAATAACGATAAATTTCAAAAAATAAATAGGTAAACACCCAATGCTTGGCTTATACACAAGACTTATAGTGGATACAACATGGCGGATGACAATACCTGTCTAATATAGAGCCCTATTCCCAACGGTCTGCGGACCACTCAGGCCGACAATGTGTCGCTGCGGACCCTTTCCACTATTTTACTATTATTATTTTTAGAATTCTAAGGCTTACAAGGATATCACTATATTTAGCTTATGGTATGCTTTTAATTTACGACAAAGTTAATGTGAACCTTGGGCACGCATGTTTTTTACAAGTTGTTGTATTCTCGGCTCAATGTTCTTGTTAATGGCAACTCTTAAATCACTGCAAACACTGAGCCGATTTCGCTGTTTATTATCAGCAAAGTCGAGTACGCTTGCTCACACAAAAAAGTAGTAGAAAACATCGTGAGGTAACGCAATGCTACGTGACGAATATTCGCGTATGATTCAGCCTTTTTGCACCACAGCTCTTCCAAACTTACACCTGTTTTAAAAGAATTCCTGAAATTGCTGTCGTTCTGAAGTTCGAATACCTCTTCTTGAATACTGTCAGGCAGGTCTTCAGATTTCATCGAATACCTCTTCTTGAATACTGTCAGGCAGGTCTTCAGATTTCAAACTAAATAAATTAAAATTTCTCCAAATAGGCCAAGTTAGAGAGACCAAAGGCGACAAGGGTGACAACTGCGGAATCGTTGATTGACTACGCTGTAGATATAAGTTATAAGTCACTTACCGCGGTTCCTGCTGAAGGTCTGTTGAGCAGCGCACCAGACTGCGGTCGTCTGGTCAGTGTCGACGTAGACGTCGAGGTTGAGTTCAGCAGAGGAGAGTAATCGGGAGAGGGAGAGCGGTAAGAAGTCGACTCAAGCATCAGTGGGGACTGAGTGGCCCTCCTCTTCTTCGGGGTCTGATGGCCCGATGTGTCTTTATCTTTCCTCTTCCGCTCCTACAACAAAATAACCGAAATTAACCAACTTTTTTTTGTAATTGGATGATCCATAGCATATCTTCATAGTCTCCTATGGCATAGTGGTAGCTTGTTCGTACTTGTGCGAGTCTCCACACATAATGCGATCGCTGACCTGTCGTAACTCAACACAGGTATTACCTACAGAGGCGGCTGAAGAGGTTATTCGGTTACATTTATTGAATTGTTTGTTTACGAATAATCTTTTTCTTTATCTAATATTTACAGCAATTTTTTTGAATGCATCATATAGTTCTAAAATTCTTAATTGTTTTAAATTAATAGGGGGACCCAGCTGGGGTTAATCCTTTGGGGTGACCACCAATTAATGTCACATGCCCTGATATAATGCTGTACAATTATTATATTACATATATATTTAATTTTTGGTGTTGTAATTATTTAATGAACTTCCTGGTTGAAAAACCTGAGGCAGATGTTTGACAAGAGCACGACTTCCTTTTTTCAGAGCAGCAGTTTCCAAGGTTCAAATTGCCATGAAGAGGCATTAAAAGAAGAAGAACGTAGGACTAAAATTTCACGAGTTAGAAAATTCATGGAAAAATGGCAGCACTAAAGAAGTAAAAAAATACGTGTATGAAAAAAAAAATAAATAAATAAAGTATGTGTATGAAAGACCAAATCTTAATATCTTACGAAGTAAATTAAATCATAGAAACTGAATGATATTTGGGTGATTCAGGGGCGACAAATATCTACGATTCATATCCCCTGAATATTCATAAATTTCCATGCATAGAAACGGAGTTTGAAGTAGTCTTCTTCAACATAGACCAAATCTTTATAGCTTTCGCAGTAAATTAGATAATAAATAGAAACTCACATAAAAGAATCTCCCTCTCTTGCAATTTTCAAAGTTCGCTATCGGGAGCATCTAATTAGTCTAATACACTAGATTCGCCAAGATCAGACATTGTTTCGCTCTCCATGTGTGAATGTCTCTGCACTTTAGTGTTAAATTAGTAATAATATTGTACCTTTGTAACATTATTTAGCTAGCCCTCTAGTTGAGTGTAAGAAAGGGCCCGAAGGCCCTAACTCCGCTAGGGGAGCATAGTACAATAAAAAACTATTATTATTATGATTTTTGTATGATCCAGGGGTGACCAACATTTTCGTTCCTTGGCCTCTTTCTTATTCCTACAGAGTATAGCTACTTAATTTTTCTATTATTCCTCAGATGGGGATTCTCTTGGTTTCGCCACACTTTCATTGTGGTGATCCAAACGCGCCATTTGGGCCTTGTGGCACCGGTTTCAGTTGTAATGTTTTTTTGATAAATACATGCATTATTATTACTTTAATTCAGGTATCCTCAACTATATATTCCAGCATTATATGATATCAAATACTGACTTTAAACTCATGTTGAAGAGGCTACCTCCTCGTTATAACCGAAATGGGCATAGATCGAGGGTTCGAATCTCGAAATCGGGAAATTTAGCCATCACAAAGCTTTCCTTATACCAACGTATAAATAATAAAGCAAAAGCAGGGCATGTTCTTATATTTAAGACCAAACACATGTTCATACACTAGTACTATTATGTGAAGGTCTTTTTATGGCTTATTTGAACCCTATGCCAAGGACCTCATTGATTTCTTTTGGGCATTATTTTTGTTTGCATTTCGGCCATTTGCAAACTGATACACGTCCTCGGTATCAAACAATACCAGCTAAAAGTGACAATGAGCAAGCTGAGACTTGCTTACAACAGGCAGATACGTGAGCATGAACTATTGTCATGACATGTAGAGTAGTGGTACGGACTCTGACTTTCACCCGAAAGGTTGTTGGTTCGAGTCCTGCACTTTCTATATTTTCTGGACATGCTTCGGAGGGCATGTAAAGGAGGCGGTCCCGGGCCTTCCTAGTTGAGTGTAAGAGAGGGCTTTATAGCCCTAACTCCGCTAGGTTGGCTTAGTAATAGAACAAAAAGTCCTTATTATTATTATACTATACATACAATGTCTTCTTTGCTTACTTGCAAATGAAGAAAGTGTTTTCAGTAAAAAAAAAATTTGGGTTTATATTTAATATTTGGAAAATTTAAAATAAAAGTTAATTATGTTTTGTTGTAAAATACATTTGAAAATCTTTTCTTTTTCTGTCTGAGGTGACATCTTGTATCCAAACTCGCCCAGACAAACCCCTAGAGGGGTTTTTGGTACTCTATAAAAATTGTATGCCTTGTATTGTAGTTTCTGTTGATTATATACCATTAGTCAGTGTAGTAACGGACGAAGGAAAAAAAATACAATACGGGTACGAGTCTTCCCATGTTGTTTAACTAGCCTTAATTTACATTCACAGACCCTACCTCATACGACAACCCATCTAGAGTTCTATATAGATCAGATGGGACGTTCACTCCCGCTAAGGATATGTATTTTTAATTTCTGGTGCCACATGCCAGGACACATCGAAACAACAAATCCCGTCGTGGTTGCACGGCGTGCTCTGATTTGTCCAAGAAGATAACCTTGACCTACACGAATGTCCCATATCTTCAGATACAGTATATCACGCTAAACTCACCTTCTTGGACTTCGGCGTGGACTCAGTGGTTGAGTTCAAATCACCGTTGCCAGAGGATTTCAATTTTTCAAATTCAGCCTCCACATTGTTTTCTTTGGGAATGTCCTGAAAAGAAAGACAAACCAATAGTAAGAAAGAAAGAAAATTGTCTATATTTTCCATATGGATGAATTTTGGGCCTTACTCTTACAATTAACCCACAACATTTTACCGTATTATAAAACAATAAATAAGTAAATACGAATAATAAAAATAACGAGGTATGCACGGACGTAACCTCCTTCCCATTCACTCAACATTCGTTCCTCATTCATACCGTTGCATGAGAAAACTGTGAAAAGCCACCCTGAAACTCTCCAAACTATTATCATCTCTGGTGGGATCAGGCCATGGCCAGAAACAGGTTCTGGGAGAAGCTCTTACAGAAATGGAAGAGGCCTCCAAAGAATAAGAGTATAAGACGAAGTGGAATGCATTGATCGGCCGCGGTGGGAGAGTGGCCCAACAGCCATTACTACATGGCGGTCATAACTTTTTAAGGAGTGGCAGACGTCAAGTACCTCAGAATAACAATCACGGACACAAACGACAGAGGTCAGGAGATAAGGCAGCGCATACTGGCGGGCAATAAGAGCTTCCATACCTTGCAGCGGATTTTGTGATCGAGGGTGCTTTCGAGGAGGCTCAAGAACAGTTGTACTGTATGCCTTGGAGACGTGGGTCCTAACCAGGAAGGAAGAGAACCTATCAAAGAGAGGCTAGTGCTAAGTTATGGACCTGTGCCCGAGAACGGTCAGTGGAGGGTTTAAGGCAAACAGGGAGGATACATGGCTAACCAACCATAGTAGCGAAGTATAAAAAGAATACGGTGGGCAGGGCACCTGGAAAGGATACCGGAAAGGAGAGCGGTCTGGACACAGAAGCCAGAAGGACGCCGCAGCCTGAGAAGGCCAAGACTGCGACGGGAGGATGGAGGGAGCGTGGATCTCAGGCAGCTGGGAATGCGAAGATGGAGGCACCAGGCCCAGGACCGTAAAAGCAGAGGAAGTTAAAAGAAGAAAGAGTCATGGCCCTCAATACTGATCCCATACGCCAGCCCAGCATGACATTGGACACGACATGGTTACGTTTATTTAGGGAAAAAGTGAAGTACAAGTAGAAGTTTCAAACTAGTATACTCTGGCGAGGGTTAGACAGCTTGCGTTTCATCGGGATAACGGTAGTTCAAATCCTCAAGGGGGTCAAATTTACTCCAGAATTCAGAGAAGAATACAAGAGCAATCGTCCATAAACCATCAGTCCTTCGTAGGACATAGCCTGATGATGGGCACCCACTCCCGAAACGTCACCCCCCTTCCTCTGACAATGGGCTCCGCCGTAATTGTTCGTTGAATGACAACATGCAATGTAAGTCCAACTAACCTTTTGTGTGAAAATACCACTACGTAGATTTCTAGGAATTTATCAGCTACCAATGAGCCTCCGAGATAGAATATTACATGTCTACGTGGTCCCACTGAAGATGTCGACCGCAGATGTTTACGAAACGTTTGGATCTTTTTTAGATGTTAGATCTACCACAACCCCGGATTCTACTACTTCATCACCTTACTCCAACCTTTAAAATACTGTGCATATGCCTCGAAAATACAAGCTCAAAACAATTAGAGGTTATTTTGAAGAAAATAAGAACAAGCACCATTCTAATGACCTTTTTTTTTATATTCCTAGCGATTGCACTGCCATATAAAAATTAAGTTTCCGTAAGTACATAGGCATAGGCGAGAGAAAAACAGAACTTTGTCCAGGGGTTGACCCAGCTACCAGAACAAAGAGAGGTGTAACCAGAGCGACGCATTGAATGAATGTATGAATGAATCATGTATTTCCAATCTCTACAAGATAATATACAGTACAAAAAAGAACAGTTTCGCCCTATGAGCTAGGCCCGTTTTAGGGGGAAAATTTTAATTTATACAAGATTAACTGATTAAAAGCAACTTAACTTTATTGGAAGTATGTCCAACACGTACCTATGGTATGGTAATGTATTGCATGGAGTAGGTATAGTGTATCTACATTGTCAGGTTACAAAAAAAGGAGGCGAACCTAGTTACAATCAGCCAAAGACTGCAGTAAGGGGCACCTAACCCGAACGATTTCGACCTAATGAAGCTACATTTACGATTATGAAGAATTAAATAACGGACAACTTCCGTAAAGGAAAAATGCTTACACCCAACCAATCAGAACAAGGCCTGCCATTTTGGATTTTTATAGGAAAATTGTCCATTGATTTGCATGGTCATGTAAAACTGAGTTGCGGCACTTTCACTTTTATAACTGTCACACCTGACCCGTCACACAAGAACAGCAAACACTATGCTAAATTGATTATTTTTTATACCAGTCAAAATCGGACAGCCCCACTACTAGTTTTTGCACCAAGTCAAATCTCTCACAAAATACCGATGATAGAGCCATACATGAGATGTCACAAAGTAGAAGACGTGTCCCTCTACATTTTAGTCCATAGTATGTACCCGAGACTAGCACTGACTGGCCAGTTTTTAAAGGAGTGGACCATAACCGTTCATTTTTTTCAAGCCTTCAGGTACTCTGTCCAAATGTCCAAAGTAAAGAAACAATTTTTCCACATTGTGGCATTTCATTTAAAGTCCTATGACCTATGTATATTCCATGGCAAACTCAACATTATAGAAATTAAAATGAGTAGTGGGAGCGTCTGAATTGATTTTAATGAAATTTAGCAAGCATTATTTTGCAAAAACTCGCCAGAAAAATAATTTATAATCGGAGTAAAGAACCGGTTCCAGTTTACTCGAACATGCTTTCAAATTTATCAAAATTAGTAGATAGAGAAAATTAGTAATTTCATGGTAAATAATTTTCCTATGGTTAAATTTCCGATATCTCGGGTGGGGGGGGGGGGGGGGGGGCGTTGTCCACCTGACGACGTCACTGGTGGTGAGGTAAATTCTAGATAGGTCAGACCAACACATTACCACACAGCAATACTGGCAGGGCACGCAATGAATTTTCAATCATTTTTTCAAAAAAACATTTTTTTTTTACAAAACTAAATACTTTTTTGGGAAAGCAACCTATCCGGTTTCGTTACTCAATTTAACACCTAAAACATACCTGAAGGTAGAAATCATCGATAGAAAGGTGTCGCTGAAAAATAATTTTTTAGTCATTTTTCATTAAAATTTAGCCATTTTTATTTTTTTACCCCCAGAAGCAAACTATCAAGGGGCAAGCGACCCCCCGCATTTTATCAACATTAACAACAACTACAATATATGTGAAATTAAAAAAAATCGTTGGAGCCGTTTTTGGGAAATAATTTTTTGTTTGGCGTTTTTTTGAAGTTTTTTGTAAATAAAAACCCCCCAAATTGAGTTGGCCCAAAATAAAAAAAATGGTCCCGAGGTATGATTTTTGTGAACCTACACGCCGAATTTCATCAAAATTGACCGAGTAGTTTGCCCGGAAATCGACGAACAGACAGACAGACAGGCAGACATTTCGTAAAAACCACTTTTTTGGGTTCCTGGGACCTTAAAACGTGTAAATCCGCTGAAATCTCGGAATCGAAAATTTCGACCGTCACAAAGCTTTCCTTATACTACGTATAAATTGGAAAGCAATAATAACTAAAATTTTTGCATTTAAAAGGTAGCTGGTCGCAGAATTGCGTCCCCTATTAGCCACTGACAGCTGACACCCTTTTCATATACATATTTTATTATTTACTAAAAAATAAGCAACGCTCTTTGGAGCTTACACGTTGACATGATAATAAAATAGCGTAGTGCTGAGTGGGGTCGATAATGGGGAACTGGAATTCTCTTTGTAGTTTAAAAATTTTACATTTTATTTTTAAATCGAATAAAAATTGAAAATTCCTTATAATGTGACATACATAAAAAAGTTTATCAACTTTGAAAAGGCCTAGACTAAATTTTGTTGTTGGTTCGAGGCTCACACTTGTTACATTTTCTGGTCAAGCTTCGGAGGGCATGTAAAGCAGGCGGTCCCGAACCTTCCTAGTTGAGTGTAAGAGAGAGCTTCATAACCTTAACTTCGGTAGGTTGGATTAGTAATAGAATAACAAAAATCATAATTTATTTAAAAAAGAAAAGTCAGCAGTTCGAGTTACCTTACTGACCTTACAATTTCTCTTTAAACCAGGAATGATTACCTTGGTGATACCAATTTAAGTAGCAACACCAAATGGAAATGTAGAATAGTGGTATACGGACTCCAACATTCAACCCCCCCCCCCTCCCCACTCCCAAAAGGTCGTTGGTTCCAGCCACACACTGGTTACATTTTCTGGCCATACTTCGGAGGGCATGTAAAGCAGGCGGCCCCGGGCATTCCTACTTGAATGTGAAAGGAGACATTCTTGCCCTTACTCCGCTAGGTTGGCTTGTAATTTTTTAAAGGACTTTTTATGGACCTAGGCCTACTTATAGTGGCCCATAGGTCCCTTGTCCAATGCCAAAGACCCCATGGATTTTGTTATTCGTATTGTTTCCGTGTGACAATAGACTAGCCGAGACAAGCGTACCATTGACCCAATGAAACAGGCACAAGCATGACTTAACCAAGTACAGACACGAGTCGCTAGGTTGGCTTAGTAATAGAACAAAAACGCGTTATTTATTTATTTAAATGCAATTTGATTTAGCTCACCACAGCTTTCTAATTTATACGTAGCTGTGTTCATACGTAGCTGTGTGATGGTCGAAATTTTCGATTCCGAGATTTCAACGGATTTACACGTTTTGAGGGTCCAGGAACCCAAAAAATTAGTTTTTACTAAATGTCTGTCTGCCGCTCAGTCTGTCTGTCCCTCGATTTCCGGGCAAACTACTAGGTCGATTTTGATGAAATTTAGCAAGTAGGTTAAAAAAACATACCTCGAGACCATTTATTTTTATTTTGAGCTAACTCAATTTGGGGGGGGGGGGTTATTCTTAAAAACGGCTCCAACGATTTCTTTTAAATTCACATATATTGTATTCGTTATTAAAGTTGGCAAAATGGGGGGGGGGGGGTCGCTTGCCCCTTGATAGTTTGCTTCGGGGGGTCAAAAAATGAAAATAACTAAATTTTAATGAAAAATGACTAGAAAATAATTTTTCTGTGAAATCATTCTATCGATGATTTCTACCTTCAGGCATGTTTGAGGTGTTAATTGAGTAAAGAAACCGGACAGGTTGCTTTCCCAAAAAATGTTTGGTTTTGTGCAAAAATGTTTTTTTTTTTTAATTCTAGAAAATTAAAGCTCAAATGCATTGCGTGCCCTGATTAATGTGTGACAATTTATCTCACCTCCAGTTACGTCAGGTGGACACCCCCCCCCCCCTCCCTTATAGGAAAATTATTTACCATGAAATTACTCATTTTCTCTATCATCTTATTGATAAATTGGAAAGCATGTTCGAGTTAACTCGGACCGGTTCTTTTTATCGCAATCATAATTACTATATAATTAGATATTACCATGATGTATACTTACAGCTCCGTTGGCTATGATGTATTCCTCAATTTCACGAATGGCATCTTTTAGACCACCATTGCTTGTCTTAGAAAACTGATCCTTGAAGAGGTTATACGGCTTTATCTGCGTTTCCTCGATCCATGCGCTGAAATTTGTAATTCTCATATTTAATTTTCAGTAATGGGCAACTGCAAGACGTGAACCACCTTCCTGTTTGCCTGTGGCTTGCAGAGGCCGGGTCGCATGCGGATCTTTTCGATGCTTTGGACAAGGCCGCATCATTTTGGAGCAACGTGTCGTAGGCCTGGACACGTTAAGTAATATTAATAATAATTCTCGAAGGTTTTGCGGCATATTAAAAATATAACCAATCCGACCTTTTCCATTGCAATGCCAAATATTTATTTAATTAATAAATATTTATGTTAGAAGGACTTTTTGGGAAACTGTTGCTTCCAGCCGGAGCTTTAACTGGTTAGCAGACCTTGAGTGCTCTACATAATTATATATAATTTTTGAATCCTGAGCCCACCTGATGCCACGTTTCCTATGACCATGATGAAGAAACGTATGTCCACGCAAATTGAGAAAAGTAAGGACATGGAATGTTTTGATCCTGTGCAACACTGTAAAAATATTCTTTGCAAAAATTTTGTTATGCCTTGAATCTAATGCAACAAGGTAACACAAAATGGTGCAAGGGATATTTTTACAGTGTTGCACAGGATCAAAACATTCCATATCCATACTTTTCACATTTTGCGTGGACTATACCAAGTGGTCCCAGGATTCCCAGAAATTTTACCGAAACAAATCTGACACTTGGCGTAAGTCCCAAAAATTATTAATTTTAAATTAATCAAACAAGGTTGTTAATCATCCAGGTACAAGCTATGGAGAACAGAATCAGCGCATTTGAAATGTGGATATACAGACCAATGCTGTGCATACCCTGGAGAGATCGTGTCCGTAATGTTGGGGTCCTGAGGCGGATGAATAAAGAAGCAGAGTTGCTTCTGACGGTTAAGAAACAGAAACAAACACACTTCGGCCACATGATGAGAAACGAAAAGTATCGCCTTCTGCATGGGGGTGGCTGGTGGCCCACCCTACTACCCAGGGTCGTTCCCAGGTTCACTATACTATACAATTTTACATCTATGTTAGGCTATATGGCCGTAACCCGGCAGAAAAACATCCTGGTTGAAAAACCTGAGGCATTGGTTTGGCAAGAGCACGCTTTCCCTTTTCAAACCAGCAGTCTCCAAAGTCGAAATTGCCATGATGATCGAAAATCTTCGATAGAAGAGTAATTAAAAGAAGGACGATACAGTCCGCAACCTTTTGGAGCAACGTGCCATACGCTAAGTAAGTATTAATTAAACTATTCTTCAACTAAATACACAGTAGATGTAGTGTAGTGACCTACCATCAACAAGCCGTAAGGCGCATATTCCACCGACCTGCTAGTGCTAAGTACAAATACGGTGACATGGTAGCAGACATTCATGACTTAGGCGGGGTTTCCACCGACCTCGCATTGCAGAATGCAAATGACATTGACGGAAACGTTTGTTTTACTCTATGCCACAGTTAAAAATGATCATAGAGTAAAATCACAAACAAACTAAAATTAAAAAATGGCTTCATGGGATATGTTAAGTACAAACATTTTAATAGATTTCTATAAAAGAAAAATTCAAATTTCCGTCAATGTCATTTGCATTCTGCAATGTGAGGTCGGTGGAAACCCCACCTAAGTCTTGAATGTCTGCTACCACGTCACCGTATTTGTAATTAGCACTAGCAGGTCGGTAGAATATGGCGCTAAGAACTAAGTTACTCACTAATTTTTTGAGCCGTAGAAGAAGATACATTGCTGTTGAACATTCTTGCTCTTCGAAGGTTTCTTGCACGAATCCGGAGCAATTACCACCTGCAATGATACGCCAGAAAATATTACTATTAAGAGATAATCCGAGGGAGAAAAGATTCACAAGTGTAAAAATCTAATATCGCACGAAATAGAAATTGTAGAGTTGTCCGAAATATTAGGACAAACAGAAGACATTTTTCTGAACATTTCGAGGGGCACTACATAATAAGTACCTCTTTGTAACAAACATTGGCTACGATTATTGAATTTGATGGATACAAAAAACGATTGGTGTGGCAGTCACGAGGAAGGAGTTTATGAACTGTGTAGTGAATGCCACGTTAATAACTTAAATTTATCGAAGTGTAACAGAGCATTTCTGCTAATTTTAACGGATTTTTGGTCGGCTCTACGATAGATATTTTCTGTCTCATCTTCTTCTTTGTCGTGGGGTATCAAGCTTCAACTAAAGTTTTTACACTCATATCTTGATTAAAATCTATGATTTTAAATTATAAAAATAAATGGTTCTGTTTGTTAGAATAAGTTCATGAAACTTTTTCTGCTAAAATCGACTTTGTGCAGAAAACGCGTAGAATATGCGGGCATTTCAGAACGAAACCTAGTTGACGCAAGTTATTTAAAACTTATTGTAGTCATTCTAAATTGTTGAAAACTATTTAATACGTCGTATTTTAATTTTTTTTAAATGTAATTTTTTCATTAATTGGAAAATTAACTGATTTGGAACAAAAATTAAAATAAAAAATAAGAAACGGACTGATTTTGGCTAGCCAAATATTTGCGGCCTTAATCTATGATTCACGACGTTCACAAGACGCCGCAACCAGCTCAAGTTTGCCTTGTTCCTGCCCCGAAAATGCGATACCAACAGTGTTGGGCCCTGGTGAGGTCCATCATGCGTCCAACGAAGATTGTACGATCTGAATGAACTTTAAAGCTATAGGCTACCTATATTTGTTTATTTATTTATTTATCTATTAGGACGCAAAATGACTGTGCTCAATGTCCGATTATTGTTAATATATGATGTAACAAAGATGGGCAAATACACTGCAATTGATTGATTGTCCTTGTCTACTTGAGAAGTGAGAACCAGGCATGAGCACCCCCCCCCCCCCCAACAATTACCTGTTGACTGGTCAGATACAAATACAAATACAAAAATTAGAGGCCCTGATCAGCCAGAGCCGGATCGACCGTGTCAAACTAAACAGATGTCACAGGTAGGCATAGAATAAGTCGTGAGGAATTCAATTGGGTTAATTTACTAATAATTCTAATCTTATAAATTATATTTTTTTTAATTGTGGGCTTAAGTGAGAAGAAAAATTAAGTGTATTTCGAATACCGATGATACTTACAAAGTCAATGAATGTAAATTGTAATCTTTCGCTACCTATAATTCCGACTACGGCGAGTTCCAGAATGATTAATTACAAGGGCTGCCTAGGAACATTAGGGAGGTGGAAGATATGACAACTTTTAGAACTAAGCTAAAGAGGCACCTCGTAGACCGATGCTTATATGTGGAGGACATGATGTGGAACTAGGCAGCTGTTATTCTTCTTTTCATGATTCTATAGGTATATAGGTAGGTATAGGTATATTATTATTCATGATTCTATAGGTATATTGATCTAGGTTATTTTTAAGTACTCCATTTGTTTATTTATTTATTGACTTAACGCCTATCGTTTTATATTATGATCCAATACAAAGATATTCTATTCTATTCTAGAATTACACTTTGCAACAGTAATCTGAGAATCCCCAAAAAATAAACTAGACTAATTCATAGTTAAAATTCGCTTTCGCTCGTTGAAAGTTCACCATTGTATATTTAATTATCCTCGAGGAATTGAAACTTATCAAGCTGGAAGCATATGCCACTTCTTTGTTTACAAATATACCAACGCGCCTCTTACCTAGGTACATAATCACAAATTTGTAAATGCTAGCGCCGATCAATCAGACCATAGCTCAACCTTGCGCAGCCAGTCAAAATATTGGTAATTGGCGCTATTTCTCCGTGTCTTTTTTTAAACGAAAGGGGTGCATTTCAAAAGGAACACCAGGGCAGTATGTTACTATGTTTGAATGAAGCATAACAATTTGGCGGTACAACATAACCAAACCTCGTTACCGTCATCCATACGGATAGTTATATTTTCAGTACCAACCCTTTGCCTCAGAACAACGATAAAAACGTTGCAAATATCATTTTCTTCATTTTTAACAATAATTTTATAATTTAATTTAATTTTTAAGGTAAAGAAAACGGTGTTAACACACTTACCCGGCCAGGCCAAGGGGCAAAACCCTTCATTTTCGCCCTGAAATGAAGATAGATCATTTATTAGTGAAAATATGACTATAAATACAAGGAAACTCGTTATTTTGACATGTAAAAAAATTATTCCTTACCAAACTAATGAACCAATAGAGTAAAGAGGCGCCATAGATCCTTCTAGCAAGACTATCTTACTCGAATTGAGTATGAAGAGGGGAAACGGTAGCTCGGCGTCTATTCCCCCTCCAGTATTTCCCTTCTTTAGGTAAATATGAATAGAAGGCTTTATCAAGGCAAAAATGAGTAATTATTAAAACAATTATAATTATTTATTTATTTTATGATTATTTATTGAAAATTAGTTGACATAATTATCAAAATATTTTTCGCATTACGCGTCAGTTACCCCAACGAGCTGTCTTTTGCTTTATAGTCTATGGCTCCTGTCTTCTGCTGTCTGCTTGTTTGCTTCCTTTTTGACCGGCGCCAGGAATATTAGAAAATTGTTGAAAAATGGAATCTCCAGCTTCTAAAAAGACTGTTCAAAGCACTTTATCGCAACTCAAGGAATTCACTACGGTTGTAGCTGATACTGGGGATTTTGAAGGTGAGTTATAATATGCTAATGTCATTCTTAAGCCTCCTCCTAACCAAATTAGGTTAGCGGCATGAATACATTTATTTGCAGATAATTTATTTTATTTGCCATAAATATATTTGCATAACACATATTATTCACATGCCTTATTTGCCAGATTAAACTAAAGTATGTTGAGTATTTTGATGTGCTAGCCAGTTTTAGGATAGTGACCCTGTGTTATCTTTTAAGGGCATCTTAGAGAAGTGATTTTTTGGCTGACTGGGGTCGCGGCAGAGGTCAGCCTCTTCTAGAAAACAGTTTAGATGTATTAATCGATCTAATGGCGACTTCGAATTAGGCTGACTACTCATTGCTCGAATGCTCGCTTACCTCTGTGTTGAGACGGGATGCCTGTTCCTTAAGACCAGGGTTTTTGATTCTTGGTCAATTTCCGTAAGATGTACGAAATATTACATTAACTAATGTACCCCAGAGCCATACTTTGTGAATAGCTGTCACATCAGGCAAAGGGTTAGAAAAGTAGGCTCTGCATTATGAGGTAGGCACATAAATGGCAGAGGAGCCTTAAAAAAAATCTTGAGCCCTTATCAGAAGGTCCTCGTAGATCAACGTTTAATACTGTTGAGCAGTGGTGAGATTTCTTATTATTGATCACTCAGCAATCAGCACACCGCCTACCGGTGGGTTAATTTAATTTTCATCGACTCTTTGATCTTAATTTTAGCAATGAAAAAATACCAGCCAACGGATGCGACTACCAACCCCTCGCTTATTCTTGCCGCTGCAAACATTCCCAGGTGCCAAAATCTTATCGATGAAGCTGTTCATTACGCCAAGAAATTGGGAGGGTACGTTTTTAATTTTTTACATTTTGCCTGTGAAACCGACGCATCTTAACTGCCCGCTTCGTCTTCTTCTTCTAGATACAGCTGGTTGGCAGCAACATGTGGCATCGATACCTCCACTTGCTTTGTATAACAAGGATAAATTAATAGTCTGCTATTTTTTTTTACATTTTGCATAGAAATTGTTAATATCTTTAATTGGTTGATGTGCCACCCTCCCATGCGTCGGCTTGAGGGGACACATAGGCCTACTTGTTTTTTTTTTTTTTTTTTTAAATAAATATATGGATTTGTTATAGCCTCCATCGCTTGCTTCAGATATTCCTTTCCACGCTTTGTAGTGCGTAGTAACTAAAAGTAAGGACTGTTTGACGGTCCATGGATATTTCGTTTAAGTATTTTAAGATTTCGCCCAAAGAGAAAAAAATAAAGTAACCTATAAATTCACAATAAGTATTTAACACCTGCGCTAATCAGAATGATGTGCTTCGATGTGAGGAATCACTATGACGTCACGGTAACGCATAGTTTCATCACTTCCATGGGGCACCTGGCATTGGCAGAGCATTAAATTCGCCTTATGTTTTCATTTTTTTATCCTAGTGTAAGATTTGATCCTCAGAATTTTTGCAAGCCGGGCAATTTCATTCCACAAACGCACATACGGTAAACCCTGTATTTGACATATATAAAATCGTCTCCTTTGTAACTTTGTAATATTTTGAACACATTATAATGAGAGAGTTATATTAAAAATATTGTAAAATATCACATAAAAAATATTTTACAAAGTTAACTCTCATTATATTAAATTATATTATATTATATTATATTATATACTGCCTATATTTGATAGTGTTTCCTGTGCAGGAGTGCCAGTGATGAGGAGCAACTTTCAGCGGCTATGGACAAGCTCTGTGTGTTGTTTGGCGTGGAGATCCTGAAGACCATTCCGGGCCGAGTTTCCACGGAAGTTGACGCTCGACTCAGTTTCGACACTGCTGCCAGTGTGAAAAAAGCTGTCAAGTAAGTCACCTTAATCAAAGACTTTAACATTTATAAAATGGAATAGATATTGAGGTATAAGCGCCTATTATGGTATGAGCATAGGCATGTCCAGAGGCGGGGCAACACTCATCTACTGAAAAGAGTTGAGGAGGAAACCCGAAAATGAAAAAGATCCAGACAGACACGGATGAACTCACACTCTCCCACCAAGACGCCCTTGGCAACGCTTTGAAAGAGCTAAAGATGTACCGGCCCCCGCAGAAAGAGTAATGTGATAGAGATACGAGAGTGGCCTGACAAGTCTCTTCAGTCATTAGAAGTTGCGCAAATGTTGAAATCCCCGATGTATGCAAATTACGTGATATCATTTTCTATGCTGCTGGTTAAAATTTCAGCCACCTAGGCCGAGTGGCCGCTGCCCGATTGCTCATTGATTAATGCAGATGCAATCATAAGGCTACATCAGTGGCTTGTCGCAGGCCTGCATTGCATGCTTTCATAAAACATTTTTTTATTAATTTCTTGTCCATTTAAGAAACTTTTGTCCCGCCTTCGTGGTCCCTAGTAGTTAAATGCTTAACTAGCGGACATTCGTGATAGAAACTACTCGAATATTAGTGTACATGACTGTTCTCGTAGTCTTGCCTGGACATATTCCCGTGCCTATTCACACTATATCTTTCTGACAAACTATGCCGAATGAAACCACACACGATGCAACACCTGATTGATCACCATGCCCTGCATTTTATTGAAAAAAAAAACATTACCAAACACAGCAGACACACTCCGACCTGCGCATACACTCGAAAGAGTCCCGCGAGTTAGGTAATAAGTAATGTCATGCATGACAATTAATGCACCTTCTTTATTTTCCTTTGACAGACTCATCTCGTTGTACGAGGAACACGGGATTGAAAGGAATCGTGTGCTGATAAAGCTGGCGTCTACGTGGGAGGGCATTCAGGCAGCACGGATCTTGGAGGCAGATTACAACATACACTGTAACCTAACCCTGCTGTTCACGCTTGCACAGGCCATAGCGTGCGCGGAGGCTGGAGTTACTCTCATCTCCCCGTTTGTAGGAAGGATTCTCGACTGGTAATTGTTTTTTTTTCCTACTTAGGCTGGAGTCTACTGTCGTATGATTCCTTGTGACTCAGAGGTCAGGGTGAGTCTAACGTATCATACAACAGTTACCCCTAAATATCCAAAGTGCAAATGACTTCGAAAGGAGACTTACCCATGTGATGAGGTATGAAAAGTATCGCCTTCTGCATGTAATAATCCAAGGGAAGATAGAAGGACAGAGTGCTCCCGGCAGGAGACGAATATCCTGGTTTAAAAACCTGAGGCAGTGCTTTGCACGACTTCCCTCTTTAGTGCAGCAGTCCCCAAGTTCCAAATTGCCATGATGATCGCCAATCTTCGATAGAAGAGGCATTTATAGAAGAAGAGTATTGATCGATTTGAATGCCGATCGCCTTCCAACTGGCAGCCCCCTTCATCTCTCTGGGTCGCCAGCTGACCACGACCAGCCACAGTCATCGGCCTCCACACTAGACACAACTGACTCTACCTAATTTGTTCCTATGCAACACGTTGAAGATGTGAAACCGGTGATAGCGTTCTTCCATTAGCAGGATTTCTCAGTGACCTACATTCAGCTCAACTATTTTTTTTTTTTTGCGTTATCTTCCCACTCATGTCTACCATTCTCCACTACTATACTAACCCCTGGGCTGCGACCCTAACAGCAATGTTTTTGGTCAGTATACTCGTACGTTATTTGAGCTTTACTACTGACACGGCTGCCGTTTGTTCTTCCTCCGGCTCTACTTATGATAGACTTTGGCCTGCTCGACAACACTCCTCCAGTCAACTGATTTTGCAACGATTCGGTCGGTTTATAGTCCTTCCAGCGTTTACGTGGAAACTGCCGTTGGTTGCCCCGTGTTAAGCTTTTCTAATGGAGGCAATATCCTCCTGACCCTAAGGCATGAAGAAAAGACCCCCATTCAAGCTAAATTATCTTTACAGGCATGTCGCAAAGGAGAAGAAGACATTCGACGCAGCTACGGACCCAGGAGTAATCTCAGTTACCGGTATCTACAACTACTACAAAAAGTTTGGTTATAAGACGGTTGTAATGGGTGCGTCTTTCCGCAATACAGGCGAGGTGGTAGCGCTGACTGGTTGCGACTTGCTGACCATCAGCCCCGCACTGCTGGAAGAACTTGACTCTGATAATGCTGACATTGTGGCGAAACTCTCTGTCGAGGAAGGTAAGGCGGTGTCTGCACAGCTGTAGACAGGGATGAGGGTTGCAACTTTATTTCATCTTCATCATTAATCAGCTCCAGTTGCCCGGATGTGATACATGAGCCTCATCCACTCCCTCCATCTAGGTCTGCTTGCTTGGCTAAACCTAGCCGAATACCACTATTGATTCCTTTGCCTCGCCTTTTGCCTTTACCATCCATTCGCTTTATGTGTCCAAACCATTGCAGTCTCCATATTCTTATATTCTCCACCAATGATAATTCCACCTTGAGGTCTCTCCTCAGCAGTCAGCCCGTCATCTCTAACCCTACCCCTTCCTGTACTCTGTCTTGTCGTCAACATCTGCGGTCGGTATCTTTAGTGGCACCACGGGATACAATCTTCAATTTCAATTTATTACCAACACGAAAAGTACAAGTTATAGTAATTTACAGGATCTACCGCTAGGCACTGGCCCGCGTGCGGTTTATTTTAGAAGTGTACGTAGTGACACTGAAGATAATGATCCCAGATGTTGACAAACCGTTTGGAAGTAGGCTTATTAACTGAAAAGTAGAGGTTTAAGATTAAGATGGAAAATTTTCCGCCGAGCATTATCTACACCGGTAAGGGAAAAACGGTTGGTGGGTTTTTGACCACAACATCCCAAATTGAACAGTCGTGAAGTAGCCTATACTAAGCTAAAAGAATGTTTTTTTTTTGGTTTATCACACATCACCATGAAAATTGGTCCAACTGTTCTTATAAACGAGTACTGTATATATGAGTATGTATACAGTAAGTCAGTGTATAATTAATTTTGGTTTGTTACAGCCAAGAAGAGTGACATAAAGAAGATTGAGCTGAACGAAGCCAAATTCCGCTGGCTGTTAAACGAAGACGAAATGGCTACTGATAAGCTGTCGGAGGGCATTCGCAAATTTGCCGCTGACGCACGAAAACTTGAGGCTATTCTTTCCAAGCAGTTGTTCTAGTTGTAACTCTTGAAATCCCTGATTTGAAATGAGGTGCTATTCTGGTACGTAACTTAGCTAAGGGCCTGCGCGAATCATCATCTAAAATCAATCAAATAAAAAGACCACGTTACGGGCAACCACTAAGCACTATAACGAAATCAATTGTGGATTTTAGGACCATATGTGCTGTCGTGCTTATTGGTTATCGGATAGATGTGATCGTATCATTCGGCGGTTATTCCACCGACGTCAATAGTGATAGTAATGCTGATATTGATGCGGTAGCAGACATTTTTAGACTGTCTTTAATGTCTGCTACCACGTCAATCACACTATTACTATCACTATTGACGTCGGTGGAATAACCGCCTTTACCATGGCTGCAAAGTAAGCCTGTCGAAGGGTGTAACGTCTCGGGTTACGCCATCGATTGGCTTTCTTCCTTCTGCCGTTTTCATTGTGAAGGGGCTGAACTACATTTGTTTGGCTGCAAGGGTACGAAGAAGCTCTTCTATTCTCAGCTATTTGCTCTATTTTTCCTCCAGAGTTGTTCTTCGTCTGTCGATCGGTCTCTTACGATCTTCTTTCTCGAGGTCAATTTAACTTTTTTTTCAACCTTCAGTTTCCTCATGAGATTTCCCTCTAACTGTATCCTCTGCATAGTTTTCTACGCAGTCTTTTCAGTTTTTCCGCAGGAAAAAGTTTTCGGTACACATTCAAGGCAATTGCCAGTTTCAGAGTTGGGACACCCAATCACAGCCATGGTGTCGTCTAGTTGACGCTTATTCGAGCAGGCCCTTGTTCCTCATTTTCTTAGAAGAGAAAGTTGTGTTTTCTAATAGTTATCAAATGGTCTTCCCTTCTTTTTTATATGCATTTCACTTGTTAGACGCGTGCTGTGGTTCTCACATTCCTGTGCGTTTTTTGTAAAATTTGGCACAACTATATTTTTGATAATGTAATGACTCTATAATGAATTTTTTGTATCAATTTACTGTTATTTTATTACTAATACAGTAATACTGAGCGACTAAACGTTCGTTATTTATTTTAATTTAATGGACAAATTTGTAACCCAACTTAATTTAATTTTAAGCATAATACAGGTGGGCAACGTGAGATAGTACATGAAATTTTAAGTAAAAATAGCAGTCCGAAAATTGGCCTACTATTCACGTGATCCACCGTTAAACCAACACACTATGTCAGGGTGGGACTCAAAGTCTACACAACAGTCTATTTTTTTATCGCCTGTAACCCACGATGAAGTAATGACAGTTATTTCTGGACTAAAAAATAAAAACTCCGCTGGTCCTGATGGCCTATCTACAGACTGCTTAAAAAATGTTGTGGCTCATATTACTACCTATCTTACACATATCATAAATCTCAGTTTTTCACAAGGAATATTTCCTAATAAAATGAAAGAAGCAATAGTTATACCATTGCATAAGAAAGGGGATCGCCGCTCTGCAAAGTCATATCGTCCTATAAGTCTACTCAATGTAACAAGTAAAGTCATAGAAAAACTTATGGCAGCTCGCTTGAACAACTTTTTAACGAAACATAATTGGATAAGTTCAAATCAATTTGGGTTTAGGGCAGGTAAAGGAACAGATTTAGCGTTAATAGAATTTACCCGACCCATATACGATTCTCTAAATAAAGGCCGTAAAACAGCCAGCTTGTTCTTAGATATAAGCCGTGCCTTTGATTCCGTCGAACAGAATTTGCTCCTAGACATTTTATGGAATGCAGGGGTAAGAGGAATAGCGTGGGAGTGGTTCAAGAGCTATCTGATCGGGAGGACTCAGAGAGTACGTTTGCAAATTCAAAAAAGTGGAACAGTTGGTTTTGTAGATAGTGACGCTTTGGAACAACTATGTTCTGTACCACAAGGCTCAATCTTAGGCCCATTATTATTTATTTTATACACTAATCAACTATGCAACTTGCGGCTACATGGTACTTTGACTAGCTTCGCTGATGACACGGCACTCTGCTACTCTGCAAGAGACTGGAATGAGATACAAATGTTTATGACTGAGGATTTACAACATCTTAACACTTGGTTCCAAATCCATGGCCTTACAATTAATGTTAGTAAAACCTGTTTTCTGCCATACAATCTAAGAACAGGAAGTATAGATGAGCCCCTCGAAGTGAGATGCCATGCGTATAATTGCGACTTACAAAATCCAAATTGTCAATGCCCAGCTATCACTAAGGCACAAACGACGAAATACCTTGGCGTCCACTTCGACAGTGATATGAAATGGAGCAGCCACTTAAAATCGATAAACGGAAAATGTCGAAATTTTTTAAGACAACTTTTTTACCTCCGCACGGTCTGCCCTCAAAAAATTTTAATCCAACTATACCACTCACTTTGTGAATCTCGGTTAGCGTATGGTATCCAAGTGTGGGGTGGGACCTTTGTTACAAATTTAAATTCACTTGTAGTTACCCAAAAATACCTTATTAGAACAATAGTCAAAAAACCTAGAACTTGGCCATCATTCCCTCTCTTTGCGTCTCTCGGTTTATTCCCGCTGCGGCACTTGTTCTTTTACAAGACATTGCGAATTTTTTACTCTATCAGTGGGGACATGGTACAGAGACCCAGACCAGCAAATACTAGAAGAATTGAGCACCTTTTAGTACCAAGGGCATACATAGCAAATTTTACCAAATCCTACCAATATATAGCACCAAAATTATTTAACTTACTTAATATTTGTCCTGGGTCGCTGTCAATAAATAAATTTTCCAAATTCGTCCGGGAATGGCTGATGAGACGAGAAGAGGTGGAATCTTTATTTGAAATAGTGGACTAGACTGTTATTTGTTTACGAGAGATCTGTTATTAATATGTAAGTGTAGTTTAATAAGTTAAATTAAGTCTAATTGATTTTTTTTCGTTTTCTTTAGTTTTAGAGTAGGGTAAATTGTTATAGGTCTCCATGTGGGGCTTTACAATTATTGTATTTAAATTGTTCTAAATATTTAATACATTCATTCATTCATTCATTCATCCTTCTAAGAAACAAAACCTCACAACAAAAAACAACTAAAACATTACGCCGCAGGAAACTGTAAGTCTGGCTGTCTGATCCTGAGCTCCCGATCATGGTTTTTGATGAAGTCTTTAAAGAGGTTCATCACCTCGGTGTTAAACTCCTCAGGGGTGGGCTTGACTCCCGTCGCCCAGTAGAAGATGTCCCAGTCGTTGCTTGGTAGGTTGATCAGTCGATCGTAGTCCTTGGCCTGCTGGTGGTCGAATCCGTTCAGGAATTTGGCAGCGAACGTACTGAGAAGAATGCCGTTCTCGAGCATGCCTCGCTTTCTTGATTGATATAGCAGTCTATAAAAAAACCAGTAGGGTACAGTAAATTAAAATATTTTTTGGATAATGAAAATACTATGATGTCAATCAATCAAACAAGGTGTGTTCATTACCCACCAAGGTGGGATAAATTGCGTCCAGATCAATGTTGATACCATACGCGAAAACTATCCTTATGCATTAACATGGATTGCTCTTATAATTGAAAACAAGCTTGTCAACTAGACAAAATCGCATTCCGTTCCTAAGCCGACTGATGGGGGTTCTGCAAAACCGCCATCCCGCTAGTAGCGGCTACCAGGTACTATTCACTAAATCTTGCCAATCGCCCACAAGAAATATTGCTATTAGATAGCCAAGTCACCCGAGCGACATTAAGCCATCGATAGGTCTCAATAGGCTACCTCAATAAGCAGGTACAGTAGTGACCCCGCCTAGCCTACACGATTTATTTTCTGTGAAGTTCCTACGCAAGACTAACCAGAAAAATGTTTTCTCTAGCATTTGGGTAATTTACAGTCTAAGACCCTAACCCCAAGCATTTCCCATCCATGACCATTTACCACCGTTCACCGCAGCCAAAGGTCTAACTGGAAAGTTCCACATAGAATGTAAAGCTCTAAACAAAGATAACTCTACAAAATAATATTATAGTCTCTGACTAGCCAGAACTGGATCTACCGTGTCGCAAATTGCTATAGATTGTATGTAACTAATAAAATAAAAATAGCCACCCGAGAGAGTATTGTTCAAAGGGGGGGGGGGGGGCACTCAAACCGTTCAGTGACTGGAGTCCAGTCCCTCAGATAGTACTCAGTCAGGCTATAGAGAGGTGCCTTAATAAATCTTAAAATTTAACATTGTTCCAAAACAGACTGTATCCAACTGCCTCACAGCTAATGGCAGCTTATCAAATAAACGGTATGCAAGTATCGGGTAGGAGTCCCTACGCTTGTTTAGGCGAGGCAAAGACACATTAAACCCCCATCAAAACAACAAGGACTGACCTAGCTTTTTTCAGCTCCAATGACTCTCCCAGTTTTTCTTCATAAGGCGGAATTGTTGGCTCCATTAATTCAGGCGACTGGTCACTGAAGGGTCGAACAGCTGTGGTCAGTATACTTCGACGGATGACGTTCATTACTCTTGCAGTGGTTAGCATTTTTATAAAAGTTCGCAAAAGCCAAGATTAATATCAAAAGTTGTTTGTTGACAGCTAGCAGACGACAATAAAAACCAGGCGCGCCAATGTAACTAAACAAAGTCAACGACATAAAATGTTTAGAAGTATCTTTGAAGAAAAATATTCAATGAAAAAAATAGTGCGAAGTTAACTTTAGCTACCAGTTTTTTTATATTAATCATATACTTATCATTTATAACTATTTACGGCTACAAGCCTCAATGAAATCCCAAATTTTAGTTTTAATTGAAGCGTGGATGAAATCAGCAATCTAAAGAATTTAGTTTTCTGTAAAATACCACTTTGACCAACGTGACAAATCCTACTTTGTTATTTAGAGGTCAAAGATGGGGTCGCTTTCACGGCTTGGAACTATTTCTGGGAGATATTTAAATGTTTTCGCCAAGCAGCCCCATCATTTTCGCTATACAGCGAGAGCACTTCTTCATACATCATCCTATTTTAATGGTAAGAATGTTTAAAAATTATTATTCCTGTTATTTATATTCCCCCTGTAGGCTGCAGCCTACACCCAAGTAAAAGTGTCGTCTGTATAATGTGAAATTTTGAGGAAATTGAATGACAGATCGACCGACGTGGTGCGGCAGCAGAACATCAAACTAAAGCCGCAGTCTACAGAATAGACATAACCATCCTGCCCTATTCACGAATTCCCTGAGTTGGTTTCCTACATCAAAGTGCCTAGGCTATCCACTTTGAACAGGGGACTCCTCACAGCTATTCACTGGTCACATTAATCCTACTCTGCTTGAGGGTAGGTAGGGCAGGCTATCTAGGATATGATAAATATGTATACAGCAGCATACATACTTAAAAATACTACAATATATATACTCACATGTAAGTTACATGTACAAGTTACATGTAGCGTTAAGAGCTTGTCTTACAGAATAAACAATTTCATTACAGTGCAAGGCCAAGAAATTAAAATGCCATCGCTTTCGCCGACGATGGAAGAGGGAACCATTGTCAAATGGTTGAAGAAGGAGGGAGATGCTGTAGCGCCCGGTGACGTGCTCTGTGACATTCAGACAGACAAGGCGGTAGTTTCCATGGAAACGGACGAGGAGGGCATCCTCGCCAAGATTTTAGTACCTGAAGATACGAAGGACATCAAAGTGGGCACACTGATCGCTCTGATGGTACCCGAGGGTGAAGACTGGAAGGCTGTGGAGCTGCCTAGTGGGTCTGCAGGGGCTGGTGGTGCCCCTTCCACTGGGAAAACAGCAACTGGTATGTAATTGATTTATTTACAGTGTCAATAAGCAATGAAGGGAGAGTCGTCTTTTTCTTCTTATAATGCCTCTTCAACAGAAGATTGGCAATCATCATGGCAATATTGTAGTCATGATGCATATACCAGGGAATAGTAATAGAGTGGTTTCCCGTTGCCTTCTGCATCCTTATGTCGCTGACTCTTCATTGAATTTCTCCGCCTTCGAGGCTAGTTTTCCAACCCCATGATAAAAGAGTGCCCTGCACAGAACAGGTTTCTTCACTTATCCCGGCTCAAACTCGGTCCCCTGTCTGTTCAGTCGCCATTACGAGGAGGTACAAGACTAACCTGTTTAGACGCTCATGATAGCAGAACCACACGAGTGCACACAAAACCAACGTCACTCAGCACTTCATGCGAACAGCCAACGCGTAAGCGCCAAAGGGCGTCTCGTTTTGATTGAAAAATAATAGTAATAATGTCTTATTTATCCCATTTATAGAATCGGTGGCAGAAGAAGCCCCCGCTGCGTCTGGACCTGCTGCCACGGTCATAAACATGCCCTCTCTATCGCCTACCATGTCCGAGGGCACCATTATCAAGTGGTTGAAGAAGGAGGGAGACACGGTAGCTCCAGGAGACGTCCTCTGTGACATACAGACCGACAAGGCGGTCATGTCAATGGAGACCGAGGAGGAAGGGATCCTGGCTAAGATTCTTCTCCCCGACGACACCAAAGATGTTAAGGTGAGGAAACATAGGCATGTGGGCGAAGGGATTCCTGGTTGTGATTTTGAGTGCCTCTTACAGTCACATAAAGTCATGGGTGTGTCAGGTTGTTCCATACCAGCTACCTCTCTGGGGAACCTATCCGCTTCCTCATTTTCTTGGACATCAGCTGCTCTGAGAAGGGAAGTCGTGCTCTTGCCAAATCACTGCCTCATGTTTTTTAACCAGGATGTTCTTCATCTGCCGGGAGCCCTCTGTCCTTCTATCTTCCCTTGGATTATTACATGCAAAAGATGATACTTTTCGTTCCTCGTCACATCAAATATCTCCGTAGTAAAAATAAATGCTTGTATTTGCAGATTGGGATTCCGATTGCTCTGATTGTGGCGGAGGGTGAAGATTGGAAGAGCGTGGTAGTTCCTAGAGTCGGTGCTGCGGCCCCTGCGGCCGCTCCTAAGCCCAAGTCCCCGTCAGCTGCCCCCACACTGAAATCTTCGGCCTCTGCTTCGAAGTAAGTAGTTTAAAAATCTCGTTGGAGAAGCTGCGATTAAAAGTGATTTCCCGCCAATTGTAATGTAATGTAATATAATAAATATTCTGCCGGTGTTGCTGGTCTTCTTATGATTGTGATTCTTGCTCAAAACCTCGCAAAAGATACGACCTACAAGTTTGCAGCCTTTTCCAGAAACACACGGTTTCAGTAAAATGGGCGTTTGAGGTAGGAAATAACTTCAATTCTCCATTTCAGAGGGGCAATCTATGGACCAGCTGTTCGATCACTGCTCGAAATCTACCAAATCGACGCTTCTAGCGTCTCAGCGACCGGCCGGAAGAATATGTTATTAAAATCCGACGTGCTGCAGTACATCAGCACGAACGGTTTGCAGAAGAAGGCGCCAAAGGCTGTGAAACCACCCGCAGCTGCTGCCACGGCTCAGACTAAAGCCACGACGACACCCCAAGCGAAACGCGGCGATCGATATATCGATATCGAACTCAGTAATGTGCGCAAAGTGATCGCGAAAAGACTGACGCAGAGTAAGCAAGAGATACCACACTCGTATGGGTCTGTGCAGTGTAATATAGGAAAGTTGCTTGCATTCAGGAAGAAGTTGAAAGAAGATGGTATTAAGGTTCGTTTTTTTTCAATTACATTTTCGTTATCGGAGCAGTGTAGCACGAGGAATTTGCTTATGAGCAAATGGACCCCCCACATTTTCCCTTTTTTACGCACTCAAATTTCTCATAACATTTGAACCCAAGAGTCATACATGAAATGTTGCAAAGTAGTGTGGATTTTGATACTTAGTATGAATTGCGAATCAAGTTCCCTAATAATAAAAATGTCCTGAAGGACTTTTTATGGACCTAGGCTTACTTAGAGTGGCGCATTGGTCCCTTCTCCAATGCCCACGACCCCATGGATTTCTGACATTATTTATATTTTTTCCGTATGCAATTTTTAGCTATTGGCAAACTCAAAACTGGCATGCGTCCTCGATGTCAACCTACGCCGGCTACAAGCGGTAATGGACAAGCTGTGACAAACTTACCGTTTAGGCAAAGTAACAGGCGAAAGAATGACTTAACCAAGTACAGATACGAGTCATCAAGTGCCATAAGTGTGGCTTATAGGTGTTAGTGACAGTAAAATAATGCACATCGAAGCGTAGAGGAACATATTTGCTAGTTCATAACACCTTATTTATCACTCTAAGATCGATATTTCATGAGAAATTCGACTTTGCGAAAAAAAAAGGAAAATGGAGGGCTCTGTCGCCCTGAAGCCTCATTTTTTATAGAGGTATTTTTTTATATTATTATAGGTATCTGTGAACGACATAGTAATTCGCGCGGCTGCCTCCGCACTAGAGCTGTGCCCAGAAGTCAACGCCATCTACCGGAATCAGCTGGAACCTGTGCCGGACGTTGACATCTCGGTTGCCGTGGCAACGGACAATGGTCTCATCACGCCCATCGTGAAGGGCGCCAACAAGCGCACACTGGCGGACATTTCGAAAACTGTTCAGCAACTTGCTGGTAAAGCACGGGAGGGGAAGCTACAGCCTGCTGAGTTTCAAGGAGGAAGTTTCACGTAAGTTCCTTTTTTATTAAGTTTATTTTATCCTATTTTTTTTTTTTATAAAATTATGGCTGACACCGTACTCTTATTTTTTTTAATCCATATTGCTTACTCGCTATAACGTTGTTCCCGGAGAGGAATACTTCAAATTGATCAAGAAACAATTTTTCGATTACTTTGGAGATGGCAGAAATTAAGGCTAAAGGCCGATATCAACATCAGTTTTATCGCCCTTCTTGTAAAGAGGAACTATTTTTTTTGTCCTATCATCTTGGCTCTTCTTATGCGTTTTATTGATTAATTAATTTCAATTAATGCTTCCTCATGTTGCAGCATCTCAAATCTAGGCATGTTCGGCATCACGGAATTTAGCGCCATCATCAATCCGCCACAAGTGGCGATCTTGGCGGTGGGTGGCCCAATCTCCCGCCTGGATGCGGCTTTGGTCCCGCAGACGCACCTGCGCGCCACGCTGAGCTTCGACGGCCGCGCTCTTACCGACCCGGAAGCCGCTCGGTTCTTAGCCACACTGCGGCAATTCCTTGAAGACCCGCAGCTGATTCTGTCAGGTGTGAAGCCACAGTCGTTGCAGGAGGAGCAGGAGACGCCTGTTGCGCAGCAGGAGCGTCAGGTTTTATGACAGAGGTCGTGGCTCGCACGGTTAGTCTCCTGGCTACGAACGCGATAAACTCCTGCTTCTCCTTTGGATCTTATATTAGAACAAGCTGAAATTATGTACAATATGGCTGCACATTATTTATTTTTTTATCTTTATGGTACAGGTTTTTATTTGAATTGAAGGGCTCTGTGGAAGAGTGCGTTAAGTTAAGAAATCCCAGATTTTATCATGGAAAAAGGTATTATACCCTCACCCTTTCACGTAGACTTGAAAATTGTTCTGCTTCCATTTGAATAAGCCCCAAAGAGGGTTGGGAGTAGTTTCCACTCCAGGCCCGCTGGTAAATGTATTACGTCTAAGGGGCGTTGTCCTGTTGTAATATTTTATCCAACGAAATAAATAAGATAAGTAAAATAAAATCGATTATTTGAAAGAGTGGTATATAACACCTTCGTCCATTATGAAATTTTTTTAAATAAGTTTTTGTTGCTACATAACTCTATCTTCCAACGGAAACTTCAATTTCTCGAACGGACCTAGCCTCTGTGTGCATGGATGAAAAATCGTATAGGAAACGACATCAATGTTTCCCAATAAGCGTTGTGTCATCATGGAGCCAATGAAAAATGTTATCGGAATGTCTGGAATGTTTATGATAATTTATGAATTTCGGTACTACACTTTCAACTTTTTCTTGGACTAATATTTATAGGATCGAAGAGCGACAAAAACATTACCTTGCTGTTTCGGTACGTATGTTCATTAGAAGAAAGAAAACTGCCTATTAAAATTGGGAGAATAAAAAAATAGGCCAAGATTTCCAAATAATTTTGTATAATTAAATCAGGCCTTGATGAAGTAGTAGGATCCGGAATGAGGGGCCGTGGTCGATTGGAAAGCGTACTTCCAAACGTTTCGTCAACATCTGCGGTCATCCAGTGGGCTGTGTAGACTTCTAAGATAGTATCTCAGGAGCTCAGCAGCAACTGGAAGTCCGCTTTTAGATCGACCACGGCCTATCGTCCCGGACTCTTCATCATGTAACTCCGACCGTGAAAGGCTTTGCAATCATAAAACAGGCCTTGGTGTTTTTGAGTAAATTAATTAATACCTCATTTCACATCAGCAAAGGCGTGAAAATGGTCTTATGAACAATACAAGGTTTCTGAAAAAGCAAACTACCCTTGTGATTGACTATTCTACAATATGAAAACAGTTTAATGTACTCTCTCGCATTTGTCTGGAGCAATAACAATTCATGTGTGAAAATGCAAAGCATGTATTTTTTTTTTTTATTAGACTTTCATGACTGCGGTTGTGAAACCCTTTGTTTACACAGTTGTACTATATTTGGAAATCACTGTCTTAAGGATATCCAAAGTCAAAGTATATCTAAATAATTATGATTACAATTGAATGAATTGAATACAAATAAATGACATAATTATTAATTATTGATAAATTTTGTGTTGAAATTATTATTGATTACATACAAGGGCGTGTGATCTACGATCGTATATACTGTATTTTAAAATTGTGGCCCAAATATTGAAAATAGGCCAAAATCAATTCAATTCAAAAAATATTTTCGTTCTACAGTGAAAACAACTCGTCAAACTTTGTATTTTGCTTTGTTTTTTTTTTTTTTTTTAATAATTTACCTACTAATAAGGTTAATTATTACTCAAATACTGATTAATTTGTTATAGATGATCCCTGCTGATATGCCTGTTATCAACGCCCTGTTCAAACGATAATGCTCATATTTAAGAGTAAACTTACAGCGTATTGTAAGTATTACATTTTACAACGTTTGCTACAACAAAATACAGATCAATCCCATTTTCGCCAGTGTGGGTTACCACCGGGGACCTGTTTACCAACAAAAATTTAATCGGTAGTTCATTGTAGAACTCATTTGTGGAGAGAATGTTTTAATTTCTCTTGGTCTAGTTTGACTTTGCTTATTAAGTTGCTTATGAGTGGGCTATTGCTCAGATTATGTACAGCATTTTACGTTTGACCTTGTAATTTTGTAAAAAAAAGGTCGTAAAAATCTAAAGGAGCCGGTTGATTTTGTTTGTTGTTATTTGTTGACCGCTGACAATAAAAAAAATATTTATTGTATTTTAGCCTACTCTTTCTCACATAGCCTGTTAACATTTGGATATTAGGCACTTTGAAAAATAAATAAATAACATTCACAACTTTGACAGTATTACTTAAATTTGTTATATTGAACATGGACATAATTATATTTTACGTAACTTAATAAAACAAAACAAACGTATCATGAAGGAATTTAAATTTTATATTTTCTATAGAAGATTTGCATTTTATTGGGCTTTCAGGTCTGTTTACAAATAAATGATTATTTATTTTTACAGTATAAATGGGAAAGCAATAACAGATACTACCTATAGTTTACGTAGGATAATTAATCTTCATTAAGCATATTGTTTTGCATGGTACTTTGTCAACCTAGTCTCAATTCCATGTAGGCCTATTAGGATTTGTCTATTTATATAATGAGTAATGACAGTAATAAAATTATAGCTTCTATGGAAGAGAAAAAACTATTTGCAATGTATCCAATGGCCAACCGCATCTTTCCAAACCTTATTTAATACCCTTATGGCTTTCTTTTGTGTGACAAAGATTTTCTGCCAATCCACCCCTTGACCCGAAAAGGCAACTCTTTTTGTCATTTAAACCTCAAGCCAGGTTTTCTAGTACTTATTACAGTACTGTTTCAAATTTTCTGACTGTGAAATGCATTTCAAAATTGGCGGCAATTGAGCCCTGAGGGAATGTCGCAAAAATAAGAAAAACAAAATGGACAACGGCAACCATCACTGATGTGACTGATTGATGAAAATTGTAAACAAATCATATTTCTATGTAATTCTTCATTAAAAAATTGTTTTACAGCTGAAATATAATGGAAGCAGGTAATATATATTATTTTTAACGTGTGGATCTATTTACTTGTAGCACCTCAATAGACTAGAAACTTGGTGTTGACCTGACTGTGGCCTGTGGGTGGCTTCGATAGAAGGCGCCCCACTCTAAAGCAAGCCTAGGCTATATAAGCTTTGCTTCTACTATACCACAGAATACTATGATAACTATACGTTCTAGTATCTATTGAATTCAAACCCCAAATTGGTTAATTGGATACATTCATTGAATTGTTTGTATACGAATAATTAAAAAAATATAGGCCTATATATATAGCCTATAGCCTTAGACGGCTAACAGTATGACGTTATCGGTCTTTCATCATCAGAATTACAGATTACTCCTTCGTTCTTCTGAAGAGTTGGACCTCGCCGTATTTATATGACGGATCAATATAACGGTAAAGGTTCACTTTAGCTAGCTGTAATGGAATCGTGTAGTACGTACCTTAAAGGGTGAGCTTAGGTCTTAGGAGCATATCGGAGTGCCTACTCCTACTGGACCAACACGTTTTTTTGTAAAGTCTTTTTTCGGGAAATATCGATCGTAGAGACAAGCCAAAAAAAATATATAAAATAATCAATTAATTTGTGTATTTTTCATAAATTTTAGCACGGTATTTTGTTTTTTTATGTAAAGTGTGGTAGCTAGAGTGAACCTTTAACAATAAAAACCCCACCGGCACAAAAATTTGATGCATTCCCCTTAACTAACATTTGTTTGCAGAGGAAACACTGACGCATCAGGAACTGGTAAAAGTGACTTCAAGCGTAGTTAATGAACTTCTGCAAAATGACCCTTACTTGGCAGATCTGCCAATGGATGTAACGTTGCACGAAGTTGAAAGTCTTACTGAACTCCTGCACGGAAAGTCTATAAAGGTTAACCTGGAGAGGAATCAGAACATTCTCCCCGTTATTGTAAGTACTACTTAAATGAAGTAAGAAAAACTTCCTGGGGAAAAAACAGTTCCCAGGGAATAATAGATCTTCATGGTGAAGATGGAAGCGTTATAGCGAATGCACAGATAAGCGAAAAACACAGTCTTTTCTGTTCAGGGCATTATTTTGTCTTGGGGTTGGGAAACTGGCCCCAATGACGGAGGAACTCAATAACGAGTCAACGGCATGAGGATGCAGAAGACAACGGGAAACCACTGCATTTCAATTCCCTAGTATAGTCATTATGACTACAATTGCCATGATGATCGCCAATCTTAGATAGAAGAGGCATTAGAAGAACAAGAAGAAGAATCGATCTTCGAATTATAAAAAATGTCTCATTTCTTAGAAGAAATTTTGACGTAGGCGGCATGGTGTTTAGTGACAGAAATGTCGGATGCTGGATGGGCCACGGGTACGGGCGAGCGCAACGCGGCAGGCGCGCTGAAAAATGTGTCATAGGAACCAATGGTTGGGTGCAAAAAACAGTTTCTAAAAGCACTTCAGAAGATTTCAACGTCGCTGGCCTGCCAGGGAGAAAACCGTGCACCTGCGTGAGGTCGGCTACTGAAATCTGCTGAAGTTGACTCTGTGGTTTTCCAACTCCTCATTTGCTACAATGACACATCCATCCCATGGCTGGAGACCGTTATCAATATGGCTGCTAGTGTAGCCTGCACAAGATAAGTACGCAATTTGGCAGGGAAAGCCAGTGCTAGTGTAGCCTGCACAAGCTAAGTACATAGTTTTTGACCGGATCCCAATATCCGTTCCGCTATGCTGCAATGTGTAAGACTTCGTAATTTTTTGCGTTGGTACTTATCTCTGATAGTTGGCTTACGGTTAACGGGTGCCTCGTAAGGCATATTATGGCTCCCGCCGCTCCAGTTAATTTATCATTATGGATATGGACACATGTCTCAGAGAATGGCCGCCTGCGTTCGAATCGTTCGTTTGTACCGGGCCTTAGTGTAACAGCTATCTGACCCGGCTTTTAATATTTTTAGGTGCCACAACGCGGTTGCCAAGTACATGAACTGAAAAGAGCCATCAAGCGTTGCATAGAGCTGGAACAGAAGAGAAATGAAGCTCATCCCAAGAGAATTTCGTGGAAATCCGTGTGGCGGCGCTACAGTCTGCTGTGTAATGGTGAGCTGATTACAAAAGACACCCGGGGATTCCCCCACAATTCTACGATTGCCTTTGTTAAAAAAAATAAAGTCACCTAAACTCATAATAAAGCTTAATTAAAATAAATTACCTGTAAGTTATCCAAAATTGTTATTATTAGCCCTCATTAGTTAAGAGTATGGACTGATGGACGTTGAAACAAGCTCTTAACTTGGAAAGATGATGCCGAGGTCCTTGGGCGAATAGATACAGAAGCTTAGTTCCTACTGACGGTTATGAAACGGAAACTAACATACTTCGGCCATGTGATGAGGAACGAACAATATCTTCAACATGTAATAATAAAAGGGAAGATAGAACGGCTGAGGGCTCCCGGCAGAAGAACATCCTGGTTGAAAAACCTGCGGCAGTATTTTGGCTAGAGCACGACTTCCCTTTTCAGAGCAGCAGTCTCCAAGGTCCGAATTGCCATGATGAGCGCCTATCTTCTTTTGACGATGCACGTAAAGAAGACAATAAATTTTCTGAAAGTTCGCTAAAATTCCTATAATTGGCCCTCATTAATCTGTTAATCTAATAAGCCTGATTACGGCAGAAATAATTTGCAAACAGTGGAGGCTGGTATATTTTTTATAGAAATAAATACCCCACAATCCGTTGTTTTCACAGACTTCTTATTCTTTATTCAATTAACAAAGATATTAAAGATTAGGCTCATTAAGATTTAAGTTACAGAAGACTACTTCATGCATCATAATTATAATGGGATATTTTCAATTTCTGGTACAGTATCTAATTTTTATTTTTAAGGTGACTGACGGCGTAAAATAGACTTAATGAAAAAACTGCAATACAAAGAATTAAAAATACCGTATTATATGATGCTTAAAGTAGTCTTCAGCAACTTTAATGAACCAATATTTTAATATCTTGCTTAGTTAAGTAAGTAAAAAATAAGAAGTATTAAATTTCGGGCTGCCAATTTCCTATGGGACGTGCACTCTTAACAATAGTTCATACACTATAAACAAATGTATTGTTTATCGTCAAAGTTTATATTTCAGAAGTGTCCTATTGTATAATTTATTTATTCTATATATTCCTTATATTTGCCTGTATAGCCACTGTGAAACGAAACTGTAAGTAATGTTAATGACCTCTCCCGCCATATTCTTTTCCAAAACTTTGGAAAAGATTCCCAATAAACATAGGAAAGTTATCATTAATACACAATGTAAGAAAACTATTCTTGGTCATCCCATGAATTTATTAATAACAACTAGCCTACATACGAAAAAATAATTAAAATGGATGCAAATATACGGTATGTTAAGTTTCAGAAGGCACCCATTGACTTATAAAATTTCGTAGACTAGAAAATAGAAGCATTGGAAGTCAGTATAATTAAATATCCACAAACCGTTGTGCAATACACACCTCACGGGACTCATTCACAAACTTGCCTGGGTGCCATTGCGGATCCTATTTGACACCGCCCCCCCCCCCCCGCTTTTAAAAAACTAATAGTGTTCTGAAGAAGGTAGTGCAGACTATTCACCCGACTGAACTACCAGTATTGCATAAAATCAGTAGCCTATTTCAAAGCATTTTATGATTTTTTTCCTAATAATAACGTTAATGTATTGTGAGGACATGCAGAGTAGTGGTATGGACTCCGACTTTCACCTGAAAGATTGTAGGTTCGAGTCCCACACTTTCTACATTTTCTGGCCATGCTAAAGCAGGCGGTCCCGGGTCTTCCTAGTTGAGTGTAAGAGAGGGCTTTATAGCCCTAACTCCGCTAGGTAGGCTTAGTAATATGCTTCGGAGGGGCTACATATAGTTGGGTGTAAGAGAGGGCTTTATAACCTTAACTCAGCTAGGTTGGCTTTGTGAAAGAACTAAAAAAAGACATTATAGTATAGCGGAAGCTTTACTATACAGACTCGAAACGCCCCCATTAGCTTCGTCCAGACTCGAACCGCCAACTTCCGTTTCACAGTCCAATGCGAAACCAACTGGACTATTCCTGACGGAATGGACACTATACTACATGCTAACCCCGACTTGTAAACTAGGTATAGGTAGTTTCATTTCGGCTGGCCCGGCCCTGTTCGGCCACTTTCGGAATCAGTCTTGCATTATGGTAAGTCGTGACCAATTAATTTGTTGGATTGCACGCACGTACGTAAGTAAGTAGATAATTTATAACAATTTGCATATTTTACATTCAATATGCCAACCGCAGCACTAAGTACTCTATATAGAGACTTGCATCGTACCTTTTTTAACAAATCAAACTCTTCTTTCTTTCTTATTTAAATGCCTCTTCTATCGAAAATAGCTGCTCTGAAAAAGGAAGTCGTACTCTTGCCAAACCACTGTCTCAGGTTTATCAACCAGTATGTTCTACTTCAGTCGGGATGTTCTTCTGCCAGGGGCTCTCAACCCTTCTATCTTCCCTTTGATTATTCCATGCAGAAGGCGAAACTTTTCTTTCCTCAACACATTCGGATTTCGAACATTATTGCTATCCAATTTATACGTAGTATAAGGAAAGCTTTGTGATGGTCGAAATTTTCGATTCCGAGATTTCCACGGATTTACACGTTTTGAGGTCCCAGGAACCCAAAAAAGTGGTTTTTACGAAATGTCTGTCTGTGCTTCGATTTCCAGGCAAACTACTCGGTCGATTTTGATGAAATTCGACATGTAGGTTCACAAAAATCATACCTCGGGACCATTTTTTTTATTTGGGGCTAACTCAATTTGGGGGGTTTTATTCTCAAAAAACTCCAAAAAAACGTCTAAAAAATTATTTCTCAAAAACGGCTCCAACGATTTCTTTTAAATTCTCATATATTGTAGTCGTTATTAATGTTGACTAAATGCGGGGGGTCGCTTGCCCTTGATAGTTTGCTTCTGGGGGTAAAAAAATAAAAATAACTAAATTTTAATGAAAAATGACTAAAAAATAATTTTCTGCGAAACCTTTCTATCGATGATTTCTACCTTCAGGCATGTTTTAGGTGTTAAATTGAGTAACGAAACCGGATAGGTTGCTTTCCCAAAAAAATATTTGGTTTGGCACAAAAAATTATTTTTTGAAAAAATGATAGGAAATTCGCGCTCAAATGCATTGCGTGCCCAGCCACTATTACTGTGAGGTAATTAATGTGTTGGTCTGACCTATTTAGAATTTATCTCACTTCCAGTGACGTCAGGTGGACAACCCCCCCGAGATATCGGAAATTTAACCACTGGAAAATTATTTACCATGAAATTACTCATATTCTCTATCTACTAATATTGATAAATTGGAAAGCAAGTTCGAGTAAACTCGGACCGGTTCTTTGTATTGTTTCCGTATGAATTTTTGGCCATTGGCAAACTTGAATACGTTCTCGATGTCAACCTACACCACAAATTTTAAAAACTGCTACCTTGCCGGCTGACGGAAACACTCAACTGATTACGATTGCCGCTGGGTCTGGAAAAATGAAACTACCTATCCCATACTGCAAATTTAATTACTCATCTGTATGAACTGAGCTTATGTGAGTCATATGGGCACCTTCTTAATATGGCAGGCAATAACAACAAGGGTTCAGGACTCAGGACTGTTTACAAGAGGGCAGTACGCAGGACATTGGCCGCCACCGGGTTTTCGGCTTCTTTATTTCCTCCGCTGTATCTTCATGTCCAACTGATTCTGCAAAGAAACAGTTAATACAAATATTAGACGGGACACACACGGGCGATTCCAACGCCCGTGGTCCGCTGAGAAATTTGACAAGGGAGCAAATGGGCTGGTGATTGGTTGGTGCAAAAAACTGTTTTGTTTCTGAATTCACTTTAGATTTCTAGGTCGCTGGTGCGTCGAGGGGTACCTGCCACAAGCCAGCAACAAAAAATCTGCTGAATAAGACCCTGGAGTTTTCCACCAGCTTATTTGCTCGAGGGGCTACCGGCTACTATAGAAACTATCTGAACTAAGAGAAGGTGTAACGAAAGGGGGTACAAAGTGAAACCTCTGGGCTTCAGAACCTCTAGGCAGACCGGGTTACAATAAGCCAAAACCCGCAGTAAGGGCTACAAAATCTGACCGGTTTCGAACTATGAGAAAAACAGGCCTAAGCATGGGTTGTCGTACTTTTTTTTTTCCTTCGTACACATGAACAAAATTAGATTTTTTTGTCTTATTGTAAAGCTTCCTGAAATGATTACCCTGCTGTGCATTTTTTGACCCAAGTCAGCCTATATATTGCTCTGACTGTCGCCCGAAAGGTTGATGGTTCCAGCCTCACTCATGCTACATTTTTTGGTCATGCTTTTAAAGCAGGCGGTCTTGGGTATCCCTAGTTGCGTGTAAGAGATAAATTTAGGTCTACTCCTTCAGCCAACGGCCTTACCATGTTGATTCCATTAGAGCAGAGCATGTTTCAATCTGCGGCAACTTGGTAGTGTGCACAGCGTTGGCAGGGGAACCTGGTGGGACATGATAACGCGCTTAGGCAGTGTAAGTCGAGTCCTGGTCACCTCCGATCTAATCGTGTGACTTTACCATGTTCTCCAAGTGGTTCGGAATCCACTATAATCAGGAGGTCCACCCTGTTAGTCAACTCCCCTTTCCCCGAGGTGATAGAGTCTGCCCTTTGGGTGCCTCAAGTTAACAAACAGACTCACTCCCCCCGCCAGGCTGACAGGGTTGCTTAAAGCAGAAATGCTGAAAGCAGGCGTTAGAAACAACAGGTCTACTCCTAAACAGCAAAAGCTACTCGGCGTTAAAGACGCAAAACGCAGCATAAGCTTTATAAATATAATTCATAAGTTCACCATCAGCATCGAATAAATGGTGCTACACGCTTTCTATTGCATTCTACTTCTATGGTAAGAGAATCTTTACCCTGGTAACTCATATCGTCATCATCCTCCTCCTCTTGGTCGCCATAGTGATGATCCACTAGATAGGGCAGTGTAGACATGCTAAACTTTTCGTCCATCTTCTTTGTAGGAAGGTATACTCTTTCCATCGTTCTATCAGGCTTGGTTTGGACCCATCTAAAACCAAAACATGCACTTACAAAATATTGACTCGTTTATATTCTCTAGGCCTAGCACGAACGTATAAGAAACAAATTATCCTTAATAAATCTCAAATAATGTAAATTTACTGACAAGAATAAAAGTGAATTAAAATTACAAATCATTTCTCAACAGATATGAAGTGCTGATAATTGTTGCAAATGCTAAAAGAGTGGTTCCTAACAGGTGATCCGCGAAATCTTGGGGATTTATAAGACCGCTTCATGCAGCATACGAGGAGCTTGGTTACAAACGTGGCTAACTCCATTTTTTCACAAAATAGGGTTTTGATCCGACCTTGCAGAAAATTTTAAAGTCCACCTGCACGTTGTAAAATAAAGTGATAAAAGCAGTCAGATTGCGCACAGAAGCGCTGAGAAGTCTAGGGATAGTAACTATCTATATGTTGAAAATTGCATTAAGTTTATAACTGTTATTGCAATTTTCAACAGAACATCCGGCCTCCTGAAAAATTCTACAACTTGGAACTGACCATGTTTGTAAACAGCCTCCTCTTTTGGTGTTGCAGTTTACATTGAATTCTATTTTACGTGACATATTAGCCCCCAATAACTTTTATGAAAGAACAACGGTACTAAAATTAAAAGTACCCTATTATAGGATGCATGAACTAATCTTTTACAACCTAACTTAAATGAAATCTTTAAATACTTGTTTTGTTAATCAAATAAAAAATTAATTACGTCAATCAAAACAACGGTGATCCAGGGGTGGGCAATGTCAACGGCCAGCTTCATCCCGGGCTGTAGACCGTTATCAATATGGCGACTAGTGTGGCCTGCACAAGATTTTCGCTGGGTGAATAGCCTGCACAAGCTAAGTACCGAGTTTTGACCGGGTCCAGGTATCCTATGCTACAATGTTTAAGACTTCCATATTTTTTACATGGGTACTTATCTCTCTCTGGTAGTTGGCTTATGACTAACGGGTTAATATATATTATTATATACATTTCAATGGTCAGCTTCCGCTTGACGCCGACTAATTTTCAAGGGCAAGCTGTTATATGGTTTATAATAAGGCGCGGTTTCCACCGACCGGCTAGGGCTAAATACAAATACGGTGACGTGGTAACAGACATTCAAGACTTAGGCGGGGTTTCCACCGACCTCGCATTGCAGAATGCAAATGACATTGACGGAAATGGTTGTTTTTCTTTTTATAGAAATCTATTAAAATGTTTGTAATTAACATATCCCATGACGCCATTTTTTAATTTTTGTTAGTTTGTTATTTTACTCTATGATCATTGATCAATTTTAACTATGGCATAGAGTAAAACAAACATTTCCGTCAATGTCATTTGCATTCTGCAATGCGAGATCGGTGGAAACCCCGCTTAAGTCTTGAATGTCTGTTACCAAGTCACCGTATTTGTATTTAGCTCTAGCCGGTCGGTGGGAACCCCGCCTAAATGCCCAATAAGCCGAGCCCACTCTAAATGTTACGTTGGTTGGTTCAATTAATTTATTCTGGACATGTAGAGTAGTGGTACAGACTCGGACTTTCACCAGAAAGGTTGTTGGTTCAAGTCCCACACTTGCTTCATTTTCTGGTCATGCTTCGGAGGGCATGTAAAGCAGGCGGTCCTGGGCTACATAGTTGAGTGTAAGAGAGGGCTTTATAGCCCTAACTCCGCTAGTTTGGCTTAGTAATAAAACAAAAAAGTCTTTATTTATTTATCAAACTTGATCACGTATTTACCTATGCGCCTTGACCTGCTCTAGGGAAGCCCGCTGGTCCGGATGCTTGGCCAGCATAACACTAATCAGGTTTGTTAAGAGATCGTCTAGGTCCGGGGGCACCGTGTACTCCCCTCTTCCGATATTGTCAAATAGCTTGTAGATACTCTCCCCCTCGAACGGGTACAGTCCTGTAGTTAAATTATACCTGAAACAGTAAAATTAACACTGTATTGCACGCATATGAGTGTCCACCAATGATAATAAAATGAAAACGATGGCGATGATGGCGCCTAACCATAATTATCACCAAATTGCCGATAGCGGTGAAACGTAGGGGGAAATGACAAAGGGAGCGTTTCAAGGTTGTAGCCACAGAATACTATAATATATATGGTTGTAGCGTTCCAACATAAAAAAATTAAAGGGCGGTACATTAAAGACAATTGGACAATGCAACAGACAGGTGGTATGCAGGGGCAGTAAGTTCTGGGCCGTTGGGTCCCTCGCAATCTAAATTGCTTAATTTTGACTTTATTGGGCTTATGGAGACGCAATTATAATACGAAACGACTGCCGATTTACTGCATACTAGTCCTATTTAATCCATTGTGAACAGGTTTGTTAAAAGACAATCGGTGAGGTAAAGGTAAAAGCCTTGTAAGTGTAAAAATCCAATATAACCTGAAATATCAATCATAGAGCCTTACAAAATATCAGGACAAACAGAAATCATTTCACTGAACATTTGGACACAAGTTATGTAGGTACCTCTTTCTAACCATTATATTGAATTTGACTTGTACAAAAACATATTGGAGCGGTAGTCCCGAGCACTGACATATCGATTCTATCGTAATTCACAAAAGCGACAAACTTGCCAAACTTTTGGAAGTAATAGCGCAAGGAAGACTATTCAACTACCTTGACATTATATGTTTTTTTTTCTTCAAATCAATATGGCTTTAGGCCTAACGTTAGCACACAAACAGCCCTAGCTGATTATGCGACAGTAGTCCTAGAAGCCCTAGAAAAAAACTGCAAAGTGGTAGCTGGACATATTGATTTGAAAAAATGCTTTGATCTAATGACTTATGGTGGCTGGGTGGGTCCGGGGGGACCTTTCGCCGCGTACACACAAGCTCGCCATCTCTTTCGGTCATGCGCCGTCTCTCTCCAGCTCTGACGATCAATGCCCGCTTTATCTAGGTCGACCATGGCCTGGTCGAACCATCTTCTTCGTGGTCTTCCTCTTCCTCTCTGACCGTCAGGCAAAGCGTCTAGTACTCTTAGAGGTGCTCTGGAACGTTCCATCCTCGCTACATGGCCAAGCCATTGGAGTCTTCGAGCTCGGAGTTCGGATAGCACATCCGCTGATTTGTATAGCGCATATAGTTCTGCGTTGTGCCTGATGCGCCATCCTCTCTCGTCCATTACACCTCCAAATATTCTGCGGAGCATCTTTCGTTCGAAGACCATTAGTAGGTTTTCATCCCTTTTCTTTAGTGCCCAAGCTTCAGCTCCATACAAGAGGACTGGGCGGACTAGGGTCTTGTACAGTCTTGTCTTTGTTGTCCAGGAGAGTAAACGTGATCGGAATAGGCTACTTGTTTGGAAAAAGGCAACGTTTGCCGCCTTTACACGGCTCTTCACATCTACACTTGTGTCGTTTGTCTCTGTGACCACGGAGCCAAGGTAGCGGAAATCGCTGACTCGTTCGAAAGAGTAATTGCCAGACTGTGCTTGCTGATGATGCTCTTCTTCCTTACTGAGTAAAAGGTACTTTGTTTTTTCAGCATTTACACTTAGGCCAACAGTGCTGGCTGCTTCTAATATTTTTGTGACCAGAGCTTCCGCGTCTTCTTTTTTGTGTGCTACAACATTTAGGTCATCCGCATACCCTAGGATCTTGATCAGGCCACCTAAGTCTACTCCACAATTCATGTCTCGGACACTCCGTACTACCTTCTCTAGCACCAGGTTGAATAACAGTGGTGATAAGCCATCCCCTTGCTTTACGCCTGTCTCTACTTGGAAGGGGGCCGACAAGTTTCCCTCGACTATCACTCGCGCTCTAGATCCCATGACTGCAACTTGGGTCATTTTCAGTAGTTTCTTTGGGATACCAAATTCTTCTAAGACTCTCCACAGTTTCATTCTCACAATAGAGTCATAGGCTTTGGAAAAATCCACAAAAATGTTATGGACATTTAAATTGTATTCCCAGCACTTTTCAAAAATCAATCGGAGGGTAAACAGTTGATCGGTCGTTGATCGGTTTCTCCGAAAGCCGGCTTGATAGTCGCCTAATACCTCCTCCGCAAACGGGTTCAGTCTACTTAGGATAATGTTGGAAAGTACCTTATATCCAGTGCTCAAAAGCGATATTCCCCTGTAGTTACGACAGTCCGATTTGTCCCCCTTTTTGTAGATAGGTGTTATAAGTGCCTCATTCCAGTCATCCGGGATGCGTTCTTCACGCCATATCAGCAGTATAAGGTTATGCAGCTTCGTCAACAGTGCATCACCACCGCACTTAAACAGTTCAGCCGGGATTTCGTCGGCTCCTGCCGCTTTGTTGTTTTTAAGCTTCTCTACTGCCTTTCTGACTTCTTCCCAACTAGGCTCAAGCACCATGGGTTCAGCTGTTTGCATTGGTGGGAGGTCTTGGTCACTTGATTTGGTCTTGGTCATTGGTCTTGATCTAATTAATAGACCAATATTGATTAATAAATTAATAAAACTTGGCATTTCTGGCCCGTTCATGAAGTGGATTGTTTCATATTTAACTGACAGGTATCAATATACTAAGGTCAACAATGTGAAAAGTGGCCAACTACCCCTAAGGCATGGCATATTGCAAGGCTCTTCGCTGGGGCCGTTGTTAAGGCGCCCATTCCATTGACCGGCTAGGGCTATTTCCAAAAACGGTGACGTGGTAGCAGACATTCAAGACTTAGGCGGGGTTTCCACCGACCTCGCATTGCAGAATTGACGGATATGTTTATTTTCCTCTATGGCATAGTTAAAATTGATCAATGATCATACAGTAAAATCACAAACAAAATAAAATTAAAAAATGGCGTCATGGGATATGTTAAGTATAAACATTATAATAGATTTCTATAAAAAGGAAAATTCTAATTTCCGTCAATGTCATTTGCATTCTGCAATGCGAGGTCGGTGGAAACGCCACCTAAGTCTTGAATGTCTGCTACCACGTCACCGTTTTTGGAAATAGCCCTAGCCGGTCAATGGAATGGGCACGTAATGGCAAGGGACCCAAAGAAGAAAAATGTATTATCTAAATTTATGTAACTGAATTTATTTTGGGAATTACACTATTATTATTATTATTGCTATTTCTCGCCTTCATAAGTGAAGCTACGGCTATTTAGGAAAATACTGTTTTTTGCGGATGATGCTGCCGTCAGTTGTTCTCATCATGACTATGATTACTTGTACCAAAAATTACCTGAAGATATTAAAATATATAAATATTAAAATATTAAAATATTGAAGCAATGGTTTCATAACCATAAATTGTTGCCGAACGTCAAAAAACCGAACTAATTGAATACACTTATAACCGAAATGCAAATAATCCCTATAGGAATGTGCCTTTCAAAATACATATATCCAATTGCAATGTAACGAACTGTGAATGCCCGGCCATTCTTCATGTAAGCACTTTGATGTAATACTTTGATGTCCATTTGACATGGAAATTAACACTTAATAATCTTTACAACTCACTTAGACGATTAAATGTACTGTTCTATAATTTAAAAAAATGTATGCCTGTTAATGCCTTAGTCACAATTTACATGGCATACTTTCAATCGAGACTTCAATATGGTGTATTGCAGTGGGGTTCAGCTGCTCAGGTGCACATAAAAAAAAATTGTAACTTGTCAGAAATTTGCTATTAGATCTATTACGGGCAGACCTCGTCTTTCTCAAACCAGCGAATTGTTCAAGAAATTACAAATCTTGCCTGTCTATCTATTATACAAGAAGGTGGCACTGCTGCATTTACTTTTAAGCGGTGTACAAACTATAGCAACGGGAAATAGAGTCACAAGACAAACCGGCTACTTAGCGTTGCCAAATTACACTAAATCTAGCACCCGCACCACCTTCTTGTATAAAGCTATTCAGTTCTACAACGAATGTAAACGTGTCCAGGTAGATGCCAAATCTAAAAAATCAATAGCAAATTTTGTCGCTGATTTTATGAAATGCCAGTTGGATTCCCATCACTAGATTGTTTGTTTGTGCATATTGTTTTTTTTTTAATACGTAGGATAATTTAGGTTAGGGCTTTGGGTGTTTCCCCACGCGCCATTAGGCTTGGGGACGCCCGGTAAAAAATGTACATGTTTGGAAGAATAAAGAATTATTATTATTATTATTATTATTATTAATAAATTGAGGTAGAAAACGGAACTACGACACAGGCTGGAATGGCCCAGCTCTACTATGCGGCACAGCGTCAAATGGCCTACCAGCTAAGGACGGGCGTTGACTGAAGAAGAAGAAGATTTTTGATCATTTAACGGTTATTTTTTACGGCTCTTCGATCGATTTTTCCTGTGAAAATCGACTTTGTGCACACACAAAAAAACATAGTGGGGGACATCCAATTTGCTCTTAAAAATCGTCCAGGTGCGAAGGCACCATTGACTCCCCATCCTGATTCCCGATAGACATATAGACATTTGCATGTGTATACAATGATGATTAGCGTTATCATTTCGTTTCCAATAAGCATATGTAAATTGCGTGATACCATTACAAGATAAAACCTTCAAGGCAAAGGAGCGAAATATGTGCATGAGCATGATAACTATGACTCACGAAAGACTTTCCTTTTTTAAGTTAATCGCATACAAACAATTTAATGAATGTATCCAATTGACCACTTCAGTAGCCTCTGTGTCATCGCCGATCGCATGGCGTGTAGAGACTTGCACAAGTACAAACACGCTACCACCTTGCCATCGAAGTCGATTTTGCCATTAGTGGTATTGTTTCCACATGAAATTTTGGCCGTTGGCAAACTGGTTCATGTCCACATACAACGGCTAAAAGTGGCAATGGACAAATTGCGACATTCTTTCTTTGGTCTTTCTATTATTACAAGTACTCACTTACTACAGCCTTTGGCCTATTGTAACCCCGGCTAGCCTGCTTATAGTAAACTGAGGTTCCACGTTGTGTACTTCTGGCTATGCCTTTCCTTAGCTTAGATGCTCGTAGCCCCTGGACTAGGTTCTGTTTTTGCTCCGGGTATAATTCATCCCCGTAAAGTAGTCACTCAACAACCGCCTCACCATTATTAGTAGGCTCTGACAGTTATTTTGTAAGTCTCTATCATGTACACGGTCTTTGAGGCCATCAAACATGGCAGCAAGATACACAGATTGTTCACTTTGACAAATCACTGCAATACAATACAATATATATTTCCTTTAAATTATACAACACATGTAAAGTATAAGATAAAATCGTCAGTCAAGTTTCTAAGAGAAGCACTGCGCGCTGTGGTGATGGCCAAATACATGGATACAATTCACATTGTAACAGACGTTAGCTCGGCTTTAACAAGATCGTGGAAGAGTCTCATTGTAGACATACTCTCCCTCAGGAATTTACTGAATTACAAAATAATCTTAAATCATTATTATAATGAAACATTTACTAAACTGTTCATGAGATCAGCGTTGTTCATTGGTGTAAAACATTTTAATGCCCTTCCATTGATATGCCGAAGTTCTGGAAGTCCATATATCATAAAAAAGGAAATATCTAATTATGTTAAAGCCGTTAAAGAGCGTGATGTTTTGGACATTTGATACTTTGTAAAGTCGATTTATATAATATACAGTTGTATACAATGCTACTATACGTGCGAAAAACAAAATTAAAAATGAGTATACCTATTTTATTGTAGCCTAGCTAGCAAACTTTTACTGATTATTTCGTTGTGTTAACGGATGTAGGCCATACTCGGGCATTTGCCCAGTGGCGTGATTTTTATAAATTGTTGTTATATTGTATATTGTCGCATTGTATTGTATTAAAATATATTCATATATTCATTCATATACTAATACAAATATTCCGTACTACCCTACGAGAAACAGTCATAAGCTCCCAATACCAGCGACCAGAAACAAGTATGGTGACCATACTAACTTAGTGTTTGTATCTAAATTATTTAACAGGATGCCTGATTACCTTAAAAATAAGCAGCGTATAAGTCAAGTTAAAAAATTAGTTAAAAAATGGCTCCAAGTCGTATAGCAACTCATAGCTCTCTTTTTTTTTAATAATACTTTTCCAATTAATTTACCTTATAATTTTTTACATAATATCTTTACCTTATAATTTTTATATAATATAATTATAATGATTGTTTAATTAATTTAATTAATCATTATAGTTCTATTATAATTTACTTATTTACCTTATAATATACCTTACCTTACCTATGTACTACATATATTAGAATCAAACCCGTAACAAACGGGAAACAAAAATAGTTATGGCATGTATTTGTTTGGGCCCAGGGCCTCATTGGATGTTGCATCCGGAGGTACCTGCGCCGATATGTTCTTTGTAACATACTATTTTCAATATATTTCCCTCACTTGGTGGAGTAATCAGTGAGGACAAAAAAATAAATAAATTAAAATAAAATAAGTAGGCCATGTTGACCAACCATACAGAAAAAAATACGTACAATGTAACTCCACTGCTCCACACGTCAACTTTGAAGCCCGAAAAGTTGGTAGCTCCGACTGCAACTTCTGGGGGCTGGAACGTTGGCGTTCCCTGACCAGTTGTACAAGAGTCTTCCGACATGAAAACATCTAATGCCTGCAACAATTTAAGCCCAGATTAAAATGGGCCAAAAAATATCCTTCATAATTTAGTTGCCCTGGTGTGATGCATGAGCCTCCGGCAGTCCTTCCTGTACTTCCCACTTTTGATAATTTAACACTTGCTATAGTACTAAGTTTGAAAACAACCTATTTGTATTATTATTATTATTATTATTTATTTATTTTACTTTAATTATTGTACTTTACTATAATTACTCTTTACGTTAACTTACAATTTTAAATGGTATGAATTAAACTGATTTGAAATTGAAACTAAGTTTTTTTTTGCTAACACAGACGTGAAATAGAAAACATGTTGCATCATCTACAGCGTTTACTGTGCGAGCCCCCGACAAGTTGATTAACTTGGGGGCCCACAGGTTATTTGTATTATAAGGGTATAATTGTTAATTTATAAATATATTCCTTCGGCGCAGGGGAGTACCGGCCGAAGAAGAAGAAGGACTTGTAGTGGGGCCCATTTGACCAACCATTGGACATCGAATATCGACTCCATCGGTTTTCGGACATTGGTATTGTTTCCAAATTAATTGAATGAAAATGAACCCACACCGGCTACAAATGCCAACGGGCAAGCTCGACTTAACCAAGTACGGGAACGAGTCAACTCAGCGGCATTGTTATTTTATATACTGTATATAATAAGCACCAAATGTCCCCCGTTAAACGCCTTTTAGTCTAGTTTAATGGGCAAATGACAGCACACTTCGGACCAGAATAGGTTGCATGCGAGAGCAGGACATTCTGTCAGAAAGTGTAATGACGTCTCCGGCTGCCACCCTTAGCATCGACAAAGCACTCCTGCTCCGTATCCGATCACTCCGATGTGATCCAATCGATAACAAAGCCATCGGTAAGTTAATATATAAAATTCTTCCATCTTACTTACCTCGGCGACGCCGAAATCGGAAATTTTTAAAGTCTCATCAAGCGATAGGAGCAAATTTCCAGGTTTAATGTCTTTGTGTACAATGCCCCTACTATGCAGGTACGTGAGTCCATCGAGGAGCTGCCGGAAGTAGCCATGAGCCTGCCATATGGGCAACTTCTTGTGCGGTGTCGCGTCCAGCAAGTCTTGCAGCCCGCCAATACAGTGCTCCATCACTATGTACATTTTTTGCTTTTCTACCACTTCCAACACCTCATATAATTTTATAACATGCTTGTGGTCCAGCCGTCTTTGTAACTGGATCTCTCTAAAACAAAACTTACATTACATGACATCTCTCAACCACCTGTATCCTACTGGGCAGTTTACAGCATCTAAGCGACTAAACTGCGATATGAGTACACCCAGCCACCGACCCCCCTATTATACAACACTCGTGGCTACTTTTATTGCTCGCAATTTTATAGCGGTTTGTGGCACGGTCAGGGACCACAATGTTCGAATGTGTATTTGCTATTGGTCGTAACCCTAGCACGTGGAAACACAGTTGGGCTGGTTATAATTCCTTTGTAAAGTATTGAATGTAATATAACATAATTTAATTTAGCGTATTTAAAGTTAATTTTAATTTTGTAATTTTTTGTCTTGTTGAAAAAAAAGGAATAAATATTGATTTGATTTGACTTTTAAAAAACCATGTACCATGGTATATATAGTAGGCTATGTTGTTATGAACATTTGTCTCATTTGTGTTTGATGCATATGCTTTGAGGTTGCCAAAACTTGTCGCATAATCACTTGCTGGTCTGATGAAAATTGGGCAAAGTGTGTGGGCGGATTTGCTGTGGCTATGATACAAATGTTACCTGTAGCTTGTCGAAGGACGATGCAATTGAATAGGCAGTGTAGACTTGAATTGGTTTGTATTGCAGTGCTTCGACTCAAGTTAGAGTAATTTAACACACAGTGGTTACAATATGAGCTGTGAGACGAGAACGATACATGCTTACAATTAATATTGAATTTGATCCAGCCTGCTTCCATATAGAAAAACCAACTCTGTGTCCACAGCTAAAGGAGCTGATGAGACACAGAGGGTAGATTAAAGATATTATTGAATAAGAGAAATAAATACGTAAAAGGAAGATTGAGGAATATTGAATTATCTGAATGTGAACAGCGCCATCTACCGGGAAAAAGGTGAAGCTGGAAGCAGACTGGTTATTACACATGTGGGACTAAGTGGTCCCCACATTACCCCCCTCCTAAGACTGGAAGTCGGAGAAATGTCGTGGAACGTGGACGTGACGACCTGAGCGAGTGGTGCGAGTCGGTGGTGTCGGCACGACGTCAGTGGCAGGAAGTGGTGAGGAGACCTTCTCCTGAGGTTTATCTTGAGCAGGATGCTGATGCGGGGGGTTGATCGTAGACTGGTGAGACGGTTCGTCTGTACTGGCATTAATGTAGGCCGGCTTGACCCTGTCCATTGACACAGTAACCGCACGACCGCGGCTTGAAATCGTAACTGTTTTGTCGGTGCGACTTAACACAGGGAATGGTCCCGCATAAGGACGTTCGAGGGAAGCACGGACGTGGTCTTGTCTCACGAAAACGTGCGTGGCCTTGGCAAGGTCTTGTGGGATGAATGTTTGATGAGCCCCGTGTCTCTTGACGCGAGTGGGGCGTAGTGAGTCGAATTTCCTTCGAAGTGAGATGAGAGTGTCCGCCGGACTCTGATTTGAAGGAGGAGTTGTCAGCATCTGTCCTGGTAGTTTTAATGGTTCACCATAGACCAGATCTGCTGGAGAAGCTTGAAGATCTTTCTTAAGAGTGGCGCGCATGCCCAGTAAAACTAGTGGAAGGGCTTCCGTCCATTTGTCATTGGCATGACACATAATGGAGGCTTTGAGTGAGCGGTGCATACGCTCTACCATGCCGTTGGATGCAGGGTGGTAACTGGTAGTCCGTGCATGGTGAAATCCGCATAATCGGGCCAGGTCAGCAAACAAATGGCTCTCAAACTGTCGGCCGCGATCTGTAGTAATTGTCTCCGGGCACCCAAACCGGCTGATCCAGCAGGAAATGAGGGTTCTGGCGACGTTTTCGGCGGTGATGTTCACCATAGGAGCGGCTTCCGGCCATCGCGTGAAACGGTCAACGAGTGTTAACAAATACGTGTAGCCTTCCGACGGTGGTAATGGGCCTACAATGTCGAGGTGTATGTGCTGAAACCGTCGGTCAGGCTGAGTAAAGGTTCCAATCGCAGTGAGGGTGTGTCGATGTATCTTGGACAATTGACAGTTGACACACAGACGAGCCCAAGCGCGGCAATCCTTACGGATAGAAGGCCATATGTAGCGTTGGGCAACCAGGTTAGCAGACGCTGCTATTCCTGGGTGATGTAGGCTGTGTAGGTGCTCGAAAAGTTGTCGACGTAATGGTTTGGGCACAAATGGGCGTTGTATGTCTTGACTAGAATCGCACGTAAGGACTGAATCAGAGCCCGGAATGGGAACATCAACGAGGATGAGGGACGTCTTTCTACTGGACCGAAGCTCTTTGAGTTCTCTGTCGTCTTTCTGAGCAGAAGAAAGTTGCTCAGGAGATACGGGAGTAGAGATTGCTTCGATTCTTGAGAATGCATCAGCGGCCAAGTTGTCCTGCCCAGCGATGTATTGGATGTCCGTGGTGAATTGAGAGACGAATTCCATTTGCCGCATTTGGCGAGGTGAGCAACTTGTTTTTGGATTCTGAAAAGCGTGCGTCAACGGTTTGTGATCGGTATACACGACAAAAGCGCGCGCTTCTAGCAGGTAACGGAAATGACGAATGGCGTCGTGTACCGCAAGCAATTCGCGATCGTAGGCGGACCATGTTCGTTGGTTTTCTTTAAGTTTCTGCGAGAAGAATGCCAATGGCTGCCAATGATCGTTGATCCGTTGTCGAGGGTCACCAATGTAGCTTGTCGAAGGACGATGCAATTGAATAGGCAGTGTAGACTTGAATTGGTTTGTATTGCAGTGCTTCGACTCAAGTTAGAGTAATTTAACACACAGTGGTTACAATATGAGCTGTGAGACGAGAACGATACATGCTTACAATTAATATTGAATTTGATCCAGCCTGCTTCCATATAGAAAAACCAACTCTGTGTCCACAGCTAAAGGAGCTGATGAGACACAGAGGGTAGATTAAAGATATTATTGAATAAGAGAAATAAATACGTAAAAGGAAGATTGAGGAATATTGAATTATCTGAATGTGAACAGCGCCATCTACCGGGAAAAAGGTGAAGCTGGAAGCAGACTGGTTATTACACATGTGGGACTAAGTGGTCCCCACATACCCATAACTTACTATAACGAAACTGAAATTATGAATATGTCAGGCAGCTAAGGTTAAAAATTACAGCCCGAGGAAATGCCAAACCTTAGGAGTACGGCAGGAATCAAAACGAATCCACACAGTACTAATTAAGGCTCAACTAGACTCAAGTCGTACTAATTAAGGCTCAACTAGACTCAAGTCTAACTCATCCGGGTTCGATAAAAAAAGTCAGAACTCAAGTCAGGGAGGGGCACACTGCTTTTTATTAAGACTTGAATTGGGCTAGACCTATTCGCCTAATTGGCTTGTTCGTTCTCTCTAAGCATGCTAATTACTAGGAGAGAGGAATATTGTAATTAGCATACAAATTGTTTTACAACTAAAGCCAAACGAGACCAATTTTTCTTTTAACACTAAAAATGCCGGCTTTGCTTCGGGAAGGTAAACGGCTCGGTTAATTCGAGACTTTCTGTTACCTGGCAACATTTTCTTCGCCATTCATAATTTTCCGAAGCTTCTTCTTTTTGAGTATCTTGACAGCTCGTCTGCAAAGAGTCTCCGAGTCGAGCACCTCCTTGACTTTGCCATAACTACCTTCGCCTAGCATCTCGCCCATCACATATTTTCCTATCATTTTACACTTTTTCCGCTTCTCATATATAACCTGGTCCGAATCCACCTTGTGGAAGCGAAGGTTGAGCATGCTCTCGTCGTCATTATTAAACCAGTCCTCCATCACAGCACACAACACAACAATCACACCACCATTTTTAAATAAACATTCATACTGTATTACTGTCGTCTGCTTGTATTCTGCTAGTGCGATAGTGGCGCCCATTTGAAATGGCGGGAAATTTAAAAACATTTATAAAGTTCCTGGATTACATTATTTTATTAAGAAATTATAATAATAATAATAATAAATGTATTTCGTTTCTTCAATATTACATATACAGTGATATAATGAAGTAGGGGTGGCCCAAAGGATTTCTCCCGTGCTGGGGCCCCCTTAATACAAGGTTTTTGACAGTTAATAATATGTGCTCACTCCATCGTAAATTGTGGTCTATAATGGTCCCTAAGTATTTGTATTTATCAGTTTTAATTATTTCTCGGCAATTGTAACAGTTGTTTAGAGCACAGTCATGTCCATGAAGTATCATTTGCTGGTTTTCAGGTTGCCCAACAACCGTGTTGCTGAAAAATTGTCATAATACCTTATTAATCGACTGTTAATTATACATAGTGTGACCAAACATTAAAGAAAAACCCGCGAAAAATAATATTTCGGGGGATTGTTAAATAAATAAATAATGACTAATTTTTTAGCTGAATTATTATTACCCATACCCAAATGCGTTATATCGGAGAATTGTCTTCTTATCGAATGATTGATAAAATTATAAATTATTTGTAGATCAGCTATGCTTTACTGCTAGATGATGAAAGCGGCCAATGGCCATTTCTATTAAAAAAATGGAGCTCTTCATAGCTGTTATTTCATAGGCGAAGTAGTAGAGTAGTATATTTTAAAATGTGCAGGCAGATGTTAAAGGTTGTCTTAGGCCCGCCGTTTACTCTAAATGCGATTCGAATCATTTTAAAAGGAACCTAACCGAAATAATTAAGAGGATTTAGAAAAACTAGACTTGGCTATAGATTCTACGTCTATACGGGGAGATTACTTCAACCTAAGTCAGTTTAATGTCAGTGTTAGGCCTATATACCTGTACATAATACTGCAATATACCTATTGAGTATTGATTAAAGTGAACCTTATGAAAGGTCCTTACAATTATAAATTCATGCGCTTACCAGAGGAGGAACGAACTTCATAACATTAAATTTACTTATTAGGGTTTTAGGTTGTTAGGTTTAGGCAACATTCGGCGGACCTATAGGCATCAAATATCGTAGGTGAGTTCTCACCTGCTCAGTCCTTAATTCAAGCCTCATTTGTCTTGGTACTCAGGCTTAGGCCGCGCCATTGGGTGTCCGTGCCACAGAACAACATAATAGGGCCTATATATGGTCCGTGCCTTGGTGTCGATCTCAGAGCTGATTTACAAAGTTATCTACAGTAAATCAACCCTTCAAATACTACTAGACGTGTACATTAGCAGTAGGCCCACCAAGTTTCTATCTCGCTTGGTAAAACAGCACCACTCAAACCTCAACACTCACATACCGTAATGTTAAATGACTGCTAATTGTGGATCCAATTGAAAGTCGCCATGTATTGTTCTTTACCAATGCAAACACCATACACAATTAAACTAAATACACAACGAACTATGACGGATTTCGTGTTATGGAAAGAAAGACATGAACAAATGGTCGGAAAAGGGATTTGAACCTGAGTATCCACCTTGCCGTCCACTGCACCAGATTCGTCGCCACCTTAAATATAAAGTCCAATCTGCTCACTGATACTCGTAATTTAAAGAGCCGCAGTACCGCCTATAGCCTACTGACTGTGCAAAGGTAAAATAATGAATAGTTTTTTTAATTGAGAACTCTCCTTTCGTACTTATTTAAATAAATAAATTAAAGATAGAAACATCCAAATCCAGGTAGAATTAGAATGTATACTTCAGGGTGACATCTTCACATTTCCGTTCATTTTTACATGTCTTCCATTCTGTAATTCCCTTGCCTGTAGGGGCTTTCTAAAAAGTTAAATATATGCTCTGTGCCTCTAATTGTTGTTGTATATTAAGGTATATGATGCATACAATATTAGGGATCTCGTGTTGATCAATCAGCGCTTTCAGCAACCCTTATTACGACTTCGTAGACTACACATGCTAACAAATGGTCCCGCCGCCAAGCCATGCATTTTTGCTCTGAGTGCTGACTCCTCGCGACAGCCTCTAAAAGGGGAAATTTCCCACCAACTTCCAGAAAACGTTCTAAATTTATGGCACTGTTATTGGTTGGATTCAAATGAACTCAGCAGAAACTTTCAATAAGATGGTAAAATTGTCTACTCTCAGCAGAACCAAGTTGTCTGGGGGTCACAGTTACTCGAAGGAGTTTTCTGGAAGTTCGTGGGAACGGGCCTAAAAGCCTGGCAAACTTTGCCGGTTCCTCGGTCCAAAAATTAATTGAATCTAAACCTAAGAGAAAGCTGATGAAGAAAAGAAAGAAAATTGTCTTTTTTCCATAGGGGCGAATTTTTGGCTCACTCTTACAATTAACCTACGTCATCTGCCTCCAGCCGTGAAAGTCTTTGTAATTACATTGATTGAATGAATACCTACCTATTTTTTTCCTTATAAAATAAAATAAATATTGACTTTTTTTGTTCTATTACTAAGCCAACCTAGCGAAGTTAGAGCTATAAAGCCCTCCCTTGCACTAAACTACGAAGACCCGGGACCGCCTGCTTTACATGCCCAGAAAATGTAGCAAGTGTGGGATTCGAACCAACAACCTTTCGGGTGAAGTCGGGGTCAATACTACTACTCAACATATCCTCTACAATATTACAATAGTACCTAAATTATAATGTAGCCGAAAAACACAAAATTGGTGTTTTTAATTTGTATTTAATTTACCAATTTACAAGTTATTACGGTTTCTTCCATACCCAAGCTAGAGGACAGTTTCAGTCCTATGAGAATTTTTTTTAGTGCTGGTGCATAGATCTTGCACCTAAACTGAATCATCTTTAGTATAAATCTATCGATAGGTTTGCAGCAAATCTTTCTTCCATTTTTCTCCCTTCATCTCTGCCCTGTTCTCTTGAATTCCAAATACGGTCCGCACTTCATATTTTGCATGTGGTCTTCTATACGTAGGCCTTCCTTGGTCGACCCCTTGCAATGGCACCATTCACTTTTGGCACTTCTCACGCAAATGGCGGTAATTAGGGATCTTGTTCGTTTATCCTTCGGAGCAACTCATAGTTTGCTACTTTGCTATCGGATCTCTCCATGATTATAAGGAACAGAAATTTGCTGAATAATCAAATTCTTGAAAACATTGTGTATGAAGATAAATTGGTCACCCCCAGATTAATCGGTTGTTATTTTATTTTATTTAATTTACAACGTAAGCTATGAAGATAAAGGTCTATGGAAGTTGTAGAGGAATACGGTACTTCATACACAATATCATAGGATATTTTTAATTTTTGGTAGGTACTTCTTACTGCCATTTGACTTTACACAATGATGGAAATTTTAGTTCATTTAATAACAACAAAACACCAACAATTAAAAATGTTGTGTATAAAGTAGTCCTTCCACATACTAAATCTTTATATTAAGTAATTTAACCTAACAACCGATTTAATCCAGGGTGACCAATATCTACAATATGTTTCACATCCTCTTAAATAACAATTAAAACAGACAGATTTTTGTGTAATTCAGGGATGGCCAATAACTACAGCCAGTTTCCTCTTAATTATATAATATTTAAACGGTATATAAGTACTGCCCTGTGCTTAAGGACAATTTTCGCGCCAGAATATATGATCCCTTCATGACTTAAAATTAGAAACATACTTGGCTTGGCGGGAACATTTATTAAAGGTCACTTCTCTTCTAACTATAGAACTCTAGTCTGAAAAGGAATGAAAGTATCGCAGGTTATTACAAGTTGCAAGCCGGAATAATGAAGCGAAGAAAAGAGTAAATGCATAGACAAGAGAAAGAGACACTCGTACAAAAGAAAATTGTATTTTTTTTACTTTGAAAACAAACACCAGTAAGGTTAGATTAAGTATAATGCGTTTGGATAGCTGATAGACACAAGCATTGTAGAGTTAGGGAAGAAATGGGGAAATATTTGCACTATACTACTACATTTAAATACAATACGCAGCTATAGTCAATGATTGTCCCTAAAGAAATATCTAGCGATTACGATCAAGTTCTGGGCCTAAACATTAAAGCAGAAACAAATTTTTAAAATCACGACTTCGTCCCTTCCGTTCTATTTGACTTAAGGTGAGCTACTGCGCAAGAGCAGACCGCCATAGTGCTTTGTTGTTGACATGGAAGGATGTCATGTCAAGGTCACCTTATTAAAATAACTAGTATAGTGGAGGAGCGGCAGGTAAATGCTAAAAATAAAAAAGGCGGTTGAGCCGATATAGCTCCCGGTAGAATAGCCTCGGAATTGTCCACTTATACAAAATATATAGGAATACTTAATTCATTATAGGCCCTACAGTGCGATAAAACAAAATGGCGGAATCTGTAAATGTGCAGTTGCTGCACCATGAGTCAAATTTACCACGGTCTTATATTACAAACATTATTCGTTAAAATTAACACAAGAAGAAGGCTAAAATGACACAAAGGCACCCGAAAATATATATATAGTATATACTGTCTAAGAAGACCCAGAACTCGTATGTTAAGCTTATGACTACAGATAAAGATGGAGATAAGAAAATACAAGACAAGCTTAGTATAACGGCTAATATAACCCCTATAGAAGCAGAATACCCATTTTTACCAAGTAAACAAACAATATTGGCAAATATATTTTATTCATATTAAATTTTCTAATATTCGATAAAGTAATAATTTTTCAATAAATATTACACATTATAGACGAATGGTTTCATTTTTAAATAGTGACAGCATACAATATTTGTAAGCAATGATGTACACACTGACAAAATATGTATTTCCTGTTAGTTATAGATAGTAAAGTCAGAGTAGGAATATTGTATCTCCATCATATTAAATAATTAAAATGGGGATGTTCATTTGAAAATTATAATTAATAATAATAAAATAATATATATACAATATATAAAATATTATAACATAAGACTTATTTTATTTTTGACAAAAAAAAAACTTGTTAATTGCTTTTAATTCATTACATTAACAAAATACATTACTCATTACATTGTAATAATAATAATGTTTTTATTGGATAAGACGATGAAGCGCCCCCAAGCTTGGGGGGGGGGGGGGGGGGCAGGCAGCTGTTCATGTTTTACTTACGAGCGATTTTCACGCCCCAGTAAGTTTAGCCTACTAAGAGCAAATGGACTCCAAAATTTTCCGTTTTATTCGCACTAAGTCACATTTATCATGACATTTAAATAGTAGAGTTATAAATAAGAAGTTATAAAGTAGAAGAAATGTTTCTCTTAATTTTGATACGTAGTATGTGGCCGTGACTAACACAAATTGGCCACAGTTATAGAACTCCTTGGACTTGGCATCCTTAGTGACTATTATTTCTTACAAATCAAGTTCCACAACTGTGGCCGATCGGTGTCAGTGACTGCTATACAACGTGCATCAAAGCACAGAGGAGTACTTTTTCTGGTTTATATTCCACCTTATTTATCGCTCTACGATCGATATTTCATGTGAAATATGACTTTGCTCAAAATTGGAAAATGGAGGCCCCAATTGCCCTTAATATTTGTAGTTAAACAAGTCACCGTAGGGTTATTTATATTTTTTTAAAAAACAATGACCGCTTGGTATGTATAAAAACAACAAAGCTTCTCTGAGCTTTATCAACGATTCTCAACAAATTTTTCTATGACATGCGTTCAATACTTTTAGGAAAGCAATAAATGCTATATGCGTACATCATTCTTACAAATGCTGCACCCAAATCGGTTAGAGCTGTCCCAGGCGAAACTGATAACAGCTTATACGGATAGAAAAAGTAGCCAGTTTGAATAATAATCCTGGTTAATACCATATAAATTAAATTAACGAGAATGGTCGGACCCATAATATCCCTTACGGGGCACCCGTTAACCATAAGCGAACTATCAGATATAAGTACCCACTTAACTAATATTGAAGTCTTAAACACTGCATCACAGCAAAATGGATACCTGGGTCCCTTCAAAACTCTGTGCTTAGCTTGTGTAGGTTTCGCAGCCAACGAAATTTCGTACTTTTCTTGTGTAGGCTCACCAGCCGCCATATTGATAACGGTCTGCAGCCCCGCGATGGTTCATACAATGTTTCAATAGAACAAATAATGATATAATTATACGGTACACAGTGTACATGCATTAATAATCAATATTGCTGGCTTAATGCAGCCTATCTGCTGCTGAGCATAATAGCAAATTAGGCAGTCGCAAAATTGCCACGAAATACCTCATACAAACAATTTCAAAATGGCTGCTTGTTCAGTTCCGTTAAGCCAATTTCCGGTTCAACCATACAACAAGTACGAATAGATACTACTTGGTCCAACCACCGCACATATTTTGGCACAGCTGCAGGAACGGTTTGTCGTGACGTGCACCTTGATTCCCGATAGCCAGCTGTCTACCTCTTTGACGACCCTATCCCTGGCAAAAGTAAATGGCAACACCATCACCAGCCATTCCTTCACGACTCTACCAAAGACATTGAATAATAGATGGAATATTTCGCAAGTAACAACATCATCAGTCATTCCTTTGGATTTCAACCAACGACGTTAAAAAGAATGGATTGAGTGTTTCACTACCGGTAGTTAATTATTAGATGAAACATAGAAAACAGAAAAAATTACGCCTACGGGAAGATAAGGACAATCCTTTATCCTCCGTGATTATTCTCGAAGATACTATGGTGTCATTTGAGACCACAGACTAACAAAGAAAATAGATTGAAAGATCCATAAATTAATATTCGATGAAAAATATGAGTCCAAAGGCTTATGTGTCAATTGTGAGAGTGGGCCGAAAGGCAGGGCTTTTGCCCTGTAATTCTATGGATCTCTATTAGGTCCCCGATGACATTTTTTTTATTTTTTCAACAAACCACAAAGAATATTGTCACTAATATTATTTATTTTATTAGATGAATATTTGAGCATGCGATCGTGCCAAATTAAATCATTGAAATTATTAGGCCAAGGCGTTAACGTCCGACAGGGGCGAGTTCAGGAAATTGGTTTGAGGCGGCTGCGCACGCGGCACTAAGGGGGAAGAAGCAGAAGAATTTATTAGGCAATACTGTTTTCATCAATAGACGAGATCTCCTATAATAATTCAATTAATATTTTTTTTAAACTACAATACTAGTAGAGATTCATTTCCTAATCGAAATATTTGCATAGCAGACTAATGTAATGAATTGATAAATAATACATGGTAATACCAAATTAAATAGGTTTTAACTGTATTTAAAAATACTGTATAGTGTATATTAATTATTAATGGCGGATTTATTAATTTACGTCCACTCAGTCTTTTGGGACATAATGCCAATTTTTGACAGTGCATCTAGGTGTTAGGAATATATATAATTCCATCAATATTTAACTCATGGATCGTCAAATTTAACAAAGAATTCTAGAGATATATGCAAAACTCCATACCATGTGAGTCATTAGAACGTACGATGCCATACAGTTAACAGGAAGCCGCAAGTTTATTAATTAGCACGTAGTAGAAACATAAGCTGACTGCTTAGCCCTGTCTATGCATATGGCAAGGTATTTTCTTATTTGTGTAAAGAAGAGACCACAAAATATAATATCAATTCTTCACAAGAACATCGAAGCATGCCACAAAATTAAGTTACATATGGGACACGAACCCACGTCCTTTACATTAAGTGTCCAATACTTTACCACTACGCTAGACGGTGCTGCCATCTTTCGCCAAAGACCGGATCAACCTGTTCGATAGGAACTCGACATTTTTTTTAACAAGGAGAAACGGGTCGCTAACTAAAACACTAACCCCATAAAGTCTACCAATCTAACACAAACAATTAACGTTACCCTTAATAACTACATGTACTAACAACGTATCTAAGATATTATTTTAAAAATTTGGCTTCCATTAAAGTTAATAATTGAACATTGTATTTGTAGTTTAAAGAGAGAGATTAAAATGATAGCATTTTGGTCGATAGCAAGTCATAGTGAGCCAGCAGACAAAATTTTGAGTGTTTATCAAAATCTCGAAGGATTATGGGTGTTTCTTGATTTGTAGCTCCTGTGTTATACGGTTACTTAATAGAATGAACCTTACGATATGGTAAACAAGGCCTGTATACATATTTATCAACAGTTTTTGGGTGAAATATTTTCTGGGCCATACTATTTGCTGTGCATATATTGGAGAGATCGTGTCCCTAATGCCGAGGTCCTGAGGTTAAGAAACGGAAACAAACATACTTCGGCCATGTGATGAGGAACGAAACGTATTTCCTTCTGCATGTTACAATCCAAGGGAAGATAGAAGGACTGAGGGCTCCCGGCAGATTAAGAACATCCTGGTATTAATACATGCGGCAAGAACACGACATTTCTTTTCAGAGCAGCAGTCTGGTCCAAATTGCCATGATGATACCCAATTTTAGCTAGAAGAGGCATTTAAAGAAGAAGATACTATGTACAGATGTATGTCCCTTAGAAACTAGGCTGCCAAATCAGTCCATGAGAATCCCTCAAACTTTCTTTAAAAATTCCCCAAAACCTGAGAAATACCTCGTAATTTAAAACCAGAGAAATTCGTCTATAAGCTACGCACAAGAGGAATTTATGTACAGTGTGACAGCCCCAAATACGTCACAAAAAATTTCCTTCGTAATTACAAAATCAAATTCAGAAAGTGCCCTGCCTGAAACATGTACAATAAAGATATAATAAAGTCATATTGATTGAAGCTCACTATGGCCCCATAGAGACCTTGTATAATATTATTGGAAATGAGATCCTCTATTATACAATACATATTATATGCAATATAATAGGTAGCCTAACTAAATGTCATGCCATGTAATTAGTAAAAAAAAGTTTTGTAAAATGCGGCGATACGGGAGAGAATAATGATCTCCACAAAAATAAGTAAAGTATTAACAAAATTGCTATCATTCGCAAATCTAACCTAGCAAATACCTTACTGTCTTAATACAATATTAACAATCGGAAACAATAAATGCAAAAATTATTTTTATCCACTAAAATACTGATTAATATGCATATGCAAATTATGCAGGGATTTCGGGTTGAATCATGTAAAAAGAGATGCATTTGTTTATTTCTAGATTACACACACAAGAATAACCTTTCATAGTCACTGGCCAGTATAATTGTTGTAAAGTTTGTATTCGCTATGTAAAAATATGCTCTTTAATATCTTCACAATCATTTTTACAGTGTGACACGAGACAAATCCATAATTAATATATATCCATTAAATACGATATGTATACTACTTTAACTGGCCCATTCAGACATGACAACATAACACGCAACAATAAAGGTTTTCCTTTGTAAAAATCTTCCGTCTTCCATTAAAAAATGAGAAAAATGTGCACAAAAGAAACGTATTTCAATGTAAAACTTAATGCTTTAAAAACATAAATTGCAATTTTTTTTTCTTTCGTAAATTTACGTTTTTCGCAATGTAAGTAATGATAGCTCATAACAATGCTACAAGACGTGAACTAGGCAGATAATGAAATTGTTATAACTAAAAAATAAAAATAAGAGAAACATACAAGGTTTCCATGTTGTAAAACCATTCCCATCGTTGACGCATCTCTTTTTACAAAATCTCTTGCAAGCCTAAAATTCCCGCACGAATACATTGCGTTTAGAAGATATGCCGGGACATGATATGAATCAAAAAAACCCCGAGATATGTGTGACACCATCGATAAAAAGACAATCGTACACATCCACTACCCATTTTCTTGTACAAAGACAAATTTCACATGAAATATTGATCGTAAAGCCATCAATGAGATGTAGTAAAAACGAAGTAAAGCTCCTCTACAATTTGATATGCATGGTATACCATTCAACCACCAGACCACTCATACCAACCTCTTTTAAAAAGAAAAATTTGATGACTAAGTGATTGGCCCAAAGTCCTCCGTAGAAAGTTTATTTTTGATTGATTGATATTTAAGATTGACGAGGATCGTATAATCGATGACTCGAACATGAATATTCACTGTAAATTTGACTTTGTACAAAAACCGGATAGTGAGCGGTACGATTTGCTCATTAAAAAGTCTTTTTTTACACAAAAACCCAATTCTGTGAATACAAAATCTTAAAACCTAAACTCAATTTATATTTAATAAAAGTTTAAAATACTGAACCATCAGAAAATACTATTCCTTAAAATTACAACAATCAGATCATATTTTTTTTCAATATATATAAAATCAAAAGTTACCATCAGATTCTGCAGCAATTATAGAAGAAATAAAGAATTATATGATAAGTGTATGCAAACCAGGCTGTACCCTGTAAGTGTAAGCCACCACTAATGTTTATCCTAAATAATAGTAGAGAATACTAGCGTATGTACACAATACCAATTTAGTATAGTACCAGTGCGTTAGGATTTCACATTTTAAATACTCGATTTGGAGAAGGAGACACGGAGATGATTTGATTCACTCAGTTGGAAATTGTGCATTTTCTGAAATAAATATAAATATAAATGTAAATATGTGTTCACAAACAGACGCTAAGGCACTATATACCCCGGTATTGTCATCCGCCACTTTGAATCTTAATTGGTATGTAATGTAAGAAAGTAAAAGATTAAAAAGAACGAAAACACGTTTTAGTATTTCTTTATTAAACACTTCCCTAATTGGTAAATTGGATGACAATACCTGTCTAATATAGAGCCCTAATGTTCACCATAATATTCGGAGCAACAAGTTACTAATAGAAAGTCTTACCTAAATACTGCAATACTAACTTACAACTAGTGCCCTACGAATCCAATGTAGGGTTTCTCTCGTGACTTCATGGAAACGAAACATAATGTGTAGAGTAGTAAAATTAAACGACTTTGCACAATTTCCACAAAAATATATATAATTAAAAATTAGTTGCAGCTGTTTCGGTGTTACACCATCATCAGACTTACAAGTTTCTACCTAACATTAAGCTCTAAACCAATGGGATGGGAGGTGGGAGGGGAACAGTGGCAGCCAGGTCGAGGAGTGGGGAGGGATGAATGAAAGTTATGTCCTTTACTAGATTACAACGATTAAACAATGTTTTTTTTTAAATTTCAATACACTCGAATCTGTCTAATAGCTTCCCCTTCCTGCAGTCATGTAAAATTTTAAAAGTTGAGAATTCCGAAGTATGTCCAGAGGTAGTTAAGTGTTCAGCGCAAGCTGAGTCGCAATCTTGTTTATCAACTGCCCGGCGGTGCCCACTAATCCGATCTGTTTGGCCAATGTAAGTAGCATTGCAGTTTTTTTTTTTTTTTTTTTTTTTTTTGCAAGCACGTTACCACCTGGCCATCGAAGTCGATAATTATAGTTATCACAGCACAGTTGGTAAACACCTGACCTTCTGGAATTCTCAACTAAGTCCTTACAATTAATAAAAGTCTTGCCTTTTTCAACAATGTCTAACTTAGGCTAACAGCTGTAACTAATTTTTAATTATATATATTTTTATGGAAATTGTGCAGTCGTTTAATTTTACTACTCTACACATAAAAACTAGTGCCACTAACATACCGGTATACAAAAATAATAATAAGTAAATAATGCAAATAGGCAAGTAAGATGTCAGTTCTATTAAGAAACTCTGCCAGATAATAGTAGCAAGCTTTAATAGGAACTTCTTTACAGAATTGGCAAATGGCTTAATGTCAGCTATGGATTTCAGGTCCTCCGGTAGCTTGTTATACATGTATATAGGGAAACATTCTCTTTGTCATAGCTAAATTGACGGGATCAGTTTTGCAGCCTGCTACTACCCCTCATAGAGTATCCATGGACTAGATTCTTTCTCACACATTCTGACGTTACGTTACGTAAAAACAAAATTTGTACAATTGTACTAATAAATAGAAGATGTAACGATATTGTGAAACAGTTCTCGACAAAATTGTCTAAATGGCTTTGACGTGATTATGCGGATTGCTCTTTTTTGGAGCCAAAGAATTCTCATTACAAAACATAATAAAATAAAAAATCATCATCAAGTAATTTTAACCCTATAGGACCATGGCTGCTATTTTTAGCACTATGTTAAAATTGGCTATTCCACCCAGAGATATAAAATAGAATTGATGGTGTCATTAGCTAAGTAAGGCCGATAACGGTGAAACGTAAGGGGAAATGTCAAACGTTGGCAAAGGAATTAAGGAAATGTGAGTTTTTGTGGTCGAACCCAAAAATAATAAAATAAAATTGCGGCAAATGAACAGTCCAGCAGGCAGGCTTGCCAACAGAATCCGGCGCAGTGGGTTACTGACTTACGTCTTACTGTGCACTTGACTCGCAATCGAAATAGCTTTATTATTACTGTGATTAGCTTATGGCGAGAACCTTCAAGCTTAATCTCAGTCACAAAATTTTGCCGCTTCATTGTTTACACTGCTGATACTCATCTTACCCACCTGACTCTACCATATTGTTTTTTCATTAATTTGGAAAGATTCCCTTTAGCAGTATATTCGTTAGTTACATATACTTCTTTAAAAAAAAAAAAAAACTTACAATGAGAGCCAAAACGGCATCGTCGACGGTCAGAAGCTCCAACAGCGCCATCTTGCGGTCTTTGGGAAAGAACTTGAAACCTTTCACTCCGAAGTTTTGCTTCTCGAAAGCTTCTCGAATCTCCTCTTCTGATACAGTCGGTCTGTCAAACAATGCGAAACTACTGTTACTTACAATCCCCAATTTTTTCTACAAATTTATATAGGCCTAGTATAAGCTTAATTAAGTGCAAGATTTACAAAATGAAAAAAACAGCAATGGGTGAGCGAAGAAGAGGCTTGAACGGGGAGATAGACGAGGCCACAGGAAAAAGACGAATAACAAAGAAGAGATACAGAAACCAGATTGAGGACAGTCTCAGGAGGGTGGAATAGGAACCCGGAGTCAGTACGGATGAGCGATGAAGAGGCTTGAACGGTGAGATAGAGGAGTTCACAGGAAAGAGACGAATAACAAAGAAGAGACACAAAAACCAGATTGAGGACGGTCTCAGAAGGGTGGAACATGAACCCGGAGTCAGTACAGGATTTACTTATAATTGTAGAAAGAATGAGACGCAACTGATCCACAATAAAATATATTAAACGTTTAATATATTTTATTGTGGATCAGTTGCGTCTCATTCTTTCTACAATTATAAGTATGATGAAGTTCCACGAAGTCACTTTGGAGAATCTCACTATGATCAGTACAGGATGGTCAGGGAAAACGAGATTACAATAGTCAAGACTTATAAAAGGAAAAGGCAGCAGCGGGTGGGCGAAGAAGAGGCTTGAACGGGTGGGGGGATAGAGGTCACAGGAAAAAGGAGAAAAGACCAAGTAACAGGTACACAAACCAGATTGAGTACGGCCTCTCGAGAGTAGAATAGGAGCCCGGAGAACCCAGAACCTGACCTGAATGATCAGGAAAAACGAGACTACAATAGTCAGTGTGGTCCATACTTATAAAGGGAAAAGGCAGCAGCGGATGAGCGATGAAGAGGCTTGAACGGGGAAAAGACACCAAAACCAAATTTAGTACGGTCTGAGGAGGGTTCCAACCCGGAGGAAGTGTCGTATAATAAGAAGTGGAAGAGACGGGAAGGAATTGAGGAGGCTCATATATCTAACCCGGGGGGCTGGAGATGATAAATACAGATGATGATAATGAAGTCCTACTTAATATTTCCATTTACGTCAATTTATCTGTCAATAACAATATAATTTCAAACTTACGGAATGTTGCTGAGATGGAGGGTAGAACTGGGCGGGTAAATGTTCTGGTAATTCTTGCTGCCGGGTTTCTTGAAGCGGTGCAGCGACGAGTTGATGTAGTCTTTGGTGAGGCCTGCGTCTGGCTGGCCGTCGCGCGGCAGCTGCACCACCTGGTGCTTGCTCGGCATCACGTTCATGTTCTTGCCGAACACGCGCAGCTTATCCAGGTGAGTCATCGCTGAAACAGTCAGTCAATCCATATACATAAATGGATAAGATGGAGATCGGTCAATATAGAAGCAACAACACCTTGCTTTCTTTGCTTGACTTCAAGTTCTTGCCAAACACACGCAGCTTGCCCATGAGTCTTCGCACCAACGTCATTTATTCTTGTTAAAACAATGAATGTTATCGCATGTTGCAGTACTGATACCTAGACGAATGTTGTGGAAACCCGGGTTTAGCAATTGGAATCGGCGCCTACAGGTACCCCTAGGAATCCTCAAGAAATAGCCCCGAGAAAGAGCTCTGCACGCCATTAGTATGGCCAACGATTTTCTGCAACACCGTCTGCCCAGAATCGGGGGGGGGGGGGGAGGGGGGGGGGTGGTGGTCGGCAGCTCTATGTGCCCCTCTGCTCGCTGGAGGAGGATACTGGAGACCACCTACCCTACTAGAGGATGGGGTTGACTATGTAACCTCGTATATCGACGATGGCACTGGATGGCTGAACCGCCGAGCACCCAAGAACGGTAGTTGGCTGAAGTACGAGTAAGAAGTACGCAAGGTGTCAGCAGGTCGATTTCTGGTTTTCTGAGTATAATTATTAGTGAAGGGCTTTTTATGGACGTAGGCCTGCCTACCTGTAGTGTGGCCCATTGAACCTTGTCCTGCCAACGACCCCATCCGCTTTCTGACATTGTTTCCGAATGAATTTCTAGCCCTTGTCAAACTAATTCACTCCTCGATGTCAAACCACACCGGCTACATGTACAAATTGGCAAGCCCTGACATGCCATTCACATTGTAACAGCCAATTATGGGGAACGAGTCTTCTCTTAGTAGTATATGAACACCTATGTATAACTGCCACAGACCTCCCGGGACAGACGGACAGACAGATTTAGTGAAATAAGGCAGATTTCAAAATACTTTGTAAACAAGAAATGAGCGAGTCAATTTGAAGGAATAAATTAATTCCCGTACCACAAGATATGAAAATGAGATGAAAAATACACAAAAAATGAAAGCTAGTAAATTTACATTTTCTCACAAAAATAAAGTAGTGGTTCGGAATCCACTATAATCAGGAGGTCCACCCTGTCAGTCAACTCCCCTTTCCCCCGAGGTTATGGAGTCTGCCCTTAGGGTGCCTCAAGTTAACAAACAGACTCACTCCCCCCGCCAGGCTGGCAGGATTGCTTAAAACAGAAATGCTAAAAGCAGGTGTTAAAACAACAACAAACACATTTTCTCACCGGAAATATTATTAGAAATAATTATATACAATATATAAGAAACCCGATAAAGTGCCTTAATCTGATTTCGTAGGATAGTAATGAAGCCGTCAGAAGAATAGACTACTTTTCGAGAAAGCTTATATTTTTCATGAACTTCTCCTCCGACTACTTCCATATCTTAGCGGCTGTGGAACGAGGAATTACATAATTCCGTCAAAATACACGGTCACTCCTTGTTTACAAAATATTTCAAAATCCATTTTTAATACAGTATATCAAGATTATTTATCCACTCACCAATATGTGCCTGCAATGGCTCGGCCATCTGGACGAGGGCGGAGTCTTTTTTGTTGTACAAAATTTTGACACGCTGCACATCACCGTAGACACCTGAAATCATCATCAACCCCCCGCAAATTAAACAAACAGACAAACAAACAATAATTAACTGAATCAGTTTACATGCACACCACAGTCTGCATTTACTTTTCATTCCTAACATCAACATGCAATGCAATCCTCTTAATAAACGCTGCTACGTCAGATAAAAAAAAATGAGTTGACTGAAATTTTTCTGTACGTTTAGGGTTTTACATAGAACAGTCGCGAGTAATGGCATATTTCCCGCCAAATCGATTATTTCAAACGGAGAATATTCGAATCAAAATCCAACGTGGTGGGCCTCCAAAAATACCTCGCTGTGATTGGTGCGGCGCAATTGATTATGGCAACCCATTCTTATCTATGTGAAGAAGTGCACTACATCATATTTCATTTTAGAAATAGACTTGCATTCCTTTGTGAAATTTGAGCACTTCTCCCCATAAGATAAATAATGGCAATTGGCAATTGCACCCCACCAATCAGAGCGATGCATCCTATCCGAAAGTTGTCCTTAACGAGACACAAATTTGGCTGTTTATTTAGGTTAAATTTGGTTTAATTCAATAGAAACTTCAACGTAAAGCACAAAAAGAGTCCGTTTTTTCCATTGAAATGGCAGAAGAAAAAGTGCTCATAAATGAGAAGAAACGCTATGAGAATATCCCACAGCAGAGGACAAAAAATGATTCTAATAATATAACGCAAAGGATGAATTTAGATGTAAATAGCCAAGGTACTAAAGAGAATGAAGAGGGAAAAGAAGCAGAAAGAAAAAAAGATGGAAATTGTAATATTTAAGTTATCAATGAGTACAAGAAGGCCATGCTTCGGAGGGCAGTAAAGCAGGCGGTCCCAGACCTTCCTAGTTGAGTGTAAGAGAGGGCTTTATAGCCCTAACTCCGCTAGGTTGGCTTAGTAATGCAACAAAAAGTCAACATTTATTTATTATTTATTTATAGAATCTATAAAAAATGACCAATCAAAAATGAGGCCAACTAACCCCCAATTTCCGAAAAATAATAGCCAATCCTACCCAAGTCATTACCTATATAATTACAAAAACTTTCACGGTCGGAGTTATTCGATGAAGCAATAGAATCCGGGACGATGGGCCATGGTCGACCTGAAAGCGTACTTCCGACCGTTTCGTCAGCATCTGCGGTCGACAGGCTCAGTAGCTCCGAGATACTATCTTAGAAGTCTACGCAGTGCCACTGAAGAAGTCGACCGCAGATGTTGAGGAAACGGTTGGAAGTGTGATTTCAGATCGACCACGGCCCATCATCCCTGATGCTATTGCTTCAAGTCACTACAATATTATCAAATTTGCAGTATTATGAAGTATATAATGAAGACATTATATTAAGAGGATGTCGACCTTATAAAGTTGGCACACCAAAATCTGATGTTTTATTGATTTTTTTTTTTTAATTACATTTACTCAGCAAGTTATTACAGATTATTTAGGCTATATTCAAGTTGCAGTAGTTATGTACATCATAATATTTTAAGGTATTTTTAATTTTAGGCACAATATCCTTGGCTGGTGCCCATGTCTTTTTTGTAAAGAGCACTAGGGAAACCTAAACTTTGTATGAACCGCTCTAAGAACATAACTGCCGTATAAAAATATTAATAATACAACACTGGAGATGGTTGTAACACCAGGGACGGTTTCAGAAAAAGTTTTCGGGGGGGGGGGGGGGGTGACCTGAGAAATATCGCGTTTCCCTTACTTGAGTAACAATTTCTCTTCATTTCCTTCAAAAGTCCATTCTATCTAGTATAAAGCTAAAGCAACCGCCCCCACCGCCCCCCAAGGATCCGTCCCTGTGTAACACTGAAAACTAACAATTACACACAACATCAACTATCTTATTGACGTTTTTCGGAACTTCTTTCGATTGTCCTTCATAACTTTTCAATAAGGCTATATAATGTCCTACATAGTTACACAACATTTAAGATTTTTAAAACGAATATTACATGATTGTATTTTAAGTAAGAATTCAGTCTAGATCGTTCTCAAATTACGAAATGCCACAGTCAAGAGCAAGGAAAAAAGAACGTTAGATAGCCTTGCCATCACTAATTTGTCAAAATTCTGATCTCCAGGCTGTAGCAAAGATTTTAGATTTTACCAATTCCATGCAATTTCACTAGAATTTCTATACTCTGGAACCGGCTTATTTTGTATCAAAGGTGAATTATAACAAGACCACGTCTCGGATAACCAACATGCACGACAGTAACCACAACTTACGGTCTCAAATTACCAACACTAGTGCCCTAAATTGAATTCGCTACAACGCCTAGTATTGCCCATGACAAGGTCTTCTAATAAACTTACGTTCAGTGAACAAGCGGTGAATTGTAACAAGACCATGTCTCGGATAACCGACATGCATGACAGTAACCACAACTTATGGTCTCCGAACACTAACTTACTTACTAACGTAAATTGAATTCGGTACAGTGCCTAAAGGTTGCCCATGACATGGTCTTCTTATGAACTCACATTCAGTGCACCAAATTTGAGTTGTAACAAGACCACGTCTCGGATAACCAATATGCGCGACAGCAACCACAACTTACCTTCCTAGAATCTTCCGTAATTGGTCCCTAAATTGAATTCGCCGTAGTGCTTGGTGGCTGCCTATGGCATAGTCTTCTTAAAAACTCACCGACAGCCTTACTCTTCACCGAAAGTGAATTATAATAAGACTGTGGCATGGTGGTAGTAGTGTTCGTCGGGTTAATAACGACTTAGGCCTCAAATTTGGGCCCATAGAGCGACCCCGACTTGACTGTCCTATGCCAGCCCATAAAACAGTGGACCTCCTGATTATAGTGGATTCCGAACCACTTGGGAAAGGGATTAGTTCGGAGGTGACCAGGAAAAGTCCTACCATGTTTCCCTACCGGCACTGTGCACACAACCAAGTCATCTGCAGCTTTGAACCTGCTCTGGTCCCCTGGATTCAACTTGGTTTGGCGGCCGGTTCTAACAAGACTGTGACTCAGATAGCCAATAAGCACGACAGTAACCACAATTTACATTTATAAAATCCTCCACGCATATAAATTGAATTCACTACAGTGTTTAGTGGTTGCCCAAGACATCTTCTTGCTATAAATTTGCCTTCAATGCTTAATAAGATAAAACTCTGGCTCAATAATGTAGAGCATATTAAGCAGAACGATCTAGCCCAAGAAATAAGAAATGCAAGACAAAGAAAAAGTTCACAACGTACCGAATAGAGTAAACAGAGCATCTGGAGTGACCATCTAGACAGGAAACAAAAAGAGAAATAAGATTAGTAGGTAGTGGAAGAGCAAAAACCGGTCACTGAAAGGTTCAAAAATGACTGTCAACTCCAAGAGCCAACGAAATAATAGGGCTCGGTATGAATAAAACACTACATCTAGTCAAGTGAAAAAGGACTCTAACTTTAAACCGAGAGGCCGTTGGATCGAGTCACACACTAACTACAATTTTTTGACTATGTTTCGGAGTGCGTGTAAAGCATGTCCATGTGGACACTAGTCGAGGGTAAGAGAGGGCTATAAAGCTTCAATTTCGCTAAGTTGGATTATCAGTTAATTTTGTTGTAAAATATAAAAAAAAGTCGACGTTCATTTTGGTCACCCAGCTGGCACTTGAAACCTGAGCCAATTCGGGTGGGAAAATAGTGATTTCAGTTTTTCGCTTCTTTTAAAGCTACAATACTATCATTAATTAATTAATTTACTCATTTTAAATAAAATACATAACATAAACTATTGTACATGACAGTCATTATGAAACCACACCAATCGGTCCGTTTAGAAGATGAATTTTTAATTAAATAGTATGCACAATCGCTACCTAAGAAGGCATGTAATTTTCAAACAACTAAAAATTGTAACTCCTACCCACTAAAAATAATAACTTCGTAAATTTTCAACCACTAACTGATTTTAACAGGTGGTTCATTTATTTTTATCTGGTATATTTTCCGTTAAAGTTAAATGTTTAATGTAATCAATAATCAATCAATCAAAATTTATTTCCAAATATAATTTTTTTTACAGTTTTTTGTCACTTCCCTATGGGCTAGGCCCGTTATAGGGTGGAAATTTTGCAATATTCTAAAATACTAGTATAATACAATGCATGCAGTTTAAAATACAAAATTTGTGTCAAGTTTAAAAATATAGTGAATATGTAGTGGTAGTGTGTGTATGTGTGTGTTGGTGGTATATGGAAGATTATTATTATTTATTTATATATTATTATTGTTATTATTATTTTATTATTATGTAATTTCGAGATCAGTAAGCCATTTTTTGATATATTTTTTAAATACTTTATAGTTTGTTTGGTTTTTATTTCCAGGGGAAGTTTATTATAGTACTTGTTGCCTATATAAGAGGTTTGCTTTCTCGTATATGTTGATGGGTGGGTCCGTCTTGCTTATGCATATTTTTGTAGGTGTTGCAAATAGATTCTTTTATGTATTGCTTTTTGATTGATAGTACGTTTGCTAATTGAAATAGGTCTTCGGTGGGGTATCTATTTGGTTTCCTATGAATGATTTTTAATGTTTTCCGTTGTATTACATTTAATTTCTCTATGACGTTTTGGTTTGCTCCTTTGTTCTAGAATAAAGATTAATTGCGTTCATCGTTGCATATGCTAGGCATAGGCGGAACTTTGCTGGACTTTCTTGGTACCTACATAACAAAACATTGAGTGTCGCCTGCTTTGGATAAGTGTAGTTTTAACACCGTGGTTTAAATAATTCCCTGTACTATGTACAGTACGGTAAGTATGTATTTTTGGCTAACTGTAATACCATACTTGTTCTGGTGCACAGTATAGAGAAGATAAAAACGGCTAATCTCTCACACAAATTACAAAAGAAGATCAAGACAGATAAGTCGAGATACACGCAACCCTCAAGAGACAAGAGAATATCTACCGTGTATTTTTCCATTACTAAATATAAGCCACAGCGCTCGCTCAGTTCTTTCTTTTACAAATGCCAATCTTATTCTTATATCAACTCCCTCCGGGGAACAAAAAATATAAAGTTTAAAATAACTTGAATTAGTTTTTTTTTACCTAAGAGAAGTACTTGTTAAAATGTTTGCCAATTAAATGTTCCCCAACTTCTAGTCAAAGAACAGTCTTCGTCATTATTATTGCTAAAAACAGGTTAGGCTAAAATATGCATCGATAATTATATTTTTTATTGTTATTTTGGCATAATGTTTTTGATTTACAGACCTGTAAACTTAATTGGGGAAATCTTGTTTGAAAAAAATTCCACGTTTACATTTTTTCCCCTTCATAAATAGGATAATTAGTCGTTTGTAAACAAATAAAAAAATGAGTTTGTTTATTCAATTATCTACCTATAAATCGGCAAGAATATTGTTAGCAAAACGTTTGCTTATTGCATCTGCAGCCTGATCGAGGCGATTATAATACCGGGGTTAAATAAATACCCTGGGATTATAACTGTAAAGAAACAAATTGTGAATAGCACTTTTCATTATAAAATTATCTTGTTTACCAGCAGCCTGATCGAGGCGATTATAATACCGGTATTTATTTAACCCCCTGGCAATAAAAATGTAAACAAGATAATTTTATAATGGAAAGTGCTATTCAAAATCTGTTTGTCTACAGTTATAATCCTAGGGTATTTATTTAACCCGGGTATTATAATCGCCTTGATCAGGCTGCAGGGAATTAAATAAATACCGGTATTATTGTATAATCGCCTCGATCAGGCAGCAGACGTAATTTGCTTTAAAATCGATAAGAAAAATACAATCTGAATAAAAATTATAGATCCTCTTCATAAAGAATTCAAAACATTAATAATTGGTGAAAATATATATATACCACTGCCATTAAAATAACTTAGGTCAAAGAGGTAACCTCTGACCTCAGAGACTGTACTCGTCGGGCTTATGGTCCAGCGGTTAAAGACGACCGTAGACCCTAGACCGTCGCACAGTGGGGTATTTGCCCGATTTAGCTGGCCAAAAGTGATTTTTGCAAAATGTAACAAAGTTGAATCAATATAGGCTAATTTTATTTAAAAAACTTCAAAGTTTTTTAATTTAAAAGATTGGCGGCAAAATATAACGCGGTTTTTTTGCTATTACGTTGCCAAAGTGGCTATTTGTTTGTTTTTGTGAGCATTTTTTACGCAACACTCAGCACAGCCAAATTTGTGTTATTTTTAATTTTGTAAGCTCTGTTTGACTTTAACCCCGTTATGGATTTGGACAAAGAAGGTTAGTAGAACATTTTAATATTATGTTTGTTTAGTTTCATGCTATTTAATTGGGTTTAAATTGCTGATGAAAGTGACAACTTTTGCTAAATTGCAATTTTTTTGGCTTTTCAAACTAGGAATATGTCAAGAGCCCCACCCGATCCCGGGCTATCTCTTATTACTGTGTATAGTTTGACTTATTGAGATGAAGGATTAGTAGAAATCTCGTCCCCGTTCGTCCCCCTTTTCCTACAATATTCACTGAAAGTCTGGTCTGCAACCTACATTATATTAGTAGGCAGATATACTGTAATGTGTTCCTGTAAGATAATGTAGGCTCAATACTTTAGTGATGAACCCTGAAACCAAAATGAAGGTAGTATTTACTGTAGAATACTAAATTAAGCACACATTTAATTTTATAATTGAATAATAATGCATGGAAGTTAATAGCAAAACATTTCACCTACTAGGTACTGAGTATAACTTTTATGCTTACATCACAGCACATGTAGGCTAAATGTTGCAATTACGCTTCCTAAACAAATATTATTTCAATGTATCGCATAATTAATAGCCTATTGTTTATTTATTGGAAAAAGAACGATGAGTTGGCCATCTGTGTGACTGAAGTTGAACTAATTAAAGTGGTGGAGACGCAGTGCGCCCCGGCGCGCTGTTGTCTGCTGTCAGCTATAGGTAAACCCTGCTAGAGGGCGTGGCAATGCCTCTATTGTACATAGGCCCAAATTTCCTTGGCGTTTACTAATTATTAATTTTTTTCTTGCAGAAATGCGATTTTGGTCGTCCAAAATCAGTCACAAAGACATTTATTGTAAGATAATGACCAACAGTGGGACGAATTTCGACGAAAAATGCAACAATTTTAAAGAAAGCGTGCCACGTTCTTTATTAGGGAAATTCATTAGATTGAAATCCAAGCTGAACGAGAGAAGAAAGTGTTGTAACTATATGGATAATCGTTTCGTAGAAAAACACCGCCAGTGGTTGGAACTGGTATGGCACGAGGGAGGTACAGAGGTAAAGCCGGGACGGCCAAATGCGGACTTCGCTTCTAGTTCGGGTCGGACAAAAAGAAGGAGGGTGAAAAAAATTGTGGAGGAAGTTGATTCCCAAGAACTGCTTCTTGCTGCTCGTTCTAAGATATATAGAAAGGGGAAGAGGCAAGCAGCTTCAGTAATGGATGGCTTGATGGGTTCTCCTTCAAAAGTGAAGAAAATTAAGATGGTAATAGAAGAGGACCGGCACAGCAGCTTGGTGAAAAACACACTTACTGCGAAAGAGGCACTCGGAATGATCGTGGACGCAGATCTAACTAGAAATCAGTATAATATCGTTAGAGGCACAGGCACAAATAAAAAATTGTACCCTTCGTACAGTATTGTCCAACGAGAAAAGAGGAAATGCTACCCGGCTCCAGAAGCTGTAACCATAACTGAAACAAAGGCGGAAGTGGACTTAAAAGAACTTCTAAAGCTGACGACGCACAGGCTATTGATAGCTTTACCGGAAATGCCAGAAGAACGCGAGCTCACATTAATTTCGAAATGGGGCTGTGATGGGAGTCAGCAGGCAGAATACAAGCAGGTCTTCAAGGACGAAGTAAATGCTTCTGATTCAGCAGTTTTCCAAAGTTCCATGGTGCCATTGAAACTCGTCTCGACTCAGACAGGACTACCGATCTGGGTGAATCCTCTGCCTTCTTCTCCGCGATTGTGTAGGCCTATAAGAATTCATTTCAAAAAAGAAACTGCCGAAGGGACACAAGAAGAGATGCAGCATATTGAAGATTCGCTGACAGGTTTCAATAATGTAACTTTGAATGTCTTTGATAAGACATACAAAATTAAAGTAATTATGTTACCCACAATGGTTGACGGAAAGGTGTGTAATGCTGCTACTGACACAAGATCCACTATGGCATGTTACATTTGTGGAGGTAACATGAACACTTTCAATGATCTGACGATATCGCGAAAGGTAAATGAGGAGAGCCTGAAGTTTGGGTTATCCACTTTGCACGCTAGAATAAGACTAATGGAAAGCATTTTAAAAATTTCGTACAAGCTGCCATTGAAAAAGTGGAAGGTGCCGAAAAAAGACGTAGAAGGGAAAAGAATAATGAAAGAAAGAAAAAAGGAAATTCAACGCAGATTCAAAACGGAACTGGGCCTAATTGTGGACGTGCCAAAAGCAGGGGCAGGCAATACCAACGATGGCAATACATCACGAAGATTCTTTGAGAGTCCAGAAAAAGCGCATGATATAACAGGTGAGTCGAATGAAGAAATATTTTCCTCCTCTCTGTTCATATACTACGTAGGTACCCTACTGTTTATTTTTGAAAACACATTACATTGCTATATAGGCCTATATAAAATGCTCAATTTATCTCTAGTATATTATATTAACTTGTTATTTATTTGTTCCAGGGTTTGACTTATCCTTAATCCAACGCCTCAAAGTAATCATCGAGGTATTGTGTTCTACGAGGAAAATTGATGTTGAAAAATTTGGAATTTATACGAAGGAAACTGCCGAATTATACGTGACAAATTATCAATGGTACCCAATGACACCGACCCTCCACAAGTTGTTGGTCCACGGGCCTGTAATAGTCGAGAGCTCTCTTCTGCCTATTGGTATTTAATTTAATTACTAACCTATACTTTTTCAATGATGTGATTGTACTGTATTCTATATACCTATTACAATAGTTTATATAATTATATATTTTTCATTAATTATTCGATTTAATTTTAGGCCAGTTGTCAGAGGAGGCAGCGGAAGCACGGAACAAAAGCCTCCGCAAGTACCGCAAGGGGTATTCGCGAAAATGTTCTCGCATAGCCACAAATGAGGATGTGTTAAACAGACTGCTTCTAACTTCAGACCCCTTGCTGTCTCTTGAATACATCAATACACGGCTGCATAGAAGACCATCCAAAAAATTATCAGAAGAGAGCACTAACATGCTAATTATAGAGGAGGAATCAGCCAGCTCATCAGAATCAGATGAATAACTGAAGGGGAAAGGGAGCCAATAGCAGAAAGTTGCCTCTGATCTCTCTACTTTTTGCAATATACAAATCGGCACTGTTTTAATGTTTAATGTTTTAAATTTCCTAAATCCAGCTTATCGGGGTATTTAGCCTGCTTGTATTGTACCACTTAATGTTTGCCTTTGGCATTTAATGAATCAATATCTAGGCCTACATAGGCTACCGAACGAAAATATTTTGACCAATTTAAAGGCTAGATTCAGGTTATAAGCTGATCTTGACTACCCAAATATTTGATTATTTATTTATTTAATAAATAAATAATTTATTTATGGCTGTCAAAATTTGCATATCAACTAATATGATATATTTCCACCTAAATATGAATTTTGGCCTCAATTAGCCCATAATAAGCTGAGATATAGACTTTTGCCGATTTTGGCCGCCATCTTGAATTTTTTTTAACAAAAATTTTTTGTAATTTTTTTCTACCTAAGATGCACCTAAATATGAATTTTGGCTTGAATTAATTCATAATAAGCTGAGATATAGAATTTGGTCGATTTTGGCCGCCATCTTGGATTTTTTTTAACAAAAATTTTTTGTAATTTTTTTTCTACCTAAGATGCACCTAAATATGAATTTTGGCTTGAATTAATTCATAATAAGCTGAGATATAGAATTTGGTCGATTTTGGCCGCCATCTTGGATTTTTTTTAACAAAAATTTTTCGTAATTTTTTTCTACCTAAGATGCACCTAAATATGAATTTTGGCTTGAATTAGTTCATAATAAGCTGAGATATAGAATTTGGTCGATTTTGACCGCCATCTTGGATTTTTTTTAACAAAATTTTTTTGTGATTTTTTTCTACCTAAGATGCACCTAAATATGAATTTTGGCTTGAATTAGTTCATAATAAGCTGAGATATAGAATTTGGTCAATTTTGGCCGCCATCTTGAATTTTTTTTAACAAAATTTTTTTGTAATTTTTTTCTACCTAAGATCCACCTTTCCACCAAGTTTCATGAAAATCGCTTGATTTTCTGAGTTTTGGCCAGCTAAATCGGGCAAATACCCCACTGTGCGTCGGTTCGAATCCCGCCAAGTCCGTTTTTTCTAATTTCGGTTAATTTTTTTCTAAGTGAATAAATGAATAAGACGCAACTGATCCACAATAAAATATAATAAATACCTGACCCGTTTCGGTAAGGTACCATCATCAGATGATTTTATTGTGGATCCGTTGCGTTTTATTCATTTATTCACGAGACCAAATGTCCCATGTCCTATATAGAAGGCAAGTTTGCAGGAGAGTTGAGCCAACAGCCATACCACGATGAACCCACCAAAACAGAGCCTGTCCAAAACTGCAGTAAACTTTGTAGTGTGCTCAGCGTTGGCAGGGGAACATGGTGGGTCTTGATAACACGCCACGACTGCCGGTCAGTCTAAGTGCACGTCTAGTCCTGCTCATTAATTAAGTGTGCCTTCACTATGTTCCCCCAGTGGTTCAGAATCCACTATAACCAGGAGGTTCACCCTGTCAGTCAACTCAACTCTACTTCTCCCTGAGGTAAAGGAGTCTGCCTTTAGAGTGCGTCAAGTTAATAAAGAGACTCACTGCCCCCACCAGGCTGACAGGGTTGCTTCAAAAAGGTAGAAATGCTGAAAGCAGGCATTGGAAAAAAAAAACAAAAAAAAAATAGTTTGCAAGAGAGTTATTATTATTATTTTCTTTACTAAAATAGCGCACACACCATTACCAATAGGCACAAATAAATTAAACACATTAATTTTGAAACAGTGTCTGCTTTTTTGGCGGCAAAAAAAAGAAGAAAAAAACCATTTTGCAAGCAACGTCATAAGCAGTGTTGCCTACAGTATAGTGGCGAAATGGCAGGCTAGCGAAAACCAATGCAACTTCTCCCAGGGCTAAGAGCATCTTCTACCATGTATTGCTAGGTGAATTCAAATGCAATTCTCCAGACATGTTTTATCTTAATCCAAAGCATGACGGACGACTACAGTATCCTAAAGAGTCCACTTTCGTCAAGTTCGCCGACACAGGGTGGAAGTGGCCATTGCGGCGGTTCACATAATCGCTGGAAAAGTTTCGGTAAGGAATTATTCCATGTCGATGCTATGCGAGGGATGGTGGGACCAGGTCATAGAGCCGTGCCCACCACCATTAGGCGCCCATTCCACCGACCGGCTAGGGCTATTTACAAAGACGGTGACGTGGTAGCAGACATTCAAGACTTAGGTGGCGTTTCCACCGACCTTGCATTGCAGAATGCAAAAGACATTGACGGAAATTAGAATTTTTCTATTTATAGAAATCTATAAAAATGTTTGTACTTAACATATCCCATGACGCCATTTTTTAATTTTAGTTTGTGATTTTACTGTATGATCATTGATCAATTTTAACTATGGCAGAGGAAAATAAACATTTCCGTCAATTCTGCAATGCGAGGTCGGTGGAAACCCCACCTAAGTCTTGAATGTCTGGTACCACGTCACCGTTTTTGTAAATAGCCCTAGCCGGTCGGTGGAATGGGCGCCTAAGAAATCCCCCGGCAAGGACCAGAACCATGTTTTATTGCATGGCAGTGCTGTCCACAACTGGGTTCGTTATCTATTGGTAAAAGGCAGGGGCGAGACAGTCGTAGAACAATTAAGGCGGAGCCCATTGTCAGGGGAAGGGGGTAAAGTTTCAGGAGTGGCTGCTACTCCCATCATCAGGCTTAGTCCTGTTAAGGACTGATGGTTTCTGGTCGATTGACTCATTGCCCTTGTATTCCACTCTGTATTATTGAGTAATTCCGATCCCAGTGAGGACTCGAACTACCGTTCTCCTCGAAAAGGCTTACCAATAGATTACAAACCCAGTCTGGACATGGTTATTCTATTAACTCTAGAAAAGCAGTCCAGAACTCCATTACAGAGACATTTCTAGGCGTGGTGGGCCCGGGCCTTAGTGGTTCACCATAAGTTTAAAGCTAATACCTCTTGGTTGAGATTCGTGACGAGGAGAACGCAACCGGCACCGGGCAGCCGGAGTCCAGCGGCGACGCCTAGCGCCGCGTTAGCCCCGGGCATCTGGAATCCGGTGAGGGGCAGGCCACCGGCGATACTGGAGCCCCCGAACGACAGGGGACTCGTCAGACTGTGTAGGCCGGCGAACGGTGACGCCATGACACCCGCTGCAAGTAAGAAAACACAGTAGATTAATATACAACACACATCAGCGCCAGTGAGAAGCAGTCCAGCTGAGGCCACACCAACGGTATTGGACCTGCCGAAAGTCAGGGGACTTGTGAGACTGTGTAGACCGACCCTCTGGTCATACCTTTCCTCAGGTATCAGCCCCTCGACTGGAGGCCTAGTTGACCATCACAGGTATCGTTCGTCCCAGTCGCGTAGCCACTCAGCAACCGGTCATTGAGGCTGTTGAAAATAGTAACAGCAGCAGGATGTACAGTGTTCAGATTGTTCACTTCGACAAGTTGCTGCATGTCAGAGATTCCAACATGATCCACGGACTATAGCGAAGCAAAAACAGAACTAATACCTCGGGCTGACACAGTTATCTGGGGAAAATTTCCATTGGAAAAGGAGTCTAACCGGGTGTTCGAGTCGAAAGGCTGCAGTAATACCGGGTTACGGTTTCTGCATGAAAAAAAACACCACACCTTAAATAAGGACTTTTTTTTGTTCTATTACTAAGCCAACCTAGCGGAGTTAGGGCTATAAAGCCCTCTCTTACACTAAACTAGGAAGGCCCGGGACCGCCTGCTTTACATGCCCTCCGAAGCATGGCCAGAAAATGTATCAAGTGTGAGACTCGAACCAACAACCTTTCGGGTGAAAGTCAGAGTCCGTACCACTACTCTACATGTCCTCGCTGCAAAAAAACAAAAACCTACCTAGATTCCACAAAACATTTCCTATATTTTCATAAGAAACCGAGAACAGAAAATGACTGAAGGAATAGGTTACTAATCCCCGGGAAAATGCTGTCACAACCTACCCCCCTCCCTATATATATACGGCTTACAATCCCTTTCAAAAAAATAGTCTGGACTAGAATACAATGGGCAAGACTCGGGAAAAACATGGGAAAACACGGATATATATATATTTTTTTTCCGAGCGTGCCGTGGATATATTAAAGAACCGAGTCACACAATATACAGGTGACGCATTCCCAATGTGCACCACAACAAAGAAAATAAATAATACCCGGCTTTCATTCATATCCGCGGGAATTTAATTTCCAACAATAATGTGTAAACTACAATATTATACAATATATTTACCTCTACTTTATAAATACGGATTGGTATGCCAGACATTGTATGGATCTCAGCGGTTTTTTGGCATCCAGCTTACTGGCGTATGTAGCTATTTAAAATTATATGTACTAAAAAAGCCTATAATATTCGTAGTGAAGAAACTATGTAGTATTGCGACTAGTGGCGAGGTGTTGCAATGCATACGTCATTTGCAAGATCTAATAGATGTAAGGGTCAACAGTGACAATGGCGGTTCCAAGGGGGGGGGGGGGGGTCATTATGTAAATTCATGAGATAGTAAAAAATAGTAATAATAATAATTGAATGAAACTCAACTTTTCAACAAACAAATTACCTTTTTTTAAACTTACAAAAAACTTGTGCCCCCCCCCCCCTAAATTTGCCGTTCTTGAACAGTGAGCGGTAAGAGGTTTGGTTGGTAGAATTCAACGTCGTCTCAGGCTAATGCCCCCGTTTCTCATTCGCGTAAATCCGCGGATAACGCGATTCCTCTCGCCATATCACAAAAAAAATTTATTATTGAAAAATTTTCAACTAATATTGTTAAAATGAAATTTTTTTCAACTTTTAGATGGTTTTTGACCCGGTAAGTTCAATGTTTTACGAAAAAACCAGGTCCTAGGAAGTGGATCATTTTCATAGTCCTTGCAAGGGTGGAAACAAATATTATCCCTGAGGTTATGCTTCCATAGATTTTAAAAATATTTTCTTCAGAATCTACTTAATCGTTCATATATTAATGTATTATAGTCAAACAAAAATTGTCGCAATTAAAAAAAAAAAAATATTTTGTAAAATAAGTGATAAAAAAATTCAACTGTCCGAACTTGAGCTGGTTAGGGTAGTATAAGATGCCAAATAGTATAGTAGGAAAATGCTCCTCTACACTTTAATATACAGTATGCAGCCGGCACTAATACCGTTTGACCGCAGCTTTTGAAGCCGGGAGAATGGAAGCCGAATAAGGCATTGTAAATGCGGTCGACTAGTAAAAACCCCGTCACTAGCAAACTTCGAACTTAACCAGAAACATAGTATTTTAACCACCGAATCAAAATAGCCCGATTTTAAATTAATAAAACGCTACTAATCCGACAATACAATCGGAAAGCTATTGAAGCCGCGAGAATGGAAGCCAGCCGCACGTATAAGACTATGGTAAATGCGGTCGACTAGTAAAAACCCCCGTCACAAGCAAGCCTCGAACATAAACCCTGCGTAGAGAAACATAGTATTTTAACCACTGAATCAAAATAGCCCGATTTAAACTTAATAAAACGCTACTAATCCGACAATACAATCGGATAGCTATTGAAGCCGCGAGAATGGAAGCTACCAGCACGTATAAGAAAATATGGTAAATGTGGTTGAATACTACGATAAAAAACCCCGTCACACAAACACCCTGCGTAGAGAAACATAGTATTTTAACCACTGAATCAAAATAGCCCGATTTAAACTTAATAAAACGCTACTAATCCGACAATACAATCGGAAAGCTATTGAAGCCGCGAGAATGGAAGCTACCAGCACGTATAAGAAAATATGGTAAATGTGGTTGAATACTACGATAAAAAACCCCGTCACTAGCAAGCCTCGAACATACTTGCAATTACATGTAAAAGACCTACCACTTCTAAATCCCCTCAAGGTCCTGGCTCTCCCGAGGGAAATAGGCCTCGAGGAACCGATGTAGATATGTAGATTCTTTGTTGTAGGGGGCACAATAGGCCCAATAGGCTTAAGTGCACACGGGTAACACCTGTACCCCAATTAAAAAAAAAAAAAAAAAAAAAGCCTCGAACATAAACCCTGCGTAGAGAAACATAGTATTTTAACCACTGAATCAAAATAGCCCGATTTTAACTTAATAAAACGCTACTAATCCGACAATACAATCGGAAAGCTATTGAAGCCGCAAGAATGGAAGCTACCAGCACGTATAAGAAAATATGGTAAATGTGGTTGAATAGTACGATAAAAAACCCCGTCACTAGCAAGCCTCGAACATAAACCCTGCGTGGAGAAACATAGTATTTTAACCGCTGAATCAAAGTAGCACGATTTTAACTTAATAAAACGCTACTAATCCGACAATGCACTGGGAAAGCAATTAAAGCCGGGGGAATGGAAGCCAGCAGCCCGTATAAGGCTATTAGCAACACATGGCTCATTTACCCCAGCACATAAAATTGGAAACAAAATAAAAGTTAGCCCCTTTCAACAGCTACTGGCAGTATCGTATAGGTACATTATTTGCGGTAACAAGGCTTGCAATGTCGTGCTGGCTGCTGGTCTAATCAGAATCAGAATTCTATACAAATTCTTGAACCCGTCAGAATTGTTCGCTCCGTCGTTATCCACAAGAAATTCCCATAAAAGGGTGATAAATAAATAAATTAGAAAATATTTCTGGCTATGCCGCTTGCTCCAGAGCTACCATTTATCTGACTACAACATTTCTGTCACCCCGAAATCAGAGAAAAAATGACCAAAATTTCACCAAAAAAAGATTGTCTATTTGACCAAAGAACGCAAGAATTCCGCTATGAGTTAAAAATACAATCCTCAGGAGCTTCAACCAGAAAAATTCCAGGGCGGGCATGGTAATAATATTATTTGTTATATTTGAAGTCGCCATTGCCTTGGTTAAACATGCCGAAAACATTACTTGCTACGCCTCTGACTATACTTGCTGCAGAGCTACCCTTCACCTGACTATAGCATTTCTATTACCCATGTGAACCCATACAAATTCATCACGCAGCATTTAATTAATTTGCAGAACGGCAAAAGGCAAAACTACAAAGTGAAGGGGATTATCCCCATATTGATTCGAAGCGGTCACTCATTTATTTACCCGCTAAATCAGCTTGGCGGAAAAGAGGGAGAAAAAAATAATGGAGGGGGGCTTAACCCCGCCCGCAAGCTCAATAAACAAACGTTAAGCCTTTTTGTGCGAGTCAATAGAAAGGTGATGAAATGAATAATAAAAAGGTAATCTAAAGAAAAATATATAGGAAGTAATCGGATAAATTGGAATTAGTTTATTAACTATGCAGTAGCTAGTGATAGCTTGGACGGGTTTTCACATTGGTAACGGCTTTATCGAATAATCGGTAAATAGGCTACTTGAGAGTTGTAACAATAAAATATAAAATATTCAGAATTTTTATCTTTATAATTTAATTGATAAAACTCTTAATATTCAATTCCCTATATAAATCATCGTTTTTTAAGCCATAATTCTTTAAATATTCCGAAAATTAGATAAGGAAGGTAATAGAGTAGCATATTGAAACGAACCACTGAACAATTATTCTATAAGCATACATTAATAAAATCGAACAAACTTGGTGTTTCGTTCGGACTGCAGAGTCAATGGTGTCTGTCTCATTTAACTCTCCAGTGGGACATTAAGTTTGGCTTGATTGCCTTAGAAACTTCTAGTGTCAATATAACCAAAATTACCCTACAAAATAACAAAGCTCACATAACCTTTAAAGTGAAAACCGAAATCTTATTCATTTCAAGTGATATTACAAATGTAAATGTCCACAGAACTCTTACCCTCTTCTGTTAAGCAAATACCTGGAAATATATACCCATTCAAGAGGTTTGTAATTTTTTGTAAAAATAAAAGAAATATTTGGTTTGAATATGAGAGGATGTTATAGGTGGTATCTTTCTCTCATCTCTCCCAATTCAAATTTAAATATTTTATGATAACTCAGCATTTGCTAACCTTAATGGGATTTCTCCTTTATGTTTCAGCAATGTCAGGTCAGATAAGGGGAACGTTTCAAAGCAATTTTTCTTTTAAATCAGCAAAAAATGGCGGAACCGCTGCTATAGAGATATCGCTGGAAAAGTGCTTAATGTCATCCATGGTCAAAAAAAATCAAAGAAAATACTAAAGAAATTATAGAGATGTTAAATAGCTGTCTTATAAAAAGATAAGGAGCTATCTCGAAAAATATACAAGCAAGGGAGAATCTTAAAATAAAATGGCAAAAGACAACGTTATCATTATAAAGGTCATTAATTAATTAGATCAGCAGCCTGATCAAGGCGATTTTAATACCGGGTTAATATAATACCATGTCACGTGATGGTGTTAATTCAATTGAATAAAATAAATGAACAGCAAATTTCAGAATTTTTTAATTGTGATGTTGGCAATACTGAAGAACTGAACTGACGCGACGCTGCGCTGCCGTAGCAAATATAAATAGCAATAAACACATATTGCCCTAGAAATAAACAAGTTTTAATTTTGAATTAATATATTAAGATTTATAAATAGTTTGTCTAAATCTAAGGCAGAAAAAATTAAGAAACTTACCAAAAATATAGCCGAAGATCATTCAATTGTTTAAATAGACACAATTTGAATTTTCCGCGCTTAGCACTCTTGCGACGATTACCAACATCAAAAATTAAAAAATTCTGAAATTTGCTGTTCATTTTATTTTAACAATTGAATTAATACCAACACGTGACATGGTATTATATTAACCCCGGTATTTAAATCGCCATGATCAGGCTGCAGGAATAAACCTAATTACGTACACAGTTTATTTTACTAGATCAATATTCTAGCTATGTCAGGACTTTCAGGAATGGTTAGATGGGGAAGGAGAAGTAGTGACGGAGTTGTAACTTGTAAGAAATTTCAATATACGATGCGATGTGTTCATGACTGTCTCATTTATTTAATAAATTATAATAATCCGTACCTTTGTCTAGGCATAATATTTTAGATAATTTATTAATTTATAACGTCTTAGATAATTCAGTTGACTGTCCGCAAATACTCCCATCATTGACGTTCGTGGTAAACAAAAAAACACATGTGATGCAGAGACTTATTCGTCAGCAACAGCAACCTGTGCAATCCCATGCAACGATGGGAGCATAAATTCAACAACTGCAATCTTGACCCCCTTTGCCTTAATCGCGGTAATTTTAAATAGAACTGTTGTTAACTAGTACAAGAATGTTTTATTACACGTTCTGTTCGAATGGTGTCTATGGTCAACATAAATATATATAATAAATAGGCTGTGCTTCCACAGCCTATTTATCTGCCACTCGGCAGTTTAGGATTCGCGTTATCCCGCGACCTAAACCTTACTTCTACAGGTGCAATATAATATAAGATAGCCTACTTGTAGCTAAGCGTGCCTGTGTATCTTGCGACAAATTGCGATGCCGGGTTTGAAAGAAATTTGCGGTGGTAGGCTGTGGAAGAATATCTGCCTAACTGAGGGCTGGCCCTTCAATGCTCGGGTCGCCACTCGGCAGTTCAGAGTTCGCGTTATCCCCCGACTTTAACCTTACTTCTATAGGTGCAATATAATATAGGATAGCCTACTTGTAGCTAAGCGTGCCTGTGTAACTTGCGACAAATTGCGATGCCGGGTTTGAAAGAAATTTGCGGTGGTAGGCTGTGGAAGAATATCTGCCTAGGTGAGGGCAGGCCCTTCAATGCTCGGGTCGCCACTCGGCAGTTCAGGGTTCGCGTTATCCCCCGACTTTAACCTTACTTCTATAGGTGCAATATAATATAGGATAGCCTACCTGCAGCTAAGCGTGCCTGTGTATCTTGCGACAAATTGCGATGCCGGGTTTGAAAGAAATTGGCGGTGGTAGGATGTGGAAGATCTGCCCAGGTGAGGGCTACCCGTTGCCACTCGGCAGTTCAGGGTTTGCGTTATCCCCCGACTTTAACCTTACTTCTTTCTATAGGTGCAATATAATATAGGATAGCCTACCTGCAGCTAGGCGCGCCTGTGTGTCCTGCGACAAACTGCGATGTCTGGGTGGTGAGGAATTGGCGATGAGAAGCTGTGGAAGAAGATCTGCCCCGGTGAGAGCTAGGCCGTCAAGGCCCGGGTCGCCGCTCGGCAGGTTAGGATTCGTGTAGTCGCGCGACTTATCGTTGTTGTACTTGACGTTGAGAGTGGTCAGCTTTGAATACTCAATCCGCAGAGTGCAGCACTGGTTGTACACGTTCTGTCCATCCAACGACTGAAATAAGAGCAGAAAAATTAGTAAGGACTTCTAGGTCAACAGCGATTTGGGATTAACGTAACACACAGGTTTATTTTTTAATGCCGCATTAGTAAGGTGTCACGTTTCGGACTCAGGGACCGGAAGGATCATGGGAACCAAAAAATCTTGAGATAGTAAATTTGGAAAAAATAAAATAAACTGAGACTGAGAGAACAGTACCAGTGATCTGTACTAAACTAAAACCAGAAACTTAACCTTTCTCTCTTTGAACGTTTTCTGAACACCGAACGGTTGGAAAGGTTCTAAAATCGGATTCCTCAGAAGTCATTACTTTGTCTACTTAACTTTGAAAAGGTAGCTCGGCAATGAAACAAAAACAACGGGCGGTGTCTTTGACAAGTTATTTCTCTATCTTTCTTCCACATTTCTCTTTCATTCAATGCTCCAGTCAAGCATATTAAATATTATACCAGGCTGCGGACTCTGTTACGTTCAAAGGAAACTGACCGTACAGATTTTGCTTCAATGTAATTAACACTTTTTATTATCATATTTTTTCTACGCCAGCTACAAAGGCTATGTATGTACTAGAAGGTATTTTGAATTTTTAGTGAAGTGAATTTTTGACCTGCCTTAAGTTGAGCCCCATGTAACGGCCCCAGTGGTTTTTCTAGAGCTTTACAACGAAAGCTTGTATTTTTATGAATTTTTCATAAGGCCATTATTATTATCATTGCGGCTATTGACTGTGAAACGAGGAATTAATTAGCTCAAAAATACCCAGGCCAGCTTTGTTCATAAACTATTTGAAAATACAGTATATGCCTTCACTAATTGAGTTAAAAATAAACAGGCCTCCTTATTTTTTATTTTTTACAAAATACTTGTAAATTTCTGCCTCAATACATCTCGTAGACTCAGAAATATTACATTAATTTGAAAACCATGAATTATCCGAAATTATCCGAGCCTCTAATTTATACGTCGATGTTCCAAAGATACATTACACGGCATTTTAAGCAATTCGCAGCATATCAGTGGAAAAAATAAGACTGAAACTTCTGTACATAAAGCTAATTAAAGGGACTTATACAGTACGTTGATTAAATGATATTTTTTTTAATTTTATACAGGTTGCTAGAGTTCTATATATGAGAGATGTGACATTCTCTTCCAGCTAAAAATATTTTTATTTTTATTTTCAAGTGCCACCTGTCATGTCGCCTATGGACCAGCAGCCTGATCAAGGCGATTATAATACCGGTATTTATTTAATCCCCTGGTATTAAAAATGTAAACAAGATAATTTTATAATGGAAAGAGCATAGATTTTAATAATAATACTAGATAGCGAACTCCCCTGCATATTTTGAAGCCAGCCGCCATTGCTATAAGCGGATAGAAAACGTTGTTTACATTCATTTACCGTACACCTTGAGTTCTTATGAGATTTCCTAATATTTTCCGTGAAAATTACTTTCAAAAGTTCAATCTTTAAGTTTATTTTAGGTGGATTTTGATCAATAGTTACATAAAAGACGAGTCCTATGGGCCCACACCGTGGCCTGGGACTGTGTCAAACCATACTACTACATAAAAGACAATATTAACTGAAATTAAATCAAGATAAAATAAAAAGAAGTTCCCATTTAAGAACGGGTACTTTGCGTTCTTTCCGTTCTTTCTATCCACTTATAGCAATGGCGGATGGCTTCACAAAACTCCCTACAGAGAGCATGGGAGTTCGCTATCTAGTATTATTATTAAAATCTATGGGAAAGAGCTATTCAAAATTTGTTGTTTTTTCATTTTTAGTACCAGGGGATTAAATAAATACCGGTATTATAATCGCCATGATCAGGCTGCAGGCATTAAAAAGCCGTGTCGTGTCAGGTGCTGGCACCTCGAATTAAAAAAATATATTTTTTAAACTAAGTAAATGCCATTTTAAAAATTGGATATACTACAGTTACAAATAGGAGATCAGACATCCTTTTCCCGCCATTTTTTATTTATTTTATTTCAGGTGCACGGTCATATATGAAACAGGTGGCAAATGGAATTCAAAAAATATTTTGGCGGGAATGGATGTCCCATCTCTCCTATAAATAGAACTCTAATTATTCCAATTAGGAAACCAAGAAATTTGTATACATACACGCTAATCTCTAATTTATACGTCGACGTTCAAAAGGCACATTACACGGCATTTTAAGCAATTTGCAGCACATCAGTGGAAGAAATAAGACCCAAACTAGAGCTTATTAAGGGGACTTATATGCCGAGTAAATGACAGCCATTTTTAAAATTGGATATACAACGTCACCGCGACCTAATTTAGTTATATTTACCGCGGAATATTTTATAATTACGTTAAAAGAACATTTTCTCCTGTTAAATATTACTAATTAGTTTCAGCAGAGTTCTTTTTTTCGCCGGCAAGGATTTCTTTTATTTGATAGTCCAACTGATGCTACGTCGTACAAACTTTTGTGAAATGCTTTTTTATTTGATTTCACTGGTAAAATGGCGTAACCATGTTTTAATATACTTGACTGCGTTAGTGTTTATTAACCTTTGTTGCTTTTTAAAGTACATTTTTAATTTTCTGTAACTCATTTTACAGTTGGAATCGAGTTAGAGAATGCTTTTTAGCTCTTAAGGTAAATTCTATGCGGGCAATCTTCGCTCTACATTTAAATTGGCTTTGTCCGGGTAAATGAAGCGAGTCGAGAATAGCTTGAATAATAAATAAATAAATGCGTATTTCTGTTCAATTATACAATCAAGTGCTTTCTTATTTATATATAGTATACGGAAACCTTTGTGATGGTCGAGGTTTTCGATTTCGAGATTTAAGTGGATTTACTTGATTCCCCAGGGCTATGTTATACGGTATTTTTAATTTTATGGGCTATGAGTTTCTCATGAATTTGATAATTCGATAATCTTTATCACGTAAAATCCACAGCTCTAAAACTAAAAAATTACTTATGCTGGACGAAATAGTCATCTGCTAGTTGGATAAACCAAATCTCTACAATTTACGTATTAAATTAATTTTTAAAAAAACCAACCGATTTTAGGGTGGTCAATCATGTTTATAATAGAGCTGTGTTATTGTAAATAAATTTACGTACAGTAGTTTACTTTTAATTAAAATAAAATCTTCCAAGGGGAAAAACGAAATTCCGAAAAATTGGTGAAAGGGGGGGGGGGGGAGTTGAACCCACGATTTCCTATGCAACGGGTTACCAAATTAGAAAATAAGACAGCGATCTGCAATGCAAAAGCACTAAGGAGTGACCACACAAGATGGAAAAAAAGGTACATACAAAGAGCACTCGATTAAAAATTAAAGCAACCCAATAACGCAGAAGAAAAAAAAAACCGGATCTGATCATCTCAAATCCCCGTGTACGGAAAAGGACACAAAAAATCTTTGATCCCCTCCAAAAAAGGAAGGATTCTGTGATAAAAAGGATAGTAGAAAATTGAAAGACTGAGAGAGAGGGGGGGGGGGCGGCTGAGAGTGGTCTCCATGGGGCAAGCAACCGCAGAACAAAGCTCCCCCCTCCACCCCCCTTTATTTATATAACCTAATTAAAAATGAAATTATATTTTCAAAATTAAAACAAAAGGCGAGTTTATAAACAGTGCTGCCACCTTGCGTAGCCGCGAGGCAGCAGTACGGCAAACTTTACGGGGCTAACGAGATTCCTAAAGTAAATTACTAACAAGTTGAAAAGGGGGCTGGAACACAAATGCACTTAAATAAACATGAAATTAACAGACAAAGAGCGTGGAATGTTGTATATATAAATTTTATACTGTTGACGCGAGGTACTCTACAAATTTTTTACTTAGTTGTTTATTATAATAGGGTTATGATGACGGAGAGGGAAATTATGTTTATAAGAGGGCTAGATTTGTAGAAAATGTTTTGCTGCTTCAGATTTTCTGCTTAGGAGTTTCATGGGACTTGACGCACCGTTGAGAGACAATGGGACTTGAATTTATAAAATAGAATTTCACATGAAATACAGATCGTAGAGCCATAATTGACATTGAGAGACAATGGGACACACCACAGGTCGTTCTATGAATAAAATAAAATTTCACATGAAATACCGATCGTAGAGCCATAATTGACGTTGAGAGACAATGGGACACACCACAGGTCGTTCTATGAATACAATAAAATTTCACATGAAATACCGATCGTAGAGCGGGGTCGGAATCTGCGGTTGGACCTATGATGACATTACTAACGTCGTCTCCCAGGATTAGAGAGAGAGAGTTGATTGTATGTTGTACATTGCACTGTCACTTGCATTGGCTGTTTGATAGTTGGGGGAATCTGCAAGTATGTGTTCAACAGTAAGTGGGCAAGCACACTGGTTACATTGGGGTGGTAGGTCTTTGCTCATTAGGTACGAATGAGTTAGATGCGTATGTCCAATGCGCAATCTCGCGAGCGAGACTTCAAGGCGGCGCGACCTCTGGGATGATGATGGTTCTATATGGTATGGAGGAATGGACATGACACAAACTATGGAGAACAGACTCAGTATGGAGAGAAAAATGTATGGAGGATTTAAGAAGGCAACGCTTTCTTGAAATTCAAACTATTGCGAAGGAGATCGAAGAGGGAATTGTTCAATGTTTACGGATGGAAATTCTAAAAACTTCACTGTTAAAGCGAAGGCCTCAAAAAAATTTATTTTATGGAATTAAGTCCAAAGTTATTTATAATTTTATTCTAATTTGTCATGTATCACTTCCACGAAGTCACTGCGCGTCCGGAAGGATGGTGCCCACTCACTTGGAGACCTGTTCCAGATTAAAACTTCTTCCTGCCGACACAACGAGGCGCTACTGGGAGGCTCGGCGTCTAATGGCCCAACTGCCACAGACGGGCGTTGGCTAAACTAAACTAACGAAGTCACTGGAAAAACACTCTCTTGGACTCAAAATTTTTTGTTATTATAAGTTGCTTAAGGAGACATTTTCTACATTTTTTTTGGAAAACAACATGCCGTCAGAGCTAATTAATCAAACTCTCGTTCCCCAGTGGCTATATTGGCAAAATCCCGCTTTGGACACATCCTGAAATACACAAAAATTGATAATACTCAATATATTTGTTTACATAAACTTGTTAGGCGGCTATTCCACCGACGTGGATTTTGAATGTGAATGTGTCATAACGTCGTAGCAGACATCATTAATAAGTCTCTACCATATTATAACTTAACTAGCTACATAATAGTCTAAAAATATGGCAGAGACTTATTAATGATGTCTGCTACCACGTCAGTCATGACACATTCACATTCAAAATCCACGTCGGTGGAATAGCCGCCTAAATCTATAATATAAAATAATCTAAGAGGAAGAAGAAGACTACTATGTCAGAAATATGACTTTATCGATTTCTATGGGCTTAATGGATAGTTCACAAGCCAAAATTATTACTTATGATTACAGTGTTAATATATTATAGGAGGTCTTTAAAGCCCATTTTTGTCCATATAAAGGCTCTGGGAGAAATTAATTAATTAGCTCTCACCCCATGTTGTATTTAAGAAATTTGGAAAGATTCCCCTTAATAGGGGATGGAAAGGAATGTACGTATGAGGAGAAATGTCTGGAATATACTTAGGGCGGGTCCCACGCTCGCTTGAAAAGTCTCGGTAAGGAATACTGGGCGGCTCCGCCATGCAATGCAACATGTAATCCTTACCAAAACATTACAAACGATTCTGCCATTTGAAAAGTATCTTCCGTCGGAGATAGTGGCCGAAGAAGATTCAAGGAGGTAGTTTGTGAAGTGTTCCTGCCTTGAAATGGATCTAAACATAGTCTGCTACGCGACCATGATAGGGTGACATTTGGAACACAGTTTACTCGAAAACTTGCAAAAGCGGAACACTTAGTTTTATAACTGTTCCAAATGTCTACCTATCGTGGCAGTACATGCCCTTCTTACAAAATAATAATAATAATAAAACCTGCAAAAAGATTCGGCTTCGGTGGCAAGGTGGCGTGCTTGTACATGTGAGAGTCCCTACACTTACGATCGGAGACTGTTGTTTCTAACGCATACTTTCAGAATTTCTGCTTTAAGCAACCCTGTCAGCCTGGCAGACTCTTTCACCTCGGGGAAAGGGGAGTTGACTGACAGGGTAGACCTCCTGATTATAGTGGATTCCGAACCACTTGGGGAACGTGGTAAAGTCACACGATTCAAACGGAGGTGACCAGGACTCGACACGAACGTACACTGACTGGTATAGTCTCAGCGTTAATAACATGTCCCACCATGTTCCCCTACCAACGCTGTGCGCACTACCATGTTTGCCGGAGTTTGAAACATGCTCTGCTCTAATGGATCCAAAATGGTAAGGCTGTTGGCTTGCAATCGGAGACTCAACACGGGTACTAATTTACAGAAGCGAGTGAAGAGGTCAATCGGATTATTAACATATTAGATTAACCTTTTGTGACTATTAATAATAAAAATATTTTAAAAAAATGCAGTAAATTAAAATAAAAAGCAAAAATAAAAAAGGAACCAACCAGTTTGGCAGCTTGTGACGTAACCACGTCTGGATACTGAATAAGGGCTTGGAAAGTATCTGAAACAAAATTCATGCCATTTAGACATTGTCAAACAGCAGCTTCAAGTCACCATTTTAAAAGGTAAGCAAAACTTAAGCTAATGGGGTAAATGTAAATGGGTAAAATAGGCTAATAAACAGGAGACCTGTCGTAACTCAACACTGGTATTTTACGTTGCTTAGGCGCGGTTTCCACCGACCCCTAAGTGCAGAATACACATACGGTGACGTGGTAGCAGATATCATTAATAAAGGCGGAGTTCCACCGACCTCTCATTGCAGAATGCAAATGACATTGACGGAAATTTTTGTTTTACTCTAAGCCATAGTTAAAATTGATCAATGATCATAGAGTAACCACGTCACCGTATGTGTATTCTGCACTTAGAGGTCGGTGGGAACCGCGCCTTAGTGAAGCCACTGAAGAGATTATTCGGATACATTCATTAAATTGTTCGTATGCTATGTCTCTTAAAAAAAAAAAAAAAAAAAAAAAAAAAACAACAACAATATATACAGTATAAGAACGTAGCCATGGATGGTTTTTTTTTGCTACAGCCCCCCCCCCCCCCACGCCCGATTCACCACCATTAACGGTACCGGTACCATAACTTCTAAAACATTCACTAGATACAATTAAGTTCTCATGAAAGTTTTTACACAGTAGGATCACCTAGATCAGTGGTTCCCAAACTGTGCACGGCGGCACCATGAGACAAATTTAATTCAATTTACGAATTTAGACTACGCAAAACATAAATAAACGACAATACAAAAATATAAAAGTTTTTTTTCCTTTAAATTGAAACAATTTCATTTTCCCGCCAGAAGTTATTATTTATTATTAATTTGGCACCCTTGTCGAGTAAAAAACTAAGCTGAATGCTGAAGCCAAATATCGATAACCTGAAAACCAGAGGCGGACGCAGCGACCGGCACTGCGGGCCTCTAAAATCCAAGTGTTACGTATGCACTCAAAATGCGTAAAACCCCACTATTTCAGCCCTATTTTTCAAAAAATTTCAACCGGGGGCGACCCCCGGGCCCCTCTCTTCACAATTGCATTAATTCCCTGTAAAATATAAACCTTATTGCTCTGGATATGTGTAAAACCACAATATTCCAGCCCTATTTTTCAAAAAATTTCACCAGGGGGAGCCCCCCGGACCCCTCGCGATATTTTATATTATTTGCTTGTATAATCTGAAAGTTACTGCTATCAAAATGCGTAAAATCAAACTATTTCAGGTCTGTTTTCTCTTAACTACTCCCCCATGGGGAAGACCCCCGGGCCCCCCTTTATCCCGAACCCACTGGCTCCTGCGCAAAGGACACTATGAAAAATAATTTAAAAGCTGCGTACGTCCATGAGAACGGCTTTCCCCCTTTTCTACACTTTTATGAAAATGAGTGGAGGGGCGTCAAATTATACACCACCCTCTTCGAGAACCTATTGTTACGTCACTGACCGCTCCCCCCTTTATGAGGTCTGGGACCGCCTCTGCTGAAAACAGGCTCATAAATCCCATTAAAATCAGTTGAAATTAAATGGTTTTGTCATTTAAGTCCAAGTTCATGATATCGAGGTGTAACAAGTATTTAGGCCAGGTACGAAAAGGTAGGGTCGGTAAGATTTGCTCTTATGTAGACCTACATGTACAATACTGAATATATTTTCGCGCCATACAGGGCACCGCTTACTAAATCCCTGTAAAAAAGGGCACCGCCTCCAAAAAAGTCTGAGAACCACTGACCTAGATATTCACACAGCCCCCCTCCCCCTCCCCAAGAAAAATCATGGCTACACCTCAGATATAGTTAATACTTAGCTAATGGATTCCTATTTCATTATAATATTATAGCTATGACTAAAAACTATTCGCAATACTTACTATTTTTAGTGAAGGTAACAATTTTTTGGACCCGACCATATTTGGAAAATATCTGAAACAAAAAAGGTCAAATTAGCTGATAATTAATGATAAATTAATTTTTAAAAAATGACAAGCGAACCGGTAAGTCTCTACCACACAGACCGCATTACAAGTTTTTTTGTTTTTTGCGTTAAAAAGGCAATTTTCACAGGAAATATAGAATATATTATCATTGAGGAATTAGAAAAAGTGTTCCCCTACACTGTAATACGCAGTGTGTGTCTGTTAGGTCACTAACAGTTGTGGTCAGTCACCTACATTGCGAGTTATTTGAACGCTGTGCACTAGTAGTAGTAGTGTTCGTCGGGTTAATAACGACTTAGGCCTCATATTTGGGCCCATAGAGCGATTCCGACTTGACTGTCCTATGCCAGCCCATAGGACAGTGGACCTCCTGATTATAGTGGATTCCGAACCACTTGGGAAACACAGTCAAGTCACACGATTAGTTCGGAGGTGACCAGGACAAGTCTTACCATGTTTCCCTACCGGCACTGTGCACACGACCAAGTTATCTGCAGCTTTGAACCTGCTCTGGTCCGCTGGATTCAACTTGGTATGGCGGCCGGCCTACGCTGTGCACTAGATTTCTGTCTTTCTTTTATCTTTGATGTCTTTTTAATGTATGCACAACATATGACTGAGTTCGCCAGATTATGTGTTGTATTGGGCTGCAGAAAGCTGATGTCGGAAGCCTAATGCTGTGACGTAGTTTAAAAAAAACCTATGACTGCATGGCAAGAAACAGAGAACAGAGAGGTGGTAATACTAAATAGGGGACACGACTCGTATCTGTACTTGTTTAAGTCATGCTTTCGCCTGTTATATTGCCTCAATTGTAAGCTTGTCTCAGCTTGTAGCTGATGTAGGTTGACATCGAGGATGTATACCAGTTTGCCAATGGCCAAAAATGCATACGGAAACAATATAATGGTCGAAATCCATGGAACCATTTGCATCGGACAAGGGGCCTATGGGCCACTGAAAGTAGGCCTAGGTTAATAAAAAGTCCTTCAAGACATTATTATTATTAGTAGTAGTAGTAGTTTTCGTCGGGTCAATAACGACTTAGGCCTCATATTCGGGCCCATAGAGCGACTCCGACTTGACTGTCCTATGCCAGCCCATAGGACAGTGGACCTCCTGATTATAGTGGATTCCGAACCACCTGGGAAACACAGTGAAGTCACACGATTAGTTCGGAGGTGACCAGGACAAGTCCTACCATGTTTCCCTACCGGCACTATGCACACGACCAAGGTATCTGCAGCTTTGAACCTGCTCTGGTCCGCTGGATTCAACTTGGTATGGCGGCCGGCTTCAAGACATTATTAGTATTATTATTGTTGAATAGGGGGCAAAATAAGCGACAATGCTTAGCTGCGCCCAAAATAAGAAAGAAACAAACTCCCCAACCCTTCAAGTATTACCCCAAAAAAAACATATAGCTATAAACAAAACCATTTTCTCATAGCAGACCAGACACCATAACACTTTATTAAAAAAAAACCCATACATAAAAGGCTTCACCATCATAGATAGATAGGCTGGTCAATATGCAATTTAACCTAATACCAATTCTGCAAGTAAAGCCCAGACAGACAGCAATTTACGGTATCAAGAGGCGATAGATAAAAATGTGGAGGGGGGAAGACACGAACAGGGAAGGGGAAGGGGGGAAGGAAATGCTATAAAAAGCTAACGCCGGGCAGCAACAGGCTCATTCAAATTCAAGACGCGCTCACGCGGCAAATCACCCCTCTAGACACGCCAGCGTCTCCTAGTCCCAATATACCTATATTATATTATACCATTAGTGCCACTTCCCTGAAAAGTTGACAGCCCCACAACAGGTTCAGACACCGGATTATAATATTTATTGACTGAGATATTAGGTCGTGGTCTAGTGGTAAACCAAACCTCTAGACACGCGAGAGCTTGTGGAAACATGTTGGAATCTGACTTGCAGCAACCTGTCAAAGTGAACAATCTGGACAGTGTACATCCTGCTGCTGCTATTTCAATGACAATTTTCATGAAAGATTCACCAGGTCGTGTCATCTGGAGGAAATTGTAATATAAAATTGTCTATTTACCATAAGGCCCTAAATTCACAAATAAAGAAAATATAGACAATTTTCTTTCTCTCTTTATAACTTCACAGTTATAAGATACAAATTATGATTACACCTAATACACCCCACAACATAGCTTGTAGAAACACAGTGCTTAATGTTGGAATCTGACTTGCAGCAACCTGTCAAAGTGCTAAACAATAAATAAATAAACAAATAAATAATGACTTTTTGTTCTATTACTAAGCCAACCTAGCGGATTTAGGGCTCTACAGCCCTCTTACACTCAACTAGGAAAGCCCGGGACCACCTGCTTTGCATGCCCTCCGAAGCATGGCCAGAAAATGTAACTAGTGTGGGACTCAAACCAACAACCTTTTGGGTGAAAGTCAGAGTCCGTGCCACTACTCTACATGTGCGGAACAATCTGAACACTGCACATACTACTGCTGCTATTTCTGTGGTCATCAGTGGCCAAGTACATGATAAGGGCCTACCAAAAAACCTATAAAACACTTGCAGGTGCGATGGGAGTTGACAAGTTTGTCAGGCGGTTGTTGAGAGACTACCCGAACTATAGCGAAGCAAAAACTAAGTCCAGGGGCTGAGACAGCTACCTCAGTTAAAGAAAATTTAACCAGAGGGACACAATGTGAAACTTATGATTGTTACTTAAACTGTTCATAATACAAATATTGTTATACTTGCTATAAATTATGGTTCAGAGCGCACAACTCTTTTATAAATAATACGGCACAGCCAGCAGTTTAAGAGTTAATCGATCAGCAGCCTGATCATGGCGAATTTAATACCGCGGTTATTATAATACCATGTCATGTGATGGTATTGATTCAATAGTTTAAAATAAATGAACAGCAAATTACAGAATTTTTTAAATTTTGATGTTGGTAATCGTCGCAAGAGTGCTAAGCGCGGAAAATTCAAATTGTGTCTATTTAAACAATTGAATGATCTTCGGCTATATTTTCTTCATTTTTTCTGCCTTAGATTTAGACAAATTATTTTAAATCCTTAATATATTAATTCAAAATTAAAACTTGTTTATTTCAAGGGCGATATGTGTTTATTGCTATTTATATTTGCTACGGCAGCGTCGCGTCAGTTCAGTTCTTCAGTGTTGCCAACATCAAAATATAAAAAAATTCTGAAATAATTGCGATTCATTTATTTTAAACAATTGAATTAACACCGTCACGTGATATGGTATTATATTAACCCCAGTATTACAATCGCCATGATCAGGCTGCTGCAGCATTAAATCAGTTGGAATTTTTGGCATGTAAGCACAATTTTAAAAACTAAATTTTGCCTCAATTGTTGATGACAGAAAATTAACTATAATTTTAGCGAACAAGAGAAGACAATTGAGTTTATAAAGCCAAAAAATTAAAAATAGGAACGAGTTCAGCAACATGGGGGGGGGGCCGAAAATCAGAGAAAGGGTTCCGCAAAGTAGGAAAAACGCAGAGCGAAAAGGGTTAATGGGGCGGAAGCAGTTAGCAGCTTAGTGAGATATCCGGTTCTGTCAGCAGGGCCCCATTCAGTTAAATGAGGCGTAGTGACAAAAGATACCCTCTCGTAAATGAATCCACGGTGAGAACGATCCGGCACTCAAAAACTGCAACTCACCAACTTGAACGTCCAGAGCAAATATTTTATTCACCTCAGAGCGTTCGTTTTATAAAAACCTAAAACCTGACCCCACGAAATGGCTGCAGTCAGTCTTTTCAATGGGAAATACAAGTTCCTTGATGTAAGGAATGAGCTAGGTAGATAAAAAGGAAATCTGCTGTTGTTGTTTTCCAACGCCTACTTTCAGCATTTCTGCTTGAAGCAACCCTGTCAGCCTGGCGGAGAGAGTGAGTCTGTTTATTAACTTGAGAGTTGAGGCACCCTTAGGCGCAGTCTCCACCGACCTTTCATTGCAGAATGCAAATGACATTGACGGAAATTTATAGCCCTAAGTCCGCTAAGTTGGCTTAGTAATAGAACAACAAGTCCTTATTTATTTATTTATTATCATTTATTTTAAAAAGAACCGGTACGAGTGAACCCGCACATGGTATTAATGAATTAGTATAGGCACCGAGATAGATAAAATGAGTAGTTCCATAGTTAACCATTGTCCTAGGGTTAAATTTCGGTTGCCTCGACTTCGTCTATCCCAAAGCACTGAATTGCATAGTCAAGAACGGGCATAGCAAAATATTGTATTGCAACACAGTAATAATGGCAGGGTATGCAATTATGAATTATCCATAATGTTTTACAAAAAATATTTTTTTAAATTCAAAACCAAATCTTTGTTTGGGAAAGCAACCTGTCCGGTTATGTTACTCTAATTAACACCTAAAACGTACATAAAGTTAGAAAGATAGTTGCGCAGAAAAATTGTTTTTTTTTTAGAGTTATATTTCATGATAATTTGGCCTTTTTATTTATTTTTTTGCCCCCAGAACCATGCTTTCAAAGGGCAAGCGACCTATTGGATTAGACTAAAACACGGAAAAGGCAAAACGTAGAAAAGAAAAGAATAAATGAAAAAAAAAAGCTGTAACTAAAAAATATGACAAAGATTTATCGAGGAGACCGTAACAAAACGAAAAAAAAAACAAGGCGAGGGACGAAAAGACAATTTTTTCGTTGCTCATCGCTCAGGTGCCCAAAAATCAATATAGCGGCTACGGAAAACCTTGGGCGAACAGCCCCCTTCTCCCGATTTTCAAAGAAATACAAGATAAATCGTTTATGCGTCCCAAAATCATTGCTACCCCTATAACATCCCCCTTTATTTCGTGTAAATTTTCTCTATCAATTTTCATAACGCGGCGCCTAATAGGAAAAGCTGGGAGCTGCGATTCGAAATTTAAGGCTAGGATTTGCGAAAAAGGCTTCCTTCGGAGTAAATGTAGCGCCTCTTGGCTTTCTCTTGTTTGAATTATTAAATACAAATACATATTAAAATAGAAGCCAAAGGAAGGATTATGCGAAATGTTGTCCTGATACGCTAATTGCAATGTTTATTATTGTTTATTTTCCCTACCAATTTTCACAGCTAGTGCCTTATAGGAAGAGCTGGGGGTTGCACTATGACATTTAAGGCTAGGATTTACAAGAAAGACTTTCTTCGGAGTAAATGTAGCGCCTCTTGATTTTCTCTTATTTTGGGGAATTAAGTCAAAGGAGGGAATAATGGGCAAAGGAAAGATTATGCGAAATGTTGCCTTGATACGCTAATTGCAATGTTTATTATATTTACCCAATCAATTTCCATAGCTAGTGCCTGATAGGAAAAGCTGGGGGGTTGCACTATGAAATTTAAAGATAGGATTTGTGAGAAAGGCTTTCTTCGATGTAAATGTAGCGCCTCTCGGTTTTTGTAATTAAGTTAAAAGACTGACTGATTTTAGCACTTTAGCATCGGATTAGCGAATACCATTATGAACCTTGGTGTAATGCTGTACACTGGTCTCACCTGGCACCACCACTCCAAACAAGTGTGTAAAAAAGCTCTCTTTACCCTTCACTCACTGCAGCGCTTAAAGCACATCCTACCTCAGACCATAAAAACTTTCGTCCAAACCCTAGTCTTTCCTATCTTTGACTACGCTGACACCGTCTACTCAAGCTGCAAGGAGCAGGATGCCCATAGCATCGCCTGCAGTGTGCCCAAAATTCGTGCATGTGATTTATCTATCTGGTAAAGCGCAGGGACCACATAACACCATCGTATGTCGACAATACTTACTTTTAATTTTTTTTTATATAAAAAGATAAATCGCATACAAACAATTTAATGAATGTATCCGATTGACCTTTTCAGTCGCCTCTGTAGGTTAGTACCTGTGTTAAGCTACGACACGTCTCCGATCGCATGGCGTGTAAAGACTCGCACAAGACTCGCACAAGTGCAAGCACGTTACCACCTGGCCATCGAAGTCGACAACATCGCCTTTGTCCTCAGGGGGGGTCGGCGGCACGGCAGCGGCGTTTCCAAACAACTCTGCTTAGAGCGTCTGCTTTGTTCAGGGCGAGAGTCCTTATGTCTTCTTCGATTTTTCTGGGGAGTGTCATTTTCGGTCTTCCCCAGGGGCGGGGTCCAGGGAGTGTCATATTCTGTATACGCTTTAGGAGGGATGTTTCCTCCCTCCTCTGGACGCGGCCCCACCAACTGAGTCTTCTTTCCCTTAGCTTCAGTGCGACATCACCAGTTTTCAATAATATGCTTAAATTAAAATACTGGCGGCTGCAGCATTTCTGGGTAGATTGCTGTGTCGTCTAGCATTCCTTAGGGATACTTCCCTTCCCAAACGGTGGTGGCACCCGGCCTTAGGAATGGACAGTGAATCACTTCACTTCACTTTTTCCCATGCCCAGTAACCCCGGACAAGGTGCAATATATTGAAGAAAATTGTTATGCACAATTATTATAATAATAAAGATACAGATGCAGATACGCGTAACTTTACATATAAACAATACTTTAATTGAAATAGAATTTTGTAAACTACATTCATACCGAATATCAGTCATACCTTCCATTCACGATAACAGTCATACTAATTCAAATGCGCTACCATCCACGCGTCTGATTTCCTTATAAAAAGCAACCATTCTTTAAGAAAAGGGTTAACTTTATACGAGAAAATTCAATATAATAAACCAAAAGGAGCAGTCACTTTTTTGAAGAAAAAAAAAATATATATATACATATTATATATGTAGTCAGCAAGTGGCGAGGTAAAAAGTGGAACGAGTGGATAAGGCGCTGGTGCATTTCTCACTTGTGAGACTATCGGCCCATCTTAAACACATGAGCGAGCAAAAGTAATAAGGTTTTTCCTGACTGCCGACCGTAAAGAGCCCCCCCCCCCTTCGCCCACCCTCGCGTCAACCCCCTCCCCCATCCCAACAGCATATTCTCCCAGACACATTTGACGCTGATTGGGGAAATCGCATTTGGATACGAATTGGTTCGATTACATCTCGGCTGAGTTCGGCAAAAGGAGAGTTGAAGCAAATTTCCAGCATTGGCGTACCTTGGTAACTGGATAACCGGGGGGAGTTATAGACAGTATGAACTGCAGAAAAATTCACAATGATTCGTCGTGTGATATTATTTTTATTACTCTACGACGAATAGTAACAGGGATACACATAATAGTATCATTTGTAAAACGCATTGTTTATTTACAATGAGTAGCAGAAATATACACCAAGTTTTTTTTTTGTAATTTTGACAGACCCCGGGAAATCCTTAAAAACGCTGGAAAGATGAATTAGAAACTGATATCCGCGAGTTTGAAGTCCGTAGATGGTGGAGCAGGCCAAAACTCATTAACATCCCTTTTTATTAAGGGCTGTAGAGCCAGAAGAAGAAGACCCCGGGAAATGGCACAAACGACACATTTGACGCCGTTAGGGAAAATCGCATTTTGGATACGAATTGGTGGAAAACGGAAGTACATATTCGATTACAACTCGACTGAGTACGGGATAGGGGAGTTACAGAACAATTCCTACACTGGCGTACCCAAGGGCGGATTTTAGGGGGGTCAGAGGGTCCGGACCCCCCCCCCCCACAAAAAATTTAACTTACACTAGATAACAATGGGTTTACAGTGGAAATTAAAAATAATTATGATTTTTTAACGTTATAATCTACTGAGCCTGCCCGCTGACCCCCCTAAATTGGAGGCGAAATCCGCCCTTGGGCGTACCTCCATAAATAGAAAACACAGAACATAAAAAAGCTCTCTCTAAGCATTCCACTTCAATGCAGTCCACCTATTTAACACGCATTGAGAAAAATCGCTTCCGAGGACAGCCCCCCGAACAAGTTGGCTTGTCTTATTGGCATGCCTCAACCATCATTCGGCTTGGTGCTAACAGAAATTACGAACCCCAGATAAAAACGCTCTCTCCAAGCATTCCACTTCAATGCAGTCCATCCATTTCCCGCGCATTGAGAAAATCCCATCCTCGGACAGCCCCCAGAACAATTAGGCCTGTCCAATTGGCTTGCTCCAACCATCATTCGGCTTGGAGCAAACACAAATTACGAAACCCAGATAAAAACGCTCTCTTTCCAAGCATTCCACTTCAATGGAGTCCACCCATTTCCCACAGACACATTTGCCGCAGATTGAGAAAATAGCATTTGGGTACGAAATTGAGAAAGAAAGGTAAGCAAGTCATCGATTACATCTCGAGTCTCCAACTCTCCCCCCCCCCCCCCCCCGTAATTACTGCCTACTATACGTTTACTAATCCAGTTCGAGAGGTTTTTTGCATTATTGTCCCCCTAGTTCTTTTCCTCCGATTTACTGCTGAACGCATAAATAAAAACAATTCTTATAGGGTCGCTGCTGTTGGTATTTCTCTATAAACTGGTTTTCAATGAAATTGTGGCGCAGGTTTTTCTTTCTAAACTAGTTTTAACCCTTTTTATTTAAAAATAATAATAATAATAATCAAGAAACCAAATAACAATGACGAAAGCAAATTTGTTCACATTTTGGAATTCGCGTGAAAACTCCCAACCAGGAATAAAAATGGCGGCCAAGTTTATTTCGCTTAGGGCTTATATCTTCCCTCAACTAAAAGGTTTCACCAAAAAATTCAAATTACACGTCTTGGGGCGGGAAACGATTTCTACTGAGTCGTCTCTCTTTGTATTGGTCTCTCTAAACGGGTCAATCACCTTTTCTCGGGGCCTATTAATTATTAGGGGATGATGAATAAGGAGGTAACGAGGCAAGTTGGTAATCGGGTGATGGATGTTAAAAGTTACTTTTGTCATCTTACGCGGGCCTGTTCCTCCTGTCGTTATAACTTCCTCATGTAACGCATAGCTCCAGATAGATTACCTGGTGTGTGTGTGTGTGCGTGCGTAGATTGGGGTGTTTCTGCGTTCATAATTAACGAGGGGGTGAACAACCACTTCATGTTAGAGGTAAGTACTTAACTATAAATCGTATGCTGTGTTACATACAACACACAACTCGACTACAATACGAAGACACTTGGAGAGCCTTATTTTTTTAATGCATTAATAGTCAATATTTATATTTATTTATTTAAAGAATAATTACTTCAAAAACTAATTTTTTGTTCAAAACCAAATCTTTGTTTGGGAAAGCAACATAAAACATACCTGAAGTAAGAAAGCATCGATAGAAATGTTCCGCCGAAAAATTATTTCTTTGTAATTTTTCATGAAAATTGAGTCTTTTTTAATTTTTTTACCCCCAGTATGAAACTATCAAAGGACAAGTGACATATTAGGTTTTGTTGACATTCATACTACAATATATACGAATTAAAAAGAAATCGTTGGAGCCGTTTTTGAGAAATAATGTTTCTAACCATTTTTTTTGCGGTTTTTTGAGGGTAGAACCCCCCAAAGTTGAGTTAACCCAAAATTAAAAAAATTGTCTGGTATGGTATGATTTTATCAAACTTACATGCCGAATTTAATCAAAATCTACCGGGTAGTTTGCCCGTAAATCAACGAACAGACAGACATTTCGTAAAAACTACTTTTTGGGTTCCTGGGACCTCAAAACGTGTAAATCCACTGAAATCCCGAAATCGAAAATTTCGATCATCATAAAGCTTTCCTTATACTAACATATATATACGAAAGCAATAAACAATATTTTGATGGACTCACCTGATGGAGGACGTCTAAGGTGACTGGGTATATCATGTGGTCGACAATCACCCTCAACACAGTGTTAGGGCCTCCCTGCGTATCCGAGTTAGTGCCCGAAGTACTGTTGTTCCCCGAAAGAGCTTGTGCTGCCTGTAGAGCAGCCTGTGCGCTCGCGTTCTGCAAGCAAACAAATATACAAATATCATTAATATAGTTTTAAAAAAAAGGCTACGTCCACGTAAAGAGTTGATCACTGCTCCATTATGTAAGTAGCATTTCCAACATTGAGAAACATAAGCTAGCCTTATAATTAAAAAGGCTTTCATGGCCGGAGTTACGTGACGAAGCTGTAGAATCCGGGATGAGAGGCCGTGGTCGTTCTGAAAGCGTACTTCTAAACTTCGTTGAGTTGCTGCTGGGCCTCCCAATCTTAGAAGTCTACGCAGTTCCACTAAAGATGTCGACCACAGATGTTGACGAAACATTTGGAAGCACGCTTTCAGAGTGACCACGGCCTATCATCCCGAATTCTACTGCAGGGACGTCCACGAAAACGCGGGAAGGACGAATTAGAAGCCAATCACTGCAAGTTAGAGTCATTGGCCATAGCTTGTGGAAACCTAGTGCTTCTTATCAGTTATCATGACAGCAACTTGCAGTCCGACCAATCTGAAAACATGATGCATCCAATATACTGCAATGTTCGATGTTCTAAATGACCGTGCACATGATTTGCCAGTAACCTATAAGACTTGTCACACTTGCTGGTCTGATGGGATTTGGTAATTGTGTATGTGGTGGTTATTGGTTTGTTCCGTTATGATAGGAACACACGAACCATAGCGAAGTAACGTAAATGCGGACATAGTTGAGGATACATTAATTAAGAAAGTGATCTTCTGGAGTTGCAATCTATCGATTGGTTTGCAGCGAACGTTTAAATTTAGGTGTCACTATAAAACCAAATCTTCTTCAAAGTATAGCCAGCTGGCTGGTTGGCAGCAACATGTGGCATCGATGCCCCCACTCCCCTCGATCCTGGTACTCCCTCTTCAGCTCCACGTATGTATTGGCCCCTACATCCTCCATCACTTGCTGTAGATATTCTTTTCTCGGGCGCCCAGGTCGGTGGACGCCTTCTATTGTTCCCTCTATGATGCAGCTTACGAAGTTCACGTGTCGACGCAAATGTCCAATCCACTGATTTCTTCTGTTTTTCTTTCGCTTACTCTGGTTAGAACCTCCTCATTTGCATGGGCTTGCCAAAGTACTCGTAGCATGCGACGATAGCACCACATCTCAAATGCTTCGAGTTTCTTTAGTTCCTTCTAAGAAAGTACAGCCAAAGAAAAACCCCATCAGAGGAATAATGTTAAACGAATTTTCTTCTTTTGCTACTCGCTTTCTAGTTTAATCAGTATTTCTGATACTTCAAAAAGTAGTGTTTGTCAATAATAGTGTGGTAGAAATACTCTGTAGGAGGAACAATAAGCCAATTAGGCTTAAGTATATATTAAAATAAGCTACGTAATTACCCCAATTAAGGACAAAAATTGAAGTTCATTGATGGTGGAGTGTCGCTCAAATCAGAGAAGAGTGTTGTTGAGCAAGCCGAAGTCCGTAAAGGGCTGCAGAACGTAATAATAAAAATATAAAAAATAGCTGATGGAGTCACATCACCGATATTTTTTTTAGATTTCAGGTAGTTAATTTAAATAAATATTTCTAAGTCTCAAAGGGAAAGCTGGTTTTTTCTCCTCCCCATTGAAATCCGAAGAGTATCTTTAATTACATTTATACGAATCATCAAAAGGACACGATAGTAGCTGCTTCAAATCATTTAATCAACCTTAAATAAAAAGTATATTTTTACAAATCCCCTACGTCCTAAGACCTCTATCCGTGACAGTATTAGCTTAGTTGCGACGACGAAGAAAAAGATAATGATATAATCTCCTTTTAATGAAAAAAACATAACAAATTTCGTAGCGAACATTAGGACCAAAGGCCCTCTGTTACAATTAACTCCCAAAAAGAGTAGTGTGGTAATAAATAACAATATTATCATTCACACTTTTTACCCATTTTACACCAACACACACAGCCATTCCAACTCATTCACTCACTTAATCACCCTTCGGGGCTACAATTATGTGTAATTAAGGTTGACAGAGGTTTCCAGCAATTATTTTTTTCAGCCAAAAATATTTTCGCTAAGACACGATTCGACGATTGATAGTGTTATCATTTAAGTTACGCTTATCGTGTTATTATTTTGTTATTAATTGTAAGAATGGGCCGAAACTCGAAAGGCCCAAAATTCGCCCATATGGAAAATAAAGACAATTTTCTTTCTATATTTGTTTTGTGTCCTATGGGCCCTCACCGTGGCCTGGGACTCTGCCAAAAATCTACTACTACTCTATCTTTATTATTGAATGACGAAGCCACACAATTACTACAGTCTAACCCTTAATAAATAATAATTATTCCACTGTAGGAAGTTGCTGGACAGTGTTGCCGGACGTGTCATATGAAATATCACGCCACTGACGTTCAAAATTCACGACATATCACGCAAGCAACTAATCGGCTAATATATATGCATATTAATATAATATATACATATAATATATAATTTATATTAAATTTTTTAATATGGTAACTAAAAAATATGTCATTTGTTTTGCTAATTTTATCTAACAACTTCTATGCTTAGCTTGTAGTGGGGCTGAAAAATCTGTGTGAATTATTTTTCTTACTTCCAGTGGCGTAACGATAGTTTTTCGAGGGTGGCGGTGTTTAATTTGCCCCCCCCCCCCCCATTTTCATGATAGTGTAGAATAAGGGGAAAACCGTTCTCAAGGACTTTCGCAGCATTTAAATTAATGAAATTACTGTCCGTCGCACAGGGGCCCGGGGGTTCGGGAGACGTGAACCGGGGCCCCCCAAGGGTCGTAATGAATATAAATACAAGCAAGGGGGGCCCGGGTCAAAATTTTTGAAAAATAAGCCTGAAATGATGGGGTTTTACGCAATTTGATAGGAGTAATGTTTCGATTTTTACAGGCGATGTAGATAGGCTACATACGAACGAGTGAGTCTGGGGGTCTCCCCCGGGTGAAGATTTTTGTAAAATACCTGAAATACGGGGTTTTACGCATCTTGCCAAAAATGTTTAGATTTTGTAGATAACGACTTTATTAAGTTGTTACGTTTTGATGATTTTACAGACAATGAATATAATTACGAGCAAGGGGGGCCGGGGGTCTCCCCCGGGTGAAATTTTTTTAAAAATAGGGCTGAAATGGTAAGGGTTTTACGCATTTTGATAGGACTATTGTTTCAATTGTACGGACGATGAATATAACTACATACAAGGGGGATCGGGGGTCTCCCCCGGGTGATTTTTTTTTTTTTTTTTGAAAAATAGGTCTGAAACAGTGGGGTTTTAGGCATTTTGATAGGTTAACGCTTAGATTTTACAGGCAATGAATCCAATTACGAGCAAATTCTTGAAAGATGAGCATGAAATGGTGGGGTTTCATGCATTTTGATAGGAGTAACGTTTCGATGTTTACAGGCGATGAACATAGGCTAATTCCAAACGAGGGGGTCCAGGGGTCTCCCCCGGGAGAAGACGTTTGTTCAATAGACCTGAAATACGGGGTTTTACGCATCTTGCCAAAAATGTTTAGATTTTTCAGATGAGCACTTTATTATGTTATTACTTTTTAAATAATTCGGCCCAAAATATTGACTTCCTATAAAATCTTGGGGTTTTAAGGCTTTAAGTGGTCGCCTTATTCGCTTGAACAAAAGAGTTCAACCTCTTTTGAGACATTGTGGTTCGTAAATAAGTAGTTTTTTTTTATTAATTTTCAATCAGAAAAAGACCTCTCACACGTGGCATTTCTTTGTTCTATAATATGCATGTTTGTTATCTTTTTCGATTTTGCGCCCATGTGGCGCAGAGGCAGACAAATATGAAATAATGAGCAAATCACAATGGCCGCCCGCCGGCCGAGTAGATTTGGAATATGATTTTTGGAGTTGTGTTGGGGTCTTGGCACTTGTGGTCTGTGGTCCTAGATCAGGTAAGGTAAACAGCATTTTTCGGCATTTTTTTTTTTTTAAAGTTTTCATTTTTCCATGGTTTTAATTTTTTTATTATTTTATTGGTTTAAATTTCAATATTTTTATTTAATTATAAAATCAATTTTGTCTAAAATACACGCACTTTACACGCACATCACGCAAGCTCTGAAAATACACGCATTTCGTGATTTTTCACGCAAAACGGCAACCCTGTTGCTGGACGATGGAATTGGAATAGGCGGTTGAATGTTGATTGATTGTATTGAGGTACTTTTCGACTCTACTTGGTAAGAGTGAGAGTGACTTAACAAACATGATTACAATATCAGATGTGTGAAAAGAACGATACATGCTTACAATTAATAATGGATTTGACCCAGCCTGCTTCCACATACAAAAACCAACTCTGTGTCCGCAGCTAAAGGAGCTGATGAGACACAGAGGGTAGATGAAAGATATTATTGAATAAAGGAAATAAATATGTAAAAAGAAGATTTAGGAATATTGAATTGTGTGAATGTGAACAGCGCCATCTACCGGGAAAAAGGTGAGGCTGGAAGCAGACTGGTTATTATATATGTGGGACTAAGTGGTCCCCACACTTAAGATCTTTCCTCAGAACGATATTTTGAAGACCTTCACCCTCAACTATGTTCTACGCATCAATACCAGCACACCTAAAAAAAAATCATGATTAAAAACGAATGGTTTCGAAAAAGAGGTTTTGTCTTCGAAGCCGTTCATCCTCGGTCCTCTTAATATTCTATCAACAAAAAATAATCATAAAAAAAAAAAAAAAAAAAATTGACTAGAGGAGTATTTGAGGTCGACAGAGGTTTCAGGTAGTTATTTTTCCATCTGAAAATAGTTTATGAAAGGTCTCGAAGGTTATTTTGCAAAAATTGCTTCTCTCCTCTGTATTTCCAAAGTCGACTAAAACTTAACAGGTACGCAAATAAATAAATAACTGCAAATAAAATTTATAAATAAATACCATACTATCGTCTTACACACATTAATAATATTGAATAAACAAAACCTAATAAATAAATAAAAAACAAGAAAAAACAAGAATTTGGCTAGAGAAGTAATTTCGGTATATTTGACGTCGACGGAAGTTTGAGGCAGTAATTGTTAATGAAAAAATAGTTCCTGCACGGTCTCGAAGGAGAGTGGTTTAGCTTTTACAATCGACTTTATCTCCGCTATGATGTACAAATCTGTAGCTGCACAAATCTTAAGTATTTAATATTGAAGTCGACAGAAAGGACATAAAAAACAGGTCCAAAAATTAGAAGGGCGGACGAGAATTCTGTAGCCTAACATATAGTGAGAATTTTATCAGGCAAATTGTGTTGTTTACTACGTACTTTACTAGGCCGCCATACCAAGTTGAATCCAGTGGACCAGGGCAGGTTCAAAGCTGCAGATAACTTGGTCGTGTGCACAGTGCCGGTAGGGAAACATGGTAGGGCTTGTCCTGGTCACCTCCAAACGAATCGTGTGACTTAACTGTGTTCCCCATGTGGTTCGGAATCCACTATAATCAGGAGGTCCACTGTCCTACCTATGGGCCCACACCGAGGCCTAGGATTGTGTCCAACCATATTACTACTACGTAGTTTACTAAAGCCAATGCCAAATTACGTAGCGTTCCACACCTCTTGGATCAGGCCCACGGAGACCGAGGGGGCGCGGAAATTTGACATTTCGTATTTTAAGCAACGCAAACAATAGGTAGAAACAGTTAAAGACTTGGCAGGGAATCCGCTGAACACGATTCAAGCACAAGAAGAACAGAGATGTGCACCTACACTTGAAAGGATTGAAAAAATTTCGACGGTGTTTTAGATGGTAAGTACCTTACTTTAGAGAAAATTTCTACAAGGTGTAGTCTTTCCGCCACAATCACTTCCCTGGGTCAGTATGACCACTTGAGCAAATCACAGACGCCCGTTAGTTGGTTGCCCCAAACTTCTGTGAAACCCATTGCATTCACGGGTTGGAGAAGCTTGCATCGTGCTCGTGCAGTCAGAGGCTGGACGTCGACCACTTGTTCCAGTGCTGCCTATGTTCAGCCCAATGCACGAAAGACGATCTGAGGGAGGTCAACAGCGCTGCCTACAATTTCACCCGATTCTGGGACGTTCGTTCGCTTGGACACGATAAAGTAAGTATAAATAAATAATGACTTTTTGTTCTATTATTATGCCAACCTAGCGGACTTCTAACACTCAACTAGGAAAGCCCGGGACCACCAGCTCTACATGCATTGCCAGAAAATGTAGTAAGTGTGGGACTCGAACCAACAACCTTTCAGGTGAAAGTCAGAGTCTGTACCACTACTCTACAGGTCCATGAATGTATTGTGCAATAAGACTTCAATCCTATCACCTCTGTGATGGCTTAAAATAATGCTGCCTGCGTAAAATAAATAACCAGCATGACACAAATGATTTGCGACTTTGAACTGGTGAAAAGGCTAAAAAAAATATACATTGTAGTATTATATGGTATATACAGCATGTATAACACTGACATTAAATTTACACATAGTTTAGGACAGGTGCGGATCTACGGGGGGCTATAGCCCCCCCCCCCCCATTAGGGTCCACAAAATGCGTAAAACCCCAATATTTCAGTCCTATTTTTCAAAAAAAAAAAAAAAAATCGAAATTTAATCTTAGCCCGCTCCTTGGTCTCATTCTGGTTTAGGACCCCAAACCCTCAACAAATTCCACCGACTCTATCAATGGCGTACCAAAAAAAAAACAATAATGATGAAGAAGAAAATTGGCTAAAGGAGCCACGCCGGTGTATTTGAGGTCGACAGAGGTTTCAGGTAGTTATTTCTCCATCCAAAAATAGTTTCTTCAAGGTCTCAGAGGAGAGCGGCTTAGCTTTTGCAATTGATTTGTTCTCCCCTTTGACAGCCGAGCAGCGACTTTAATTATTTTGCCTTGTTCGTCTGTCAGTTCCGCCAAAAGAAGAGAGAGAGAGGAAGAGAGTGAGCTGTTATTATTTCAACAATAAATATCGTATATATACCCAATATTGTATTTCTTCAGCTTCTCGTCTTTCCACAAACTCACACTTTTCACCATGGCTTTTATTTTCTCTAAGAAGACAATGAATGTCTGTTAACGAGTAGCACAGTAGGCCATTTTATAAACAATGAACAATTTTTTACTTTAGTCCTTTAATACCTTTTGTTTTTATTGTACAATAATTTTTAAGTAGCAGAATTGTAATTTAAAATTGTAAATGCCTTCGTAGTAGATCTGAATAATCTGTTGCTGGCATATTAAACGCTATTTATTATTATTATTTACATAATTATTATTGTAGATATAAGCTACTTGAAAATGTTTGAAAACCTATTTTAATAATAAAGATAATGCAAAATAGCAGATATATTTTATACTCCTTAAAATTATCTTCTTTCCTAAGATGAGCTTTTAGCGTCCTCTAAGAAACAAAGATCCTGAACAGTCAAGCTTTTAAAAGAACTGTCAAAGATCTGCGCCTTAATAAAGGTTTCTACTCATTAGAGGAAAGTGATCCCAAAGCGCCTTTTTGGCTCCTGTTTTATTTAAAAAAAAAAAAAAAAATATTTTTATTGTATAAATACACGCATTATTATTAATTAGGCCATCATATGTTACAAACTGACTTGACATTGCATTTGTTATATCTTTTCTTTTGCATGGGCAAAAATTGGGGGGAACCCATCAGCCTATGGCAACAGCAAAACCAATTAAGCGTGGCAACACTGTATGATTGAGATTCCGTAGATAATGAAGACGCAAGTCTGCAGGCGGGTGTGCCCGCTGTCAAAACACACACAGATGGGAATTCAAACATAACATACCCGCGCATGATAAGGTAAACAGCCCACCCGTTTGTACAGCTCACTTGTAAAAATAAACCCGGCTGCTATTTCCGTGTGATTGCCTCTGAAATTGTTGTCTAATCGCGAATTCGCAGGCGTAACTGTACAAATAGGAGTTCTTTGAAGGGGAGAAAAGACACTGTTTTTCCCGCCAATTTTTATGTACTTTGAATTCGAGTGCTGCCAGGGAATGAGGTCGGATTTGTTGCAGTGGTCTGCATACCATCCGGGCAAGGTGGAGACTCGGTTCAAATCGTATATTTTTCCATGTCTATTGTCTTCCTTGTGGGCTTCCATATTCACCACGAGGTACCGAGTCGGGATTTTCATGCCTTTGCCTGGGATCCCTGCAGCAGAAATTTTTCAAGCTATGTTGTTCCGTAAATGGGTCTCCAGGTATGACCTTCCAGTCATAGCAGACCTTTTTATCTGTCCTTTTGAGCATTATGAAGGCGAAGCCGATCTGGGTTTGTTGGTCTCCCCTTTTGTACGTCATCAGGTGCTCGTTCCTTTTCAGGAACCATGTGCTGGCAAGGAAATGGCGCGGAAAAAAGCGGGGGGGGGGGGTCCATCTGAACTCACCGGAAGTAAGGCAACCGCAATATATTTATAAAACTCCATTCTAAGTGTACGCTGAAAATATTTCGGGGGCCCCGGGGGGTTCAGACCCCCTGGACCCCCTCCGGATACGACCATGCTGTAGACTATGCTTATGTAATGGCCATCGATGAAATCATAGCGCTTTTATAACAGGGAAAATAAAAGGATCCAAAATTGAACCATAGGATAAATACAGGTACTATGGACGTATTCTGTTACGGTACCTATCATTATCATTATAGTTCAATTATAATTTACTTATTTACCTTATAATATACCTTACCTTACCTATGTACTATATATATTAGAATCAAACCCGTAACAAACGGGAAACAAAAATAGTCATGACATGTATTTGTTTGGGCCCAGGGCCTCATTGGATGTTGCATCCGGAGGTACCAGCGCCGATATCCTCTTTGTAACATACTTTTTTCAATATATTTCCCTCACTTGGTGGAGTAACCAGTGAGGGCAAAATAAAAATAAAAAATACTTATAGACAAAAGGAAACTTTGTGCAGGTTCCCTCGTACCAGTCCTTTATACACAATTTTGGTTGTGTTCAGGGGTGGCCAATGACTACGTTTCATATCCACTTAACCAAGTTCGTAAACAAGTCTATTAATAATAATAATATATCGGTTTTCTTCAGGGAAGGGTCTCAAATTCCAAAACTGTACAAGCTATAATTATCGGTTAGACGAAACAACTTTCAAAGTTTCAATTTCTAGCCTCTTAAGTTTTAACCACCTACATTAAACACTTGAGTGCTTTTATCACGATAATGATTGTAGAGTCCATACTTTAGAGTTTAAGTAGTCGGAAAGCACCGAAACAGCCTGGAAGTCCCTTATACAATAGTAGCGAGAGGTTCGAGTTAGGTTGCGTGAATTCAAAGAGCATAATGTATAGAACCTATAACGTGGGAGAAAGACGCTTCTTCAAATAATGACTGCATTACAAAGGCCCAAAAAAAGTTATGCTAGTTTAGTTTAAAAAAGACACATTTGACTTGAATGCATAGTAGTGTCTTCAAATTTCCTGAGCTTCTGAGTAATGCGTTATGGTCTCAAAGGAGAAGACGCGAAAATACATAAGCTGTACCTCCTCGTGGTGAAGATGGAAGGCCGTGATAGCGACTGAACAGATAGGGGACTGAGTTAGAGCCGGGATAAGTGAAAAACACAGTCTTCTCTGTACAGGACACTCTTTTGTCCTGGGGTTGGGACACTGGCGACGAAGGCGGAGGAACTCAATGAAGAATTAACGGCATAAGGATGCAGAAGACAACGGGAAACAACTGCATTACAATTCCGTAGTATAGTCATCACGACTAGAATTGCCAGGATGACCAATCTTCGATAGAAGAGGCATTTGAAAAAGAAGAAGCATAGTAAAAACGACACATTATACGTTGACCTCTCTCACTATTAGAAGGAGCTTCCAGGCTTCTCAGTTCCTCTTAGAAGACAGGTAGCCATGGACATTTTGGAGCCAGGTGAGGGTGGATCATCTTACATGATTTTATTTTGTATGGGAAAGCGTATTTATTTCCTTCTATTTTCCATTTTGCTTGAGATGACCGCAGAATACGTAAATCGACTACACGGTTTATTTATTTAATAGACTTACCGCGTTACTGTGCGTAAGATCCGTCTTAAGTTCTTTGTGATTGGAGTACTGTACATAGACCGAGCGCCCCCGCAGGTTGGCGACGCACGTTGTGAAGTAATTGACCATCTGCGAAGCAGCTGACTCGTCTGCCATCTCCAGGAATGCCTGCAAAAATATATAAATACACAAATATAACACTTACATACACAATAAATATATAAAAATATAAGAACCGGTACGAGTGAACCGAGAACCTCAGAACCTCTTGTTTTAAAAGTTTCACAACAAGTTAGCTACATATTATTAACAATTTTTTTTTTTTTAATATAATACTATAATATAATAATTCAATACAATAATGCCATGTTACAGCGTTTTCTTAAGTCCATATCGCAAGGCAAGGGCCCGTGTGCGACTTATACTATCTGGCTATGGAGGGGGGGGGGGGCTACATAACATTAGTAGCAATAAAATATAGAATATGCCAGATAAGGTAGCTTATAGGTAGCAATAATAATACAATAAGCTTCGTATAAAAAAAATTACAAGAGCCAAAACGCCAACAGACATGGGTAACATGAAAATGACGTCACAGTCCAATCGTCGCCATGTGGACAACTTACCGACCCCGCGGCATAACAAATGACGTCACACTTCAATCCCACGTGACCCACCTTTTAACCATTAAACTTAAATGGTTGGACTTTTCCCTCTACTGAATAACCTTCTAGGAGAAAAAAAATATTTTTTAAGGGGTTAAAATAAATTTACTAATGCATTTCAATTGGTTTTCAAAAATTGCCAGAGGAATTTTTTTTTATAAGACTGACCCCGTTTGAAGCCTGCCGCCTTCCCAAAATTTGACCCCACAAGCCTCCACTGCTCATATAAATCGTTTGACTCTTATGCCTAAACATAATAGTCTCCTTAGTAACTTTGTAAAACTTGCTGTAACTCATTGTTAAAATTAACTTTGTATAGTTTTACGTAATTAAATTAAATTAAAAATTCACAGCCGGTTGCGGCTCACGCCATCGTCAAGTGCGATTGAAAACAGATAAAACAAAAGGCATGTAAGCTAAAACAAAGTAAAACTCATTGTCAGGATAACACACAGCATCGCATAAAGTAAACAATTTAAATTGAACAATTAAACATTAACCAATGGAAGCGCGTGAGCCGAAACCGGTTGTGAATTTTTAATATAATTTTATTACGTAAAACTATACAAAGTTAATTTTAATAATGAGTGACTCTTATGCCCATGTCTAGCAAGAAAGCCAGTTGGGGAAAGCTAAATAGCCAAAATCTAACGGCGGTTTCACCGATGGTTTTGGAAATTAAAGGCGCTGCATAGCAGAGATAACAGAGTATCGAGGAGACGGCACGCAGATCCATCTTGGGAGCCCTCTGGGGGGGGGGGGAGGGATGGAAGAGACAGGCACTGCCACAGCACAGGGAAATGCCATTTCCTACTCCTTCGTCGATGAATAATTCTCTAATCATTACACCCAAACCCCCCCTTACCACACTTTGTTCTATACGATTTATTTCACGCTACAACTTTGACATGTGCCATGCTTTGTTATTGTTCTCCATATACGCGATGCTCCAATGAGATTATTAAGCCTAGAGGGAGCGCATGGCGATGTACTTGTTATAAAATCATAAGCTAAGAATTGTAGATGTGCGTAGGCATGGGCGTAGCTAGATAAAGATCCAGGGGGTACAGGTGCCAACCAATCGTTGAGATTGTGACCTCAGAAGAAGTCTAGTTCTCTATTAATTGAACTATCCCGGTGCTCCATTGGTTCCAGTGCTTCCCTAACGGCAAAAACCACGAAGCATTTGGTATGTGGTGCAATCGTCGCATGCTACGAGTACCTTGCCAAGCCCATGACGAGGTTCTAACCAGAATTAGCGAAAGAAAAACAATAGTTGCATCGATAAGTAAAAGAAGAAATCAGTGGATTGGACATTTGCTTCGACACGAGAACTTCGTAAGCTGCATCATAGAGGGAACAATAGAAGGCATTAACCGACCTGGGCGCCCGAGAAAAGAGTATCTGCAGCAAGTGATGGAGGATGTAGGGGCCAAAACATACGTGGTGTTGAAGAGGGCGTGCCAGGATCAAGGGGAGTGGGGGCATCGATGGCACATGCTGTTTCCAACCAGCCAGCCAGCTGTAACTTGAAGAGAACGGCAATACACCAGCAGTCGCTTCAGACAGCCAGTAGAACATGGGGAAATAGCATTTCCTTCTCATTCGTCGATTAATACTTCGCTTACTGCATTAGTTGCCAACAAACCCTTCACTTCGTGCCACGATTTATTTCAAACTCAAACTTTGTCATGAGCATAGAATAATACAATATCATATGCAATGCATTGTTGTCAGTTCCTCCAGTAAAATTACAATGCTGCATTTGTTTCACAACCCATAAACGATAAACAGCAAACACCTCTCTCATCGAAATGTCAAACCAATTGTTCATGCTTCTTCCTCGGGTTTCAATTCACTCTGTTTTAACAACTTATTTCCACAAATTCATTCATAAAAACCCCCGTCAAGTTTATAAAGTAACCCATTATGATAACGAATTTTAATAAAAGTCACTTTATACCGTTCAGAAAAATAAAAAAAAAGAAATTGTTTTAAAAATAATAAATTCCATTGAGACAATGGAAGCCTGAGTAGGTAAGGGGTTTATAATACGGCGGGCAAATAGGGGGAAAGGAGGGGGCAAGAGAGAGGGGAGGGGGGGGGGGGGAAGAACAATGTTATCTGATGTCGTGTTTGGCGGAATTCCTTTGAATTTCCGGGGACTTGTTTGACAGTCGATAAGACGTCCTCGAATATGGGGGCGGTCGTGCTCCTTTGACTGACGAGCAAGCAATGCGGTCAGTTGTGCGATTACAATGTCACTGACGCCACATTGGACTACTTAGTGGATGATTGAATCACACATGGACTGAACTAAGCAAGGTATATGGAACCATTCCTTTGGGATCCCCGCTTCACAATTGTAAAACTACCTTATTATTAATTGTACACTTATGTATATAAATATACGATTTTCATTTTTCAATTCTCTATGCTCCGTTAGAAAGTGTTCCATTATGCGGGATTGCCCGGCTCCTTTGACTGACGAGCAAGCACTGTTGTTAGTTGTGAGATTATGCCATCACAATTAGCGCCACATTGGAGTACTGACGTCCACTATTGAATCACATACATTATGTTGAGACTGATGAATATAGGCGCTATTACTCCGTGAGATGTCGATGTGAATGGAGACTGTCGGCTGTCCAGCTCCTTTTTAGTTGGTGAGCATGCACCGACCACTACCGTCAGTTATGAGATTACGATGTCAACGTCGCCATATTGGAATTGTCAATTAATGTCAATCGATATTAAAGAACAGTTCATCGATGCTAAATTCCCTCCTGTACTCAGTTCGACTGCGCATGCGCAACGATTTAGTATTCCCTTCTACAGAAGTATTAGGTAGATTTGACCAGTTACGGTCAAAGGTCATGTTGCAGAACAGGGAGGATGGCGGGCTAGTCTACTGAAAGTTGTAGGCTCGATTCCTCGCTATCTTTTATGTTTTCATAGTAAATCATGTAAAATAATTTTTAAGGAATAATAAAATTTGGAGTAAATAGAGTTGGGCCGTTTACACGCAGTCCATGCGCATGCGCAGCAATCAAACTGAATAGCAAGGTAATTCAGTGTCGTTGACCGGCTCGTGTCGATATAATACAGTAGAGTGGGCACAATAATTGTCTTTACTCTGGAAGACGTCATCCGACTACGAAGTTTATGCTGCTCCTTTGACTGACGAGCAAGCTGTGCGGTCAGTTGACAGATTATGACATCACCGCCGCCATATTGGACTAATTAAAGAACGATCGAATCTCACATGTTCTGGGCTGAATACACTTCTTCTTCTTCTGGCTCTACAGCCCTTGATGGCCTTTGGCACTCCTCCAATCATATCAGTTTAGTACGATGCTCCACCAAATAGGACACCCAACTGTTTCTAGTTTGCGATCCTCTTAAAACGCTAAGCGTAATAATTCACTATACTCCGTATATAATATAATATAAAATATAATATAATATAATGAGTCCTGGACGGCGAGATGGGGACTGTCCATCTCGGCTGCTCCTAGTCCCAATTTAAATATTGGCGCCTAACTAGCGAATGGCGACTCGTGCGCCGCCTATGTTATCACTTCTAACTTTCAAGCCCGTACTGACCTGACTTCTTTATATCTGCAACCAGTGTTTTATATTTTTCCCTTTTATCAATTTTGAATCGTCCAATAATACTGTACATTCAAGCCTCCTACTCAAGACCGAAGTAAAGCGACCAGTACCGAGCTCGGGAACGGCTGCACCGTCACACGTAACAAAACCTGCTTATAACCTTATGTTGTGAGTCCCTTAAAAATCATCTTCCACAACCCTACTTAATTAATTAATTATCTAGCTCCTTCAGCTGACGAGCAAGCAAGCAAGCATTTGTGAGATTATGACATCACTGACGGGCCGCGCCGTATTGGAATACTTAGTGGATTGACTCACAAACTGTATAGAGTGGGCTAAGCTCGTTAATCGCTATTATTCCCCATACTCCGTAAGACGTCCTAGACTATATAGTGGCAGTACTGCTCTACAGCTCCTTTGACTGACGAGCAAACGGCCAGTCTGAAGGTGCCATTCAATCCACCAAAAATATTTTTTTTTTAATCCTGGGGCCACCAAGAGGAAACGGAAACAACAATAACATACTTCGGCCATGTGATGAGAAACGAAAAATTTAGCCTTCTGCACGTTTTCTAATCCAAGGAGAGATAGAAGGACTCCCGGTAGAAGACGTTCGTCCTGGTTGAAAAACCCGCGGCAGTGGTTTGGCTAGAGCACCCTTTTCAGAGCAACAGCCTCGAAGGTCCATGTCATGAAGCTCACCAATCTTCGCTTGAACCGGCATATAAAGAAGAATTCAAAATAATAATAATAGTAACGGCATTTACCTGATTTTTGCCCTTGAGGACGAGAACATTAGTGACGCGACCAAAGGGGATGCCAAGATGGATGATTTCCGCCTCTGAAATTTCATTGGGAATGTTCCTGATGTGGATTACTCTGGAAGGATTCACGTTCTGATTTTTGTCCAACTTCACCTGCAACAAAGAAAAAACATTTATTCAAAATGATAAGGAGGAATAATGATAGATTTTAATACATGCAACGAATAGATGGTCACATTCAACTTAGAAGATTTCCGGATCTAGCGTGAAGCCGACCACCCACCTGTGCACGATTTTTCCCTTGACACACCCAGAACACAAGTCATAGTCAAACATCTTTGAAAGTGCGTTCAGAAATGACTTGCTCGTAATGTTAAAGACTGACAGCCCGAAGATATTTACATATGCCAACTTTATTCCACCAGATAATGTCCTAGAATTCACCAAGGAACTCCAAGTATAAGGCTGCTTTTTACACAGCCTCTGTACCTAACGAAAGACTCTTATAGTCTATTCTACAACAAAAGGTACATACAATAGCAGTAAAACGGCACAAAAGAATAAGGAAACATTATTATAAAACAATACTTTTACAACGAAACATTTTTAAAATTTTCAAGTAAATAGGGACATTAATCTTTGTCAAAATGAAGCCTCCATACAGCTAAGAACAATGGACACGCGCGGTCTTCTCATTTCCCGCCGCCATTTGTAAGACGACAAAGCGAAAGAGGATTAGTGTCCAAAGCAAAGGAATTCCCTCAAAAACTAAACTGTACTTTTCATCATTGTAATTAGTTATAAGATCAGAATCTAAGAGACACGGTCTGAATTCATTAGTAAATTCACAGTTTTCCTTTATGCCACTCGTATTCAAACTAGTAGTAGTTTCCCTTTTAACAAATTTAGGGTGGAGAATATGTCCAGCGAAGAATTCTTTAGATCTCTCTGTACGGGTCAGTTTGCCGGCAAAGTTTTCTTTAACTTGTACGACCTGCCATTTTATAAATAGCAACATCTTCTTGAGAAATGTTTGTACGTGGAGGTCGGAAGACATTATGTAGAACAAGGCAACCATTTCTGATATTCTTCTTATGTTGCTCAAAGCGGATATTACTGAAATTTGTCGTGTGTTGTACGTTTATGTTATAGTATACGTTATTTGGACGCTAATTGTATTCACTACGAATCAATACAGATACACAAGGACGATTCTCCCAGTCGCGATTTGCCGACGTCTTTCCAATGAAGGCTTGTTGAATGGACGGTGCAAAAATCACAGATATCTTGACGAAGCAGTAGAATCCGGGATGATAAGCCGTGGTCGTTCTGAAAGCGTCTATCCAACGTCTTTCGTCAAAATCTTCAGTGGAACTGCGTAGACTTTTAAGATTGTATCTCGGAGGCTCAGCAGCAACACGTCACGTGAAAGCCTTTGCAATTATACCACAGAGATCTGGGGGTGTCCAGGGGAAAACCGTACACAATCATGAGGTCGGCTTCACGCTAGCTTCCGAAATGGTCAAGAAATCGACAGGATGGCTACAATGGAAAAGACGTCAACAAATCGCGATTGGAAGAATCGTCCGTGTGGGCCGAGCCTTAGATAAGCAGGCAGAAGCCAGGGAGCGACTACGCATTATACGCATTATTATTACTGTACTGTACGACACGCGTCTAAAGAGGAAAGCAGAATGAATAAATGCTAATGACCAACAGCTTGCAAGCTCCAATCGCCATGTCCAAAGTAGACAACAGGAAGCTACTACACGCGTCGAAAGAGGAAAGTAGAATAAATAATCACTAAAAACCAACAGAGAACAAAGCGACTTTCTAATAAAACTACAGCCCAGACAAACGAAATAAATCCGCGCAATTCAAAACAGACGAAAATATATTAAAAATAAATTCAAATCAACAAGGCGTTCAAACAATTTCACACAGCTTGTACGCAAATTAATAATATTTAGAAATTCAAAAGCAACACAAAAATGCTCGGCAGCATCGCCGCGATTATAATCGGCAGCTGCTTTGTCAAGAGAATAAAACTAAAATGGAAGCCTGGCCAACTTTTGAGAAAGACGGCAGCGAACAAAGTGACAAGAGACAGTGTGAAGCAACATGCTGCAGGAGCTGCTGTTGGGAAGCTTTTTGAAAATACAACTCCAGCGGGGAGAAAATCGGAATGCTGGGATTCTTACGGGTCACCAAACGCATAACAAAATAATTTTTTAAATAGGTATAAAAATATTGAAGTTTGTACCTACACGTGCTATTTTTGATGTTGTTATTGCTTACCTATCTATACGTTAGTTATAGGCGGAGTTCCCACATACGTCAATGGTCAATGAGAAATGTGAACTTGACGTTTTAGCAGACATTAAAGACATACTAAAAATTCTGCTACCACGTCAAAACCATATTTCACATTGACCATTGACGTATGTGGAAACCCCGCCATACGAAATTTTCGATTTGGAAATTTCAACGTTTTGAATTTTCAGAAACCAAAAAAAGTAGCAGTTGTTTAATAAATAATAATAATAAATAAGTCACTTTATTTTAACATAAGGTACAAAGATATACAGCATATCAAAAGAGAAACATTACCTTATGCGAAACAGCGTTACATTCACACACACAAGCATTCAAAATCACAGATTCACACATTAATACAAATACAAACCATATATTAAATTATGTCATTCACTGTTTAAACTTGTGTCTATAAATATGTCGGAATTCATCTACAGCCTCTTCAATTGAATAAAAACATTGTGTTACAAAAAAAGAGTGTAGCTGGACTTTATATATGTTTACATTAATAACGATTACAATACATGAAAATTAAAAAAAAATAACTACCATTTTTTAGAAAATGTTATTAGCCGTTTTAAGATGGTGAATGCTTCTCACGTTAGGCCAAAATATATAATAAAAAATGTCCCGAGATGTGATTTTTGTGAACTTAAATGCCAAATTTCATCAAAATCCCCCGAGTAGTTGTAGTAGTAGTGTTCGTCGGGTTAATAACGACTTAGGCCTCATATTTGGGCCCATAGAGCGACTCCGACTTGACTGTCCTATGCCAGCCCATAGGACAGTGGACCTCCTGATTATAGTGGATTCCGAACCACTTGGGAAACACAGTCAAGTCACACGATTAGTTCGGAGGTGACCAGGACAAGTCCTACCATGTTTCCCTACCGGTACTGTGCACACGACCAAGTTATCTGCAGCTTTGAACCCGCTCTGGTCCGCTGGATTCAACTTGGTATGGCGGCCGGCTAAAAATCCACCGAGTAATTTGCCCACAAATCGACGCGACCGACAGACCAACATTTCGTAAAATTCCCGTTTTTTTGGTTCCTGAGACTTCAAAACGTGTAAATTCGTTGAAATCTCGGCAGAATTTCCATCACCACAAAGCTTTCCTTATGCTTACGTATAAATAGGAAAGCAATAACTTTGTCCTCTAATTTCGGCTACAAAGAGGAATTTACCTCTTGAACATACAGTAAGTAAGTTTAATGTCAGTGTTATAGGCCATATAATACTGCAATATATTGAATAAAGGCATTGAATTACAGAATTGAAGAACGATTATCCAATTTTGGCATTTCAACAATCAGCACTACGGCCGATATTTCCTGTGAAACTTGACTTTGTTTGTTTGTCCCATAAAAATTCAAGACAAGGGCAAAATATAAAAAAAAATTGGCGAGCGCTCTTGGGTGCGGGTCAGCGAACGCGTAATGAAATTCAAAACGTTACGCAAAACACAAAAACCGCTAACAACTTTGACGAAGCGGGGGTAAAGGTGAGTAAACAAACATCTAATTTAAAAATCAACTGCCGCCCGCTACAGCAAGCGTGTTAAAAGCAAGCGGCAAAACTTCGGTTCCTATAATCGCTTGAAAAGTCTCGGTAAGAAATACTGCACGGCACCGCCATTCATGTGTAAATGGCGGTGCCTGCTGGTCCGTATAAGAGAATGAAAACCAAAAATTAATAGAATACTATCGGACATTTCTTAAAAAAAAAAAAAAATGCAGGTAGGCTATATAGGGAGGCGGCGAGGGGAAATTATCTGGCTTCGCTCCAACTAGGCCTGCTGGTTAATAGATTAGAAAAAAAACAGGATTTTTTTTTTTTTTTGTTAAGGGTATACAGCCATTACCAAATGTATCTGGCAAAAGACGGGTGCTAGACTGCTATCGGGAGCTCACTGGACATCGAGGTTGCCCAGGGACCGTCTAAAACAGCTTGCCCCCCAACGTCCTACCACTTTTGTCCGATACTCTCCAGGAAGCGGGCGGACCACTTCCGTCAGCACCTCTTTGTCCAAGTCCTGGAGCACATCCATATACGAAAGGTACTATCGGACATTTCTTTTAAAAAAATCCAGGTATTCAACCATAAACACCACGTGGCAGGAGTATGGAGGTGAGTAAACCCGCAACGGTTCCGCTCTATAGCTCGCACAAAATTATCCAAACAAAAAAAAAAACACATAAAATATGGCTGCGGTTAGTCTATCAATCAACGGAAACATGAAGGACTCGTCGTGGAATTTGTCGGGACCGAACCATCATTCATCAACCACCCCCCCCCCCTTCGCCTCCCACACCTCCCTGATATGGAAGATACCACACATTGCCCGCCAAAAGGAATTTTTAAAAAATTGTATGGTGTTCGCGACGTGACGTTTGGTGGCGAGTTTAACTTCCGTGTGCGGTTTGGTAGAAGGGGGCACCCAATTGAAAATAATGAATCCTATCCAATATCGCCTGTAATTTGGCGCTTGAACGTACAAACATACATATTTTACATGCCTTCGAACTGTTTATCATCAATCAGGAATGTACTGTAGCTCCCGCCAAAAAGAATTTTAAAAATTGTATGGCGTTTGCGACGGGACGTTCGGTGGGGAAATTAACTTCCGTATGCGTTTTGGTAGAAGGGGGCAACAATTGAAACCTCCTCCCAGATATGGAAGATACCACACATTGCTCGCCAAAAGGAATTTTTAAAAAATTGTATGGTGTTCGCGACGTGACGTTTGGTGGCGAAATTAACTTCCGCGTGCGGTTTGCTAGAAGGGGGCAACAATTGGAAAAAAAAAAAAAAAATGAATCCTATCCACTGTCGCCTATAATTTGGCGCTTGAAAGTATAAACATACATATTTCACATGCCTTCAAACTGTTTACCATCAATCAGGAATGTACAGTAGCTCCCGCCAAATAGAATTGTAACAAACTCTACGATTTTCAATAATGTGAAAATTATTTTCCGGGACCGGTTACAAAGTGAGGGGAGAGTTGCGAGATTGGAAATAATCAGGCATCTGCAGCGTAAACATTGAAGCGGTAAAAAGTTGTGACTGAGATTGAACTTGGAGGTTCTCGTCATAAGCTAATTTTTAAAGATACTGTTGAAGAGGCTGTGGCAGCCTGGCCTGATGGGGAGACTACCGGTAGCAAGGAAAATACCCGTGTTTCCTATTCGAAAACTCACGATATAATAATAACATACAGGGTACAACTGGTACAAGACACAAGAAAACACAATACTTACACAAAAACTAAACATCTAAAACTATAGTATCTTACAAGCTAAACATATACAGATATAGACCCTGGGTGGCTGGTGGCCCACCCTAGCTACCACCCAGGGTCGTTCCTAGGTTCACTCCCTCTTACTTCTCTATGTTACGGTATATGACCGTACCAGATACCCAGCCGTTTTTGAGAAACATTATTTTGTCGTTTTTGTGACATGAAACACCCCAAAATGAATTTTATCCAAAAAATGAAAAAACAATATTTTCTATCGAGTAGTTTGGTCCCAAATCGTGTTACAGACCGACAAGACATTTCGTAAATAATCACGTTCTTGGGTTCCTGGGACCTCAAATCGAGTAAATCCGTTGGAATCTCGAAATCGATCATCACAAAGCTTTCCTTATGTTAACGTATAAATAGGAAAGCAAAAAGTAAAATCAAAAATTATTTAAGTTATACGTCAGTGCTGACAATCCATGCATGTTTCTTCCAAATAAATACAAACCTTTCTTCTAAATCCATCAGCACTAACATTACTCTTTCAACCATATTTCATAAAAGATAAAGAGACGCGAAGGGGCAAGGACCCACATGCACAATTTCATTTTTGAAAAGATACTCGCTAGTTTACCCATTTTCGTCGCTTTCTCCATGAAATACGTCCGAAAATGGATTCTAGCGAGAGAGAGAGAGAGAGAGAGAGAAATTTTTCAGTTTTATCGCATAAACAATGAGCGAGAACTCGCGAGTATGAGCTTGGGAATAGCACAGATTTTCAATTAAACTCGGAAGCATCAAAAATGTCTGCTACAAATTGCAATGCTAGGTTTCCATTTAAGACCTCCTGAATGTACTTTTGAACCCATGAGGGCAAACAGTATCACAGGTTTTTCTGCTTTTATAGACGTCTCTTCCATGGAAAACTGTAACGTATGAAATAGGAAGTTACAAGTGACTTCAAAATATTTCATCACACCTAAAACAAGTTAAACGTTAAAAATACTGATATTAATTTATTGACGTAGTTTAGGTGTAGCGTTCTAAGATAACTCAGAATTAATAAATACCTAACTCGCTACGGGGGCGTATCCTAATAAACTAAAGGAACTTCAAATTACTACATTCCTGTGGGCCGATTATGGCGATTGGTATTAACTTACTCCTGGGGTTAAAACTGTAAACAAACAAATTTTGAATAGCACTTTCCATTTTAAAACATATGTTTGTTCTATTTTGACCCATAACTACCCCCCTTCCCCAAATGGGCTGGATCCGTCCCTGAGGTGGACCTATTATAAAATGTATTGTTCTGTGTGGTGCTGTAATGCGCCTAGAAATGTATTTTTAGTGAATAGGCTGCTACATATCTACTGGAGTCCACGGTTTGCAAATATTCGAAGGAATCCCAAGAGTGAGCACATCAAACACTCTTTTAATGTACAAGTCAGTGATCCATACAACATACTACCTTCTTATCTGGTACATTTTCAAGCTATTCGTGTGGTTAACCTTAAGGCAAGACGAGGCGGGAGCGTTGACATGTGAGCTATTTGCCTTGGCTGTTGACCACGTCATTAAGTGAACGACTACGATAGGCTTTTAAAAAAAGCAGTCAGTGAGCTAGGTAGCTATTTATCGGGTATATTTTCAAACTATTCGCCACCAGCTCGGTTAACATAACAAAGACCAGACGGCAGCGTTGACATGTGAGCTATTTGTGTTGGCCCCTGACCACGTCAATAAGTGAATGAGATGTTCATGTTGGCACACCTGGCCCCCCGTCAAACATTTAACTCGAAAATTCCTTCCCGACAAAAATGTCAACCCCGTGGAGTCTCGTGAATAAACCATGCGGCTCATGCTTAATTAAAGTGATCCAACCCCCAACGACACCCGTCACATGGTACAATACAATATTATACCGTACATCATACTTTCTGCAATACAATATTTCCATTCTGTGTGAGTTTTAAATCAGTTTTTTAGGGACATACGGAGAGGAAATAATTTAAATACTAGTCTATAGGTAGTACAAAATTTATTTTAACGGGAAATATACCCGGTAGTACAGCCATCTTCGAGGAATGAGGTTCTGTAGGGACAGATTTGGTCACTAGGCTCGCTGACGACAATAAGATATCCATATTATTCAAAATGGCCGGCGTTTGCATGTGAAAACTAAGCTCATAGCATCTAATTAATTCTTTTAATATTTTTACTATACCTGGACCTTATTTCGCTGCATATAATTTAATATACATGTTCTCCATGATTTATAGAAAAATATCACTTTAAAATAATACATAAATAAAATAATTTAAAAATATTATTGAGGCTTATGGAAAAATCAACGCTTTGATATCTTAGCAACTGGTGCTGCCATCTACAAAATGATGTCACAAATAAACCTCACTACCAGGGAAATTAAATGGTCAATAACATTTTGATATGCAGTATGATCCCGGGTCTCTTCCTAGCTGAGTGCAAGAGAGTGTTTTTTAATACGTCTATCTATACATCTTCGACTTCGATGGCATGGTGGTAGCGTGCTTGTATACTTGGGCGAGTTCCTATACGCCATGCGATCGGAGAAGTGTCGTAACTCAACACCGGTACTAACCTAAATAGGCGACTGTCGAGGTCAATCGGAAACATTCATTAAATTTTTTGTATGCCATTAACCTAAAAAAAACTATAGCCCCAACTCAGTTAGGTTGGCTTAATAATAGAAAACACTCGTAATTATTTATTTAGCTGTCATTCATTAGTAAGTAAGTAATGTATAGAAACAGGGGAAAAGGTACTTGATTCCAATGGCACCGAAATGAAAAAAAAAAAAAAAAAAATAGGTTCTGCGGGGAAAAAAGTAATTCTCAATGTGCACGCTCAATTTTTAAGCACACAAAATGAGAAATATCGAAAGAAAAGTTGCCCGTAAGAAAGCTCAAAGTTGTACGTTACAACGTCTGGGTAAGAAATACTAACATGGAATATAATAGCTCTAAGCGGTTTTGTAACATGGCCGCGGTAGATGTTAAAAGTTTCAAGCCATGAGTTCAATACGGTAGCAAATGTTCGTCAGGAAATAATACAGTGTAATTACTCAAACTTTGTATCATATAGCGAATGTTCTTCAGAAAATAACACAGTGCAATTACTCAAACTTTGTATCACAGCAGTGTTTTGATAAAAATATAATGATTTTAATAGTCTATTCCAGATTGAAGCCAGGATTCGCCAACGCCCATACCAAGTTGAATTTACCAGAACAGAGCTTATTCAAAATTGCAGCGAACTTAATGATAATGGCAGGGGAACATGGTGGGAAATGATGACGCGGTGAGGCTACTAGTCAGTCTAAGTGCGTGTCGAGTCCGAATTAATCGTGGGACTTTACTATGTTCCCCCAGTGGTTAGGAATCCACTATAATCAGGAGTTCCACCATGTCAGTAGTGAGGCGAAGGAGTCTGCCCTTAGGGTACCTCAAGTTAAGAAACAGACTCACTCCCCCCGCCAGGCTGACAGAGTTGCTTTAAGCAGAAATTCAGAAAGCAGGCGTTGGAAGAAAGGATTGAAGGGCTCCCGGCAGAAGAGCATCCTGGTTGAAAAACCTAGAGCAGTGGTTTGGCAAGAGCACGACATCCCTTTTCAGAGCAGCAGTCTCCACGGTCCAAATTACCATGATGATCGCCCAGAGAAGAATTACAATTCGGTAGACTAGGCATGTAAAGAAGGTGCCCATTCCATTGACCGGCTAGGGCTATTTCCAACAACGGTGACGTGGTAGTAGACATTCAAGACTTAGGTGGCGTTTCCACCGACCTCGCATTGCAGAATTGACGGAAATGTTTATTTTCCTCTATGCCATAGTTAAAATTGATCAATGATCATACAGTAAAATCACAAACAAATAAACCAATATTAAAAAATGGCGTCATGGGATATGTTAAGTACAAACATTTTAATAGATTTCTATAAAAAGAAAAATTCTAATTTCCGTCAATGTCATTTGCATTCTGCAATGCGAGGTCGGTGGAAACGCTACCTAAGTCTTGAATGTCGGCTACCACGTCACCGTTGTTGGAAATAGCCCTAGCCGGTCAATGGAATGGGCGCCGAAGAAGAATGCTAGATTGCCATTTTTTTATTTTATATAAAAGCAATTAAAAAGATAAGCGACCTTGGTGCATGTGTCTCCACGGAGGATATGGACGAACGAATTTAGGCCGGGTACACATGAACGATTGTGCAGTCGCGAGTTCCGGACGTCTTTTTTTTACCGTAGCAAATGGGTTTTTGGAAAATAATTGTTCAACGACTACACCCTGCCTCTACTGACTATTATAAAACAGCAAAAAATGTCAGCACCACCCGGATCACCTTCGACTGGAGAATATAGGCGGAGCTGAACCAACTCCGCTCCGGCGCAGCCCCTGTGAAAACCAACAGGGCGCGAAGGGGCCAGATAGATAGACGCAGACAACGCCCTGCGCTCGTGAGGTCACAGGCAGGACGTGACCACTTGTCCAGCCCAATGCACAAAAGATGACTTGTGGGAGGCCAACAGCGCTGCCTACAACTTCATCCGATTCTGGGACGTTCGGTTGGACACAAAAAAATAAAGTAATGTAAGCCCTCCTAACCCTTTCTTAAATTGTTCATATAATTATTCTAGTTCCAGTTCAAGGAGCTTAGCTAGCGCGCAGCCACACGTGTTGAGAACGGTATCGGTACAGTATAAAACATAAGCAATTGGAATCACTTGGGACGGGAGGGAGAACTAAATGAAATGTATTGGGCACATGCATCATGCGGCTACAAATTTCAATATTCGCCGCGGCTTCAATAAATAATTTGAGCCGGGGGGATGTTGGTAGTGGTCCGAGGGGGGTCGTACGTCACGGGCTGCCCTCCGCATTTTTGTGGAATTGCAGCCCCCCCCCCCTCCCCCCTACCACTACATCCGGTTCCGGTAACAATCCTATCTCCCGCCATTTCTCTCCATTTCAAACATATACACACGGGCACATTCTCTTTGCCATTCAAGCAGATGTCCATTTTATTTCAACGAACAAACAACTGTGTTTTGTAGCTAAATTTTCACTTGCTTTTGACCTTTTAAGAACACCAGCGTAAAAGTATAACATATCCGGGAATAAGGGTAATAAATTATCCTAAATAAATCCTAATGAGTGCAAATTGACTTATAGAATAACTGCAAATTAAAATTACAATTTGTTTTCAACTTTGATTAATTTGCTGTTGATAGTTGCATGCTAGATCAGGGGCTGGCAACTTTACAGGTACAATGTGAATTCCAAGGCTGCGCCCCCTCGAGCCGAAGCGTCTGAGGGTGGCCTCGGTTTTGCCAGCCGGTAGGATTTCGAGAAATATAAACCCCGTGGTTAGAGTACCTCACGCCCGAGGACCCAATGATCATATTTCTTGGCCAATACTCTATCAGTAATGCTGGGGTCAGTAACATGTCCTTCTTCTCCAGTAAACGCCTCTTCAATGAAAGATTGGCAATCGACTAGGGAATTATAAGGCAGTGGTTTCCCGTAGCTGTCTGCATTCTTAAGCCATTGACTCTTCGCTGAATTTCCCAATCCCAGGACAAAGAACCGGTCCGAGTTCGGTTTTGTTAAATCAAACATGCTTTCCAATTTATAAATTAGTAGATATTGACATGCGTAATTTCATAGGAAATAATTTCTCTATGGTTAAATTTTAGATCCCTCGAGGGGGGGGGGGGGGGTTCACCTCAATATATATTAAAAACCCCTTAAAACTCAATTGCATATTCTGGAACGAACAGACCAATACATTAACAGTAGTAACAATGGCACATGTCACGTAATGTATTGGAGCGTGAATTTCCATAATTTCTCAAATAATAATTTTTTGCACAGAAGCAAATATTTTTTTTTGGGAATGCAACCTGCCCACTTTTGTTATCCTATTGAACAACTAGAACATACCTGAAGGAAGAAATCATCGATAGAAAGGTTCCGCAGAAAAATTATTTTTTAGTCATTTTTATTTTTTTACCCCCAGAAGCAAACTATCAAGGGGCAAGCGACCCCCGCATTTTGTTAACATTAATAACTACTACAATATGCTGTATGTGAATTTAAAAGAAATAGTTGGAGCCGTTTTTGAGAAATAATTTTTTAGGCGTTTTTTTTTTGGAGTTTTTTGAGAATAAAACCCCTCAAAATTGAGTTAGCCCAAAATAAAAAAAATTGTCCCGAGGTATGATTTTTGTGAACCTATATGCCAAATTTCATTAAAATCGACCGAGTAGTTTGCCCGGAAATCGGTGAACAGACAGACAGACAGACAGACAGACAGAGCGACAGACAGACATTTCGTAAAAACCACTTTCTTTGGTTCCTGGGACCTCAAAACGTGTAAATCCGTTGAAATCTCGGAATCGAAAATTTCGACCATCACAAAGCTTTCCTTATACTACGTATAAATTGGAAAGAAAAAAGCCAAAAGCGCCCTGCACAGGAAAATACTGTGTGTTTTCTTTACGCCAACTCAAACTCGGTCCTCTCTGTTCAGTCACCACTACGCGTTCCCATTTCCATCTTCGGAAACATCCGTATGTACCGGGCCTAAGTGAAAAGCAGAGGGAAATGTAGCGTGAGTTTAGAAAATTGGGAGACCTAGCTTTAACATATATCTGGTAAAGTAAAACAGGGAGAAGAATCAAAAAGCAATGAGGGACAAACTGAGCTAGAGAGGTATCAATGACCACCTGATAACCGATACTTTTCACTAAAATAAGAGTCCCAGCCTCCCCCCCCCCCCCAACACCGTACTGGAATGCAAGGAACCCGTTAACTCTACACTCGGGGGGATTCAATAGGCAGTGGAGAGAAACTCGAGATTTGGAATTCCGCCGGCCACTAAATTTCCAAGCACAATCTCAAACATTCGCCCCCGCCTCAATTATGCCGCTGAAACCCCCGAATTGGGGCCGCGAGTCGTGACCCGAGCTCGAATAACACTATTTTAACTAACTTGACAAAATGAAGTCTTACGTTACTATAGTCATTTATATTACAGTACCGTGAACGGTGGTGAATAGGGTCAAAAGTGCGGCGCGTGAGGTTAACACTCAACAACTAAAACTAACTAAAAGTTCGAGAACGTATACCAGTTTGCCAATGGCCAAAAATTCATACGGAAACAATACATGTCCGAAATTCATGGGGTCGTTGGCATTGGACAAGAGACCTATGGGCCACTATAAATAGGCCTGGGTCCATAAAAAGATCTTGAAGAAAAAACCTCTATATGAACTAAAAGTAATTGCGACTGAACCCCGCCCCTTTCTCAGAATTCCTGGATACGGCCTTGGAGCTTAGAGCCAAACGAATGCAAAATGTAAGTTTTGACCCGATTCACCATCATTCACCAGTGTGCCCCCTGCGCCCCAATACTGAAGGAGCTGCAGAATACATCGCGACCTGCGATGACCTTAGGGACGTCGCCCGTGAGGCCTCTTTGTAGGGATGAGCATCATTGTACTGGGCGGCTCGGCGTCGGATGGCCGAAAGGCCACGTAAGGACGTTGGCTGAAGCAAGAAGTGAGTACCACCATTCATGGCCGTAGCCAGAGGGGGGGGGGGTCCAGGAAGGTTGGATAAGTTCGAAATATATTCAGCGTACACTAGACCGAATGGATTTTTAAACATATTGAGGTGACGTCGACGTCAGATGGACCCCCCCCCCCCGGAAATAAATTTCTGGCTACGGTCTTGCCACCATTCAAGGTATCCCATCTACGTCCTGAGCTGATGACAACTCAAAACTACGTAGATTTGAAGAAAAAAAAATCATAGGGCGCAAATACAACGAACGAACGAGTTGTTTCCAGAAGAAGAACAAACGTCTCGAGATGGACGAGATCATAAAAAATTCGAAATAAAAATAAATAAAGCCGCCATTTTCAAAAAGCAGAATATTTACTCCAACTTACGACTTTAGCTTACCTCTGGGTAGCATTACCAGCAGAATAGATTACGGCTACTTGGTGAGACCGAAAATAAACACAATTTTCATTGTTTTCTCGTAAGATGTCTTAACCTTTTATTTCAAATTTAACAGCTTTCCACTATACCCTGGGATACGGTTTCTTGTTTGTCCATGTTACATCGAATTTGTTAATATTTACTTATATTAGGTTTGATGTGCCCGCTTCCCACGCTTCGGCTTGAGGGAGCACAGCTTGTAATTTTATGTCCACCTATTTTTTGTTGAAAAATACACGGGTTTTCTATCTATCTATCTATATGTGACTATCCTCATACATAACAGAACTACAGCTAAATTTGTAGACTATAAGGGGCAGATAAACTCCATAGACAACGAAGTCACCACAGCCAATTAAAAATTGTCGATAAAAAAAATTGAGATAACCGGTCTTAATTGAAATTTTATGAGAATAATCCGATAAAATTAATTTAGCTACCAACAAGAAGTTGGATAGAATCTAATTCTGGATATCGGAGGCATGTTTTTGTTCTCCCTCTCTACCAATTTCTTTTCTGATCGTCTTTTCGTTAACTAAAATAATTTTTCTCCTCTCAGTAGCGTTACGTATTATAACAGACCTATTAACGGTGGTTCCCACCATCGTTTAAGAAGTCTTGGTAAGAAACACTGCACAGCACTGCTATGAATTGGTAGATGCTTTTTTCAAGTTATTGTGTTCTTGGCTTGATATGTAGAGTAGTGGTAAGGACTCGGACTTTCACCCGAAAGGTTGTTGGTTCGAGTCCTACACTTCCTACATTTTCTGGCCATGCTTTGGAGGGCATTTAAAGCAGGCGGTCCCGGGTCTTCCTAGTTGAGTGTAAGAGAGGACTTTATAGCCCTAACTCCGTTAGGGTGGCTTAGTAATAGAAAAAAGTCTTTATTTATTTATAATACTGTAGCAACTCCTCTACAGTCACTGCAGACATTCTCACGGACCACCGGTCGGGAACCACTGGCTTACATAGTGCAGTACCAGCGAGTTTCGTCCAGCAGCCTGATCGAGGCGATTATAATACCGGTATTTATTTAATCCCCTGGTATTAAAAATGTAAACAAGATAATTTTATAATGGAAAGTGCTATTCAAAATTTGTTTGTTTACAGGGTATTTATTTAACCCCGGTATTATAATCGCCTCGATCAGGCTGCTGGGGTTACTAATTTTCATTTAGTCCCTGTCAAAAGTACTACAGGGCAGAGTCAAGTCTCACTGTTTTGCAGATGATACACTGACGACCGGACTGACAACCATTGACATCAACGTCCAGTTCCTTACCACAACATCACAATAATACGTAACACGATAGTAAAAATGGGTCGGCATACAGCGGAACAAGCTCATCAGGCGTAACACTCAAGAGGATCCCCCTGCAGTTTCGCCTTTCTCTCTCTCATAAACCGGGACATAAACGAATCCCGGCGGAGTGACATGAAAACGAAATGCACGTCCGAGCAATAACACTCAAGTATATTTTTGCGATTCGGTAATAAAAATGGACAACTTAGACGGCCGTTTACAGGGTAACCCTCTGGTGGGTCTGTAACAGTATTAAGTGCTTTGGCTGAAGAAAACATGACATGTCATACGGTTGAATTATAAGGATTGACTGTTCTTTGAGATTCTATTGTAGAATACTTGACAGCGATCACTAAAAAGAGAGATTTGCAACACACATTGTAGATTATTTTGATGCCTTCGACTTGCTCCCGCCGGGACATGAACTTAGTTCACCCGGCTACTATCACTGATGGCCTACAAGGGCAATCAGTATAGCGTTATTCTTTGGGTTAAAAATGTAAACAACACAATTTTGATCAGCACTTTCCATTATCTTGTTTACATTTTTAATCCCCGGTTCAGATTAAAATTAATCACCATAGTAGGCCCGCTGGACTGTTAGGGCATTACTAAGGACTTTGATGCAGGTAGAGGACTGTGGGGAGTACTTTGTTAATAGTTAAGTATGAAAGCCCGTGTAAAAGGATAGTCAGGACAGGTGTAGTCTTGGGCAGACGCACGGATGGACTTATCAAATTAAAATATAGACATAGAGATTGCTCTGTCTACAAAGTAAAATTTCATGACTATATAATCACAGTAACCTCTCAATTACATTCTTGGTTAAGTCTGGCCTGCTCAACAACACTCCTCCAGTCATCTTGGTTATGCACTGGCTCGGCTTGTACTTGCACTGGCTTACGCTTGGGTAAATCGTAAGTTTCAGCTTCTCTTTTCACCTCTCTCGGCCATGCGCCTTCCTCATCAGCTCTTAGTACGCTCGTTCCAGCTCCTGCGTCTGTATATATTTAACCATTACATTATAACCGGATGTAAAACCCGAGCACGGACGTCCCCTTGCGGTAGATATAACAAGCATTGCATTATTTTAATCTGGAAATGTGCTACAAAACACAAAAACACTAACCTCGAAGCCCATGTCCCTAAACACAAACCGGAAAACACCCTTGCATAAGAAAAAAACCGTCAACAAGTTTACATATATATAAAACCTAAAGACGCGCCCGGCTATAAACAACGGCCGTATAAAGCTGTCCAAACACGCGAACGGAAAGGAGATGACTTGACTCCTTCCCGTCAAATAAAAATAAAAACCTCCACAACGACAAGCGGTAAGCTCTGTAAACCAAAAATCCCCAAGTCCCCAAACCCATGCCAACCCCCCCCCCCCTCGCCTGTTGTATTCCCCACAACAAAACAGAAGCCTTCGTTTCACTCGATTCCCACAAATTGTCTTAAGTAAACAGATTTTTTTTCATAAACCCATTTCTTAGTAGCGGACAAATTTATATAACGGGGAGGCAAAAGACAATAGAAACGATTTAAGACACCGTAACGAAAAAGTGAAAGTGTATTTAAAAAAGAAATTCCGCCAAGAAGTTTGCCCGCGCGCGCGAGGCGAAGGGGGGGGGGGGGAGAAAGTTGAAAATTCAATGGGTTGCTGCGGGGCGAAGGTAAAAATGTGTAAAGAATGGGCGAAACAATAAGCATTATTGATTTTTACCTGGGTTTTTTGGGGAGGGTGAGAAATGGCATTTAAGGGTTGTTTGGGAATCGATGGAGATTTTGATGGATTTAGGTTTTTTATCACACTCCTGCTGGGCCCAAAAAAGCGATTTTTTTGAGAATGTCCGAATGTGTGTGTGTCCACAAACATTTGTCTTCGTTTTTTTCACTGACTTCTATTTGATAGCGTTACTGAAAACTGCGTTGTAGAATCAAAATTTTCGTTAATATATTTTATTTATTACCCATGTTTACCATTGCGGGACAGGCCATGGTTTTTTTATAGTCATTTCCGATCTCTCCAAGTGACACTCACGCAGGTGGCAGGTAAAAACACCTGATACAGCCATTCTTTTCTTGTCTTGTCTTAAGGTAAACGGTTTAGGAGCAAATCGGACAACCCCCACTACCTGTTTTAGTAGAGCCATATTCCTGAAAACTGATTAAATATCGATCATAAAGCCATAAATCGGCTTCGACGGCAAGGTGGTAGCGTGCTTGTACTTTTGCGAGTTTTTATAAACCATGCGATCTGAGAAGTTACTTAGTGAAGTGATTGAAGAGGTCAATCGGAAACATTCATTAAATTGTATGCGAGTAACTTTTAAAAAATGGAAAAAAGAAAAAAAATTACACGGTTAAGATTGCACCACGCCTTCAAAAATTGTGGCCAAACGGTGTTAGAGGAGCATTTCATCTGCTGTATAGCATATAATTTTATCTACAATATGATAAATATAATAAAAAATATAATAAAAAAAGTCCGGTGCCCAATTTTCTCATTGATAATGTTTTGAACGACTCCACAGTCAACGCAGCTCAGTTCGAAGGGCTGACCCTATGGAACAGTGACATCCACACCCATTCATTTTTTAATTGATAAGTACAGATATATAACAAATATTCGACCAACAGCGATGACTTGAAGCTGATATCTTAAATTGCACCAAAACCAACCTTTTTTTTGCACGCCAGTTTTTTTATTTATTTTCCAAATGGAGAGGGGAGCAAGAAAGCTCTCGAATCAGCCTCAACAGGAAATTGGAGTAGCTCCACTACGCGTTCTATACAAAGTCGATTTCCACAGGACAAATATCGATCTTACAGCCGTCCAAAATATTCATTAAATTAGAAGAAATGCTCCTCTACATTTCGATATGTGGCCATCAGCACTAACACCGAAGGGCCACAGTTCATCAACTCAGTCCTCGGGACCACTACTCTACTCTAATGATCTCTGAACAAATAAAATTCCATAATTGTGGCCTATCTGTGTTAGAAAGAGGCATAAATCCAAAAGAAAAATGTATTGTCCTGATATTTTTGACAACTCGATTTATATTTTATGAGATTTTTGATTTTTACACTAATACGGCTTCAAACAACATCGACTTGGATGTATGGAAAATACTTATCAAAACTCTAGTGTGGAGTGTGTTCTTGTACGGAAGTGAAACATGGTGCATTTACGAACATGAAAAAAAAACTAGAAGCCTTTGAGTTGTGGTGCTACAGAAGAATCATGAAAATCCCATGGAGAGACCACGTAACCAACGAAGAAGTGCTCCGTAGAATAAACGACAAAAGCGCTATTATTGCCACCATTTCAACAAGAAGAGGCAAACGGATGGGGCATATCCTGAGACACGAAGGGCTCCTCAAGAACATAATTGAGGGTATGGTTGAAGGCACCAACTCAAGAGGACGACAGAGGAAGGATCTCATGAAAGACCTAGGGTGCGACACCTATAAAGGACTGAAAAGGACCGCACAAGACAAGAATGGAGGAGAAAAAGGCATTGCTTCTTACGATTGTCTCTTTACTCGAAATAATTTATTTTATTTATTAACCAAGCCCTTGCCGCGCTACGGAACACTGACAATATCCCAAAGCAGCAAGAAAACACAACACACTCAAATGCAAAACACCCCTTCTATCCCCCTAAAACTGAATAAGACATAGCAAGAAAAACATCCCCTTATGTGATTACATAATTGAAAAAAAAGAAGAAAGGCTGAGTAAAGCCGCAGGTGTTGACAAGCACAGCCATCACGACAGCTGACTGACGTGCAGGACTCGGAAAAGAGAGAAGACACATTAAAAAAAAGATAAACAGAATAAATAAAATGGGGAAATGACATCATCCCACTCTCTTTCGCCGCTGCCAAACGCCCGCCGTTCATTTTTCATAACGCGCCAATACACCGCGAGTTATTTTCAATCAAAATTTCTGAATGCATCACAAATAGCATTGCCTCCTGCAGCGGGTAGTAGTGTAAAATGTTTGATTTTGTATCACTAATATCGGGGAGAAATTGGTGATATTCTAAGTACTCTATATTTTTGCGATTCGGTAGTAAAACTGGGGTAACCCTCTGGCTCTGTAACATGTAAACATGACATGTCACACAGTTGAATTATAGGGATTGACTGTTCTTTGAGATTCGATTGTAGAAAACTTAACAACGGTGATCACTAATAGTAGTAGTAGTGGTAGTAGTAGTGTAAAATTGCTGATTTCGCACCATTAATATAGTGAAAAAATTGGCGATATACTAACCAACCCTGAAAACCGGGTTAATATAATACCATGTCACGTGATGGGATTAATTCAATTGTTTAAGATAAAGGAACAGCAAATTTTTTAATTGTTGGTAATGGCAAGAGTGCTTAGCGCGGAAAATTCAAATTGTGTCTATTTAAACAATTGAAGGATTTTCGGCTATATTTTCTAAATTTTTTCTGCCTTAGATTTAGACAAATTATTTATAATCCTTTATATATTAATTCAAAATTAATTGTAATTGCTATTTATATTTGCTACGGCAGTTCAGTTCTTCAGTATTGCCAACATCACAATTTAAAAAATTCTGAAATTTGCTGTTCATTTATTTTAAAAAATAATTGAATTAATTCCATCACGTGACATGGTATTATATTAACCCCGGTATTATATTCGCCATGATCAGGCTGCTGAGGCAAATGGATACGGAAGGCAATTGCTTTTAACGGAAACTAACATACTTCGGCTATGTGATGAGAAACGAAAAATTTAACCATGTGAATGTTATAATCCAAGGGAAGACTGAGGGCTCCCGGCAGAAGAAGGTGGCAAGTGCTCGGTTTCCCTTTTCAGAACTGCAGGCTCCAGGGTCAAAAAACAGTCGTCATGATGATCGCCAATCTTCGATGGAAGAGGCATTTGAAGAAGTTTTAATTTTTTTTTTTTTTTTAAATATAAAGTCAATAAATAGAAACATGAAAAATTCCTACTACAAATACTAGACACTAGTCGTGCAAACGTAGGTTATGTGCTTTAAAGGTTTAAAATGTTTACTAATCTTCATTTTATTTCAATATAAATAATTCTTCTTTATTTTATTAAATGTATGGCTCTCAGTTATGAGTCGTCACTAGAATCGTGAAAATTGGCTCAATGTAAAAAAAGGGTTCCCGACCCCTGGCGTAAGGGCCACACTATAAGTAGATCCAGCTCCTTAAGAAACAGGATATTATCATTATTCGTATTATAAGTAATAGAGATCAACTGTTTGGATAAACAAAGGAAATTTTCTATATGACGTCACTAAGAAAAATCTCCATTCCCAGTCAACAGAGATGTCTTCGTAATATTGACGTGCCCCCCCCCCCTCCTCCCCACATCTTAAGCATCTTTCTGATAGGTTTAGTGAAAGCCAATCCCTTCTTTGTGGTGTTATTTCCTCTTCGCCGCGCTATATTTACTGTTTCTGAAATGTAATTTCTCCCAGTAAATACATTTTGAGCATTTCCCGGCATAAACTATTTAGAGGCTACCGGATGGGAAACCCCTTTACAAAATCTTTTTACAAAATCAAATTTCTTTTGGAAATACCGATCGCAGAGCAGTAATAATAATAAATGACACATCCCATTGGTCCCCTTCCCCTGGCAATGGGCTCCACCCTAATTGCTCGATGGCTATGAGACCCATGCTTCTAAATGACTATTAACACAGCAAGCAATGTAAGTCCAACTAACCCTTTGTTAAATACCATAAACGATATGTTCCTCAACACTTTCATCAATACTGTATGGCAACTACTAGAACTGATTAGCTACAATTATCGAACTTGATGAGTAATAGCCAAAAAAAAAGTGTCACTGCATATCAAAATGTTATTGACCATTTAATTTCCCTGGTAATGAGGTTCATTTGTGATGTCATTTTGTAGATGGCAGCACCAGTTGCAATGATATCAAAACGTTGATTTTTCCATAAACCTCAATACTATTTTAAACAAAATTTTAATCACGTATTAATTAAAAGTGATATTTTTCTATAAATCATGGGAATATATATATTAAATTATATGCAGCGAAATAAGGTCCAGACATAGTAAAAATATTAAAAAAAAAAATATTAAAAGAATTAATTAGATGCAAAACGGCGGCCTTTTTGAATAATATGGATATCGGTTTGTCGTCAGCGAACCTAGTGACCAAAACTGTCCCTACAGAACCTCATTGGTGTTGGTAACGACACGCATCAGCTTCAATGCACCCTTTGCCCCACTATACCTGAACCAGGGGTTCCCAATCTTTTTTGTCCGTGGACCACTAGATTATTCTATGATTTTCCGAGGACTACCATATAGCTGCCAGTACATGTAGCGTAGTGGTATTGCCTTTCACCCGAAAGGTTGTTGGTTCGAGTCCTACACTGGCTACATTTTCTGGCCATGCTTTGGAGGACATGTAAAGCAGGCGGTTCCGGGCCTTCCTAGTAGGCTAGGTTGGCTTAGTAATAGAAACAATAAAAAGTCCTTATTTATTTATAGCTGCTACAGGAAAATCGTCAAATTCTAGTAAATTTGTGCCTACAATTACATGCTAATATTTGATTAAATGTTTAGGACTGGTATCAGTTGGATTATGTAGTTCAGTGCCAAGACTGCTCTTTACTTCAAATTTCCAATATCTCTGCTGATTTATTCTTATTTCTTACTTCCGGTCCCTGGACCACCTGATATATGTCTGTGGACCACAGTTTGGGAACCCCTGGTCTGGGCAATCTTTGGAACTGCACAGACAATGGCGTCAAGGTGGCAAAACACTGGGCCCAAAACTGTAATGAGTCTCAACCTCGGACCCGAAAAAATGAAAGTAAGTACCTAAGTAACGGCAACATGATATAAACAACAAGTATCAAAATACAGAGGAACATTCGCTCTTACGTGAAGTGCATTTTCTATAGCACTGCAATCGATATTTCGAAATTTTATTCAGCTAGAAAAAAAAAAGATAGCGGGGTTCAAATCCCACCAAGTCCTGATTTTTCTATATCCTTTAATTACGGTTATAGTGGGGGTGTCCGGTAACATCCGTTGATCCCCAACAATTACCCCACTACGCTTTTTTTTCGTCACAAAGTCGATTTTCAAAGAAAATATCGACCGTGGAACTGCCTTCACAAACTTTTGATGGCCACAGTTCTTGAACTCCTTCCTCGGGACTACCACAACAATAGTTTTTGTACAAATCAAATTCAATAACTGTGGCCAATCTGTGTTAATAAGATGTACATGTCATGTATCCAAATGCTCAGAAAATTTTCTTCTTTATAGTCATGATATTCTTGACTATCATTGATATTTTATAAGATATTTTTGATTACGTGATTGCACTTATAAGGATTTTTTTCCTCTGATTACCTCTTTAAGTCAAGGAGGAATAAATATGGTATATAGCTGACCACAATCTAAGATAAATAAAGAAATTACTTTATTTTTACCTGGGCGAACCATAAGACTAGAAAGTCTTCTATAGGCTAACCCAGGTAAGGCAATAATCAAGATTCTTAAGACTAGTGTTGTTAGTATTGTCCTAAAATTTCCATAATTCAATAAAAACACAAACAAAAACAAAACAGAAACGAGAAAAACAACAAGTGTTGGCCTAACTGCCCAAAAAGAACTCAAAACAGCATGGACTGTGTCAAGGCCTAATGCTCGGATACCTTTGCCGAGCCAGCAGGTGAGACCCGAGGCTTTTTTTGAAAGTGGCATGATAGAGCAGCGGCAAGAAAAGCCCTCGGGCCTGAACCTAGGCTGGGTTGGTGGTTTTTACATTCACTAACCAGTAAAAAAAAACGGGTACATCGAAACTTCTAGGCCTATGTAGTAAATTTACTTCAATGCCTTGCAAGTTTGAACAAAAACTGTTCACACATGGTGCCCTTAAACCGTCTTAAGCTGGAGTAGAGCAAGTGAATCCCTAGTTAAGCTTTGAGGCTTTAAGTTTCCTCAGTCTGGAAATTTTAAAATGGCGCAGTCTGTACTAGTTTACTTGGCTTTTCGAGTTTGGTCTTCCAAGTAGCAGCGCTTCTCCGTGATGCCTTACGGTCTCAGAGGCGAAGACGCGAAAATCCCTAATCTGTACATCGTGGTGAAAATAGAAGCACCTAATGAGGACTGAACAAATGGGGGACAGAGTTTGAGCCGGGATAATTCAAAAAACACAGTATTTTCTAGAGTTTGAGCCGGGATAATTAAAAAAACACAGTATTTTCTGTTTCTGTTTTCTCTTTTGTCCTGAGGTTGGAAAACTGGCCTTGAAGGCGGAGGAACTCAATGCAGAGTCAACGGCATAAGGATGCAGAGGCATGTCTAAAGTATTGTAATTATGGCTTTACCTTTTTGGCATCATTGTTGTTTTCTGAAATATTTGGAGGTGGGGACAGGACAGACCCGTTGCTGACTCCGCCGCTCTGAGAAAGTAGCTCGTCTGAACCACGCTGTAACAAAGAACAAAAACAATAAGTCAACGAGCAAAGGACAATGTACTTATGAAAATGTAATATAAAAGACAATCGGAGAAGGAAAAACCATAGGGGTGTAAAAAAAAACTCGGAAATATTGTGGAGCTATAAATGAGACGTCATAACGCAGAAGAAATGTCCCATCGGCCACAGTTATTGAACTTAATGTAGCAGGTTGAAGGAGTTCCTAAACTTTGGCCAATCGGTGTTAGTGTTGAGCACATAACATGTATCAAAATTTCGAGGAACTTATTATTTATGGCCCTGTCAAATTGTATTTTAATTAAAAAGAAAATGGCATCTATAGGCTGTTCGATTGTCGCAATGAACACAAAGACATAAAATTTGTTCATAACACCACTGGTCTATCTATATTTCTTTCACATTCTTTTTGTTTGCTTGTTAGGTCTGTCACAAACCTGCGTCCAAGTGTAAGTAAACCGTGCGGTGCATAAGTTCAGTATGAATACTTCTTTTCAAGTTCCTAGGCTATAATCAATATCCTCGGACAGCATCAACTTTCGAACCTTCAAACGGCAGCAGCAGCACAGCATTGTAAGCAATAAATCACAGGGTCGCCAACGATACAACAATAAATAAACAATAGTGTACATTCATGTTCAGGTCAATCAGTTGCAGTAAACGGGCAGCGGGCAGCGCGCCAAAGTGGTGTTCAAAAGAACCAGCGCTCTAAAATCCATTTTTTAAGTAACAAAGCTATACTTAAAAGCATTGGCTACGGCGGGCCGGGCTGCTGACCTATGCCAGTCGAGCGTAACGAAAGCAATTCTATTGAAATGGTTAATAATTAGCTGTGTTCACAATGCCTCTATAATCGTCACATTTTGAATATAGAGCAGCATACTTAGACGAAATTTATTGATTGGTTTGCTGCAAAGCTTGCCACCACTCATCTCTGTACTGCGCCGCTCCGATGGAGTTCCAAAACTTGGATAATTGCTGATAATATATATTAGACCGTACAAAGAAAGATAGAAGATTGTCTTTACTTTCCTCATGGGCAAATTTTGAGCCTGTCGGCCCACTCTTACAATTTAAAGCATTTTAAATTTTTTTCTAATCAAACCGTCGATGGATAGAAAATTGTCTCTATTTCCCACATGGGCAAAAAAAAGCCTGTCGACCCAATCTTCTAATTTAAAGCATTTTAAATTTTTTCTAAGTCTACGATTGATTAGTATCTTGGGAAATTGGATTTTGTTAAAAAAAAAAAGATAGGGGGTGCAGTTGTTCACAAAACGGACAGTCCGATTGTCTCACAATGAATTGAACGACAGATTAGCCAATCAGCGCTGGATGAACTGAGAAAACAAACACAATCATAAGCAAATGCGAAAGAGATAGAAAGACAGAGAGAGAGAGAAAATCGCAGAAAACAAACCATTTGTCATTTTAAATTATTAATCGACAACTGTCCGGTATAGAAAATCTCAATGCGCGACAAAACAAAAGCCATCCAAAGGTCCTAACGGTCAATTAAGTCGGAAACCCGGATGTGCCCGACACAATGTGCTCAAGGCATAAGGTCACAACCCCCCCTCCCCCAACTCAGTCGATAACAATGGCAGAATCACCCCCACCCCCCCCCCACCCGGTTATAGGGGTAACAGTAGGGGCAAGCGGGGGGGGGGGGGCGCATTGTCTGCAGGTTAATCACACATTGCCGTCTTTCAAAACCATTTTCACCTTTTCACTTTCCACACAAAATTGCTGTTGCCGGAACCAAAACAATTATTGTTTCAATGACAATTGGTAGGAGGGTTCTGGGATGGAAAGACAAGAGAGGACTACCGCGGGGGTCTTTGCTTGTTAGGATTACAATCGAACAAAGGTTGGTTGTTTTAACAGAAAATCAAGTTTTCGGTTTCTTCCTTCGGTTTTTGCCCTATTTCCTGAGGACAGATTTGAGAATTCGTCCAGGAAAATATTTCTTACATCTTGGGTCACTGGAGTGAAATGAAATGAAATGAAAAAACGACTTTATTGCGAACAAAAGGCGAACAATGAGACTATAAAATCTTGTTTTCATGCTAACCTTAGTTATTCTTACTTCTTAGTACAGGGCTTCCAGCTCAGGTGATGCCGACTGCCTGATGTCTCAGAAATGCCCTTGACGCTAGTGCCCACATGTTCGGAGTAAAAGTTAGTTATGAGTGGTCGACAAAGTCTTCGTTAACTTGTAGGCTCGGGCATTTCAGCTTCTCTAAACCGCAAACTCAAACTTTGATCAAAGACTAGGTAGTAGTAGAAAATTTGGCAAAGTCTCAAGCCACGGTGAGGGCCCACAGGATACAAAAGACTAGGTAACTTAATAAGGAAATTTATTGAAAAAAAAATTGTATGAAACCCATTCGATATCGATAAAAAAAAAATAATAAGATCGATTAGTAAATTCAGGCCACAGAAAACTAAAAAAGTTATTAAAAACAAATCCAAACGAACAATCCAAGAAATTTGAAACACAGAACTGCGTTTGAAATATGTTACAGAAATTGGATTACAAAGCATGTCAACTGAACATTAATGTATTTCAAGGGTATTACGACAGAAAGAAAGAAAATTGTCTCTTTTTTTTTACATGCGGGCGAATTTTGCAGCTTTACTATTGAGAAATTTGAACCAAAGTAAAGGCGAGACCGCATTTTAAATATATTTCTTGTGATTGTGTTCCCGTAATTTTTAAATTTAAGCACCGAATTAAAGTCTAAAAGCCCGGAAGTAATAGAAAATAATAAATGAAAGTCTTAACTCCTTATTTTATAAAATATTCAAGTAAAGGGGGCGTGACGAAATTTTGAAGGATGTTTTCGCGCCAAATTTAAATAAAGCCCAGATGAAAAACAAAACAATGAGTTAAAAAAGTCAATTAGTAAAAAAATAGGCAAGTTAAGTAAGTGTGACGTGATTTTGACGGGCTTTTTACCGGTACTTTAAAGTTTTCGCGCCAAATTAAAAAAAAAGAGAAAAGAAATACAAAACAATGAATTAAAGTGTTCACTCCATTATTTTACAAAATAGCCAAGGAAAGTAGGGTGTTACGTGATTTTGACGAGCTTCTTATCGCCACTTTATAGTTGTCACGTCAAATTTAAAAAAAAGCCCACAAGAAACACGAATTATAGCATTAAGTCCATTATTTTATAAAATAGGCAAAGTCAAGTAGGTGTGATGAGATTTTGACGATGTGTGTCAACGGTTGGGTTGCCCAATTAGTTTTTCACACAGCCTGTCAACACAGCGCTAATGAACCCGGCCACACTTCAAATAATGTAACCACCAGCGCAGCCAACATACCAGCGCGCCGTATTTATTTAATCAACATAAAGGGCGGCCGAGGCGGTCAACAAAGAACCGCATGTTAATTAATAAAATACGCAATTATTTACACAAATTTTGAATGATGTGAGCAATATTTGTAACTGTTTATTTAGTTAGCAAAATTAAGAGCGAATCGGACACTCCCCCACCCCCTACGCTTTATTTTTTGTACATAGTCGAATTTCAAACGAAACAACTATTGTACAACTACCAAAATACATACATACTCGTTTATTCCAATACATATATCATATAATAAGACTGCTTCACATTACTTTACAAAAAGAAACTTATTTTTACACATGCTAGTCCAACTCCGATCAATCAGTCCTTTTTCAAGAGTCGATTCCTCCTTAAATAAATTCCATAATCAGCGACGTTATCATGGGTCTATATTGGTATTGGAATTCTTGCACAAAACTTCCATTATTTGATAGCTGACATATGGGACCGCTACTAACACCGACTGACCACAGTTTTCGAACTCCATCCCCTAGACGCCCTCATTAAAAGTTCTTATACAAATGAAGCACTATAATTGCAGCCAAACGGTATGATCTTCTTGTAATGCCTCTTGTATCGAAGACCAGCCACTATCATGGCAATGGTCGTCATGATGATCTTACCAGGGAATTGTAATGCAGTGGTTTCCCGTTGCCTTCTGCATCCTTATGCCTTCCTTGACCCTTCATTGAGTTCCTCCGCCTTCGGGGCCAGTTTCCCAGCCCCAGGACAAAGGAGTGCCATGCACAGATAATACTGTGTTTTTCGCTTATCCCGGCTCTCGGTCACCTGTCTGTCTGCCATTACGCGCTTCCATCTTCGCCACGAGCAGGTACAGGGTCAACTCGCAGGACATCATCTCCGGGGAAGATCGAAGATGACACTCCCCAGAAAAATTAAACACAACCTTGTGGACTCTCACCCTAGATGTCGCCGCTGCCGTGCCTCGTTGAAGACATAAAATAAAAGATAGAGATTGACTGATTTTTGCGGGATTACGTTCTATATCCTATTAAGACTGGATTATAACCTTACCACACTGTAAAAAAAAAATCCGTATTACGGCAATCCATTGAGGGTTCTCTTTTTCTCTATAAAAGTGAAGGTAAGGTACCCATTAGGGTTGATAAGGAACTTTTCCTTTGATGTTGAGCCTGGAACCTTGATCTTCTGGTTTCCAAGCCCAGTTCTCTACCAACCAGCCTACGCAGTAATTACAATGTAACCACTGTATTTATTGTGATAAACCAAATTAATTCCATATTCAGAATCCCACTAAGCACCTCAGCTGAAAGGGGTAGAACAAGCCCCAGTCCAACCCCCGGAACCACCAGAGACTCTTTGGATTCCTTAATCAGGTGCCTAGGGGAGACTTATTCCCCCGGTTTCAACCGAATGCAGCTTACTCTAATTTATTTCGTACCCCCTCTCGTCCCAATTTGGACCTATTTTCACGATCTACAGTACATATTCTAAATTGGCTCAAACCCCTATTCTAGGCTGAAACATAAGAAGACAATTCGTACATTTTTTCCGTATACCACGGTCCTTCGTGATTCAGTTAGTACTGAGCTTTCTTATATAATTAAAAATAATAATAATAATAATCGCATACAAACAATCCGATTGACCTCTTCAGTCGCCTCTATAGGTTAGTACCCGTGTTGAGTTACGACACATCTTCGATCGCATGGCGTGTAGACTCGCACAAGTGCAAGCACGTTACCACCTGGCCATCGAAATTACCTGCTGTGATTGGGGGGCCGATTCCCAAATATAGCGCCCATGATTAACATATCGAGAATCCTCGCTTGGATTGATTGTTGATTGGTCGGCTTGGGTAGTCTTCTTTTCCGCCATAAATAATTTTTGAATTTACAGAAACTATAGTTGATAACCTACACCTTACTGTTAGGCTAATGGCCCAATGACAGCCATTGGTTTTAAGGGCTACTTCATTATAGGTCAAATGATCAACTAAACCAACTGATTTTTCGTCGTCAAATAAATGCAATACAATAAAAATTTATGCAATATGCGTCCCTCTATAAATTAATCATAGGTGCTAATTTTGGGAATGGGCATTTTTCCACACGTTTTTTTCTATATGAGAGTTGTACATTCCAAATCTTCCCGAATCTTGTCTCTTGAAACGACGCCTTTCCAGACTTTCTGCCTTCCGAAAGGTTGGAAGTGTGGGACTCAAGCCAACAACCTTCCGGGTGAAAGTCGGAGTCCGTATCACTACTCTATATGTCCTAGCAATGTCATATAGTAGTAATGAAGTTTCCTGACAGCCGGAAATCTTCACAACCCACACCTCTCTCGATCTTCTGGATCATTTTTCAACACTTCTTGGACACAACAGATTTTTTTTTTTAACGTGTATTTAACCAAAAAAAACATTTCACATTCTTCTCATAACCGGTGCCACAAAGCCAATAAAGGCGCGTTGGGATCACCGCGCAATTCACATTATTATGTTAGTTTTTTAATCTGTATCAGTGAGTAGACTTAAAATATAGTTCTTAATTGCAGACAATGTAATATTTTCTAGGTATCCGGCCCTGATCATTTCATTATAGTAACTCAAACCTCTATAGTTGACAGAATTTCTGCTGTGTGTTAATTTGTAATTAGGAACCGTAAGGAAACCACGTCCTGTTTGCCTAGAAGCATACTATACAGAGTTTTGTTGAGGAAGGGAACAATAATTGAAAATTCTAAGCCTCAATTAGAATTATAAATGACAAAACGAAAGAAAAAAACAAAAAAAATTATCAAACAGCAACGCTGGAACAGCTTCCATTTCCAGCACGTTCGATTTTCAATTTACAGATACTGATACACACACACAGAGCACAAACAGAAGAAAAAAAAACAAAAAACCAAAATAGCTTAAATTGGAAAAAAGGGTTATACGGAGACTAAGTATGGGGAAGCCATCAGCACACTCAGCTCTCTAAATCCTTAAGCAAACAACTTAAAAACAACTGCCATGTACCATCTCCCGCCCTTCTCTACTTCAACAAGAAAATAAAATTTGTAAATATCCCGAAAAATTCTCTCAAGAAATCCCTACCATCAACGTAGCAACAAGTCCCCGCATTTGGTGAAGGGGTTGGGGGAAGGTAGGAAAAGCATTTCGAGTGGAAAAAGTCAAGTAAAAGTTTTGGAGAGAAAACAAATGAGAGATTATGGCTGGATAACCAAATACAATTTAATTGTTGAGTGTCTACTCTACTCCTCAATCACAGTCTTTCTTTACATTTTTTCTTCGGTATAGTAGATTTATTGTATTCTGCGGGCTTTTTAAGCAAAGAAAATGCCCGTGCACATGGGAATAGAGAAGAAATTTTCAACATACTTACATACACATTGTAAGAAGATTTCAATTAAATTTAAATTATATTAAGAGGACATGCTACGTAGATAATTAGTACCCCAAAATTTGTTGTTGGCTTTATTGACTTTATTTTTTAATTAATTAACATAGCAAGTTATTAAAGATTTGGCTCAGGTAAGTTGTAGAAGACTACTTCATGCATAATATAATAGGAAATATAGTATTACATTTTTGGTACGTTAGCTCTTTCATAAAAACCAGTGGGGACTAAAATTTCGCAAATCTGGGATTTTTTGGAAAACTACACAATCAAAAAGTAAAACTATCTGATTTTATGATACACCTCTACAACTTAAATGAGCCAAATTTTTAATTATTTACTGAGTTAGTGAAATAAAAAATGAAAAGTAGTTAATTTCGGGCTGCCAATTTTCTACGCAGCATGTCCTCTTAAGAGTGTACAGCCCGTAGGAAATTGGCAACCCGAAATGTATTACTTTTCATTAAATTAACAAAGCATGTTATTAAAGATTTGGCTCATCAAAGTTGTAGAAGACTACTTCATGCATCATACAATAAGGTATATTTAGTTTTCGAAATTGTAGTATTTTTATAAAATCAATTTCACATGAAAAGTTATTGCTTATAAAATATCTGCATGTTTATGAAAAAACTCCAATTTCGAAAATTAAAAATACCTTATAATATGATGCATGAAGTAGTCTTCTACAACTTAAATGAGCCAAATTTTTAATAACTTACTTAGTTAGTGAAATAAAAAATGAAAAGTAGTTAATTTCGGGCTGCCAATTTTCTACGCAGCATATCCTCTTAATACCAACAACAACCAAATTACAATTTATGACAATTAATTGACACGTCGCAGGCATTGATCCGTGTGTGGTTTCACGTTGGTTACCTGCCTAAACATATAAAAGCATCAATATGAAATCGTGAGGTGGGGACTAAAATAAATAAAAATTTAGAAAAGGACTCGGAGGGAGAAGGATCGTAGGGGGGAATTAAATAGTAATAAAAATTAAACTGAGAGTATTTTATTGAGGGCCATTGGTTCATTTTCTCTTATAAAGCTTAATATGGTCTCTTTCGCGAACAAGAAACAGTCTGCTATATAAGACAATATCAGCCTTCAACATATACTCTAAACACATCTATAACAAACCAGAATACAATGTTAAAAGCAGTCATAAGTTAAAAATAAGCCTATACACAACTAACAAATTGAAAACACTCACTTAAGACTTAACACTCGCTTGCAAAACAATTAACACAAAACACTTAATTGATATCTTTATATTGTCTATGTTTAAGTAATTTTAAGCCTGTAAGGCTGTAAAGCTGTAAGCTTGTAAAGCGTACAATAAAAAACATGTTATCAAATAAAATCATCAAGAAATACAAACAATACGACGAAAAATTCAAACATGCTAACATTCTGCCAATAACGAAACTATTCAAGTATAAATTAATCCGAGATAACTATTTTAAAAAAAGAACACCAAATAGATGACAAAGGGAAGTACAATACAAGAAAACCAAAAAAAGCTTAAGTTTGAGATAGCATATAACAAATACGGAGAGAGATTAAACAAAGTACTTATACCAAAGATATTTAATGAACTTCCTCCACAAATGAAAACATTTAAACAGATGGGTGAGTTAAAAGCGGGTATAAAAAGATGGCTGGTCAACGGGAGTTAATAATAATAAAAACTGACATTAAAATAACAAGTAGAAATAAAATTAAAATTAAATAAACATAAATAAATAACAAAAATAAATGATTAAGCCTTGTTTAGCATCACTGTATGAGTCTCTTGTCCCAAATAAGCGCTAGCTTGGGGATGCGGGATGGTATTATTATTTATTGTATTTTTGTAATATATGCTCCTTGTCCAGGGAATACTGGAGAAGGAAAAGAAAGAAAGAAAGAAGAAACCCATCATTAATGAGCCAGCAAAAACTCGAAGCCTCAGATACTGGCGGAAACCCATTATTTTAGCCACTTAACCATGACGGAGCCATCATCGAAATAGAGAGCAGGATAAGAGTCAAAATTTTAGTGGGCCGGGAGCAAGAGGGGGTGCGGTAAGGGAGGGAGGGAGGGAGGGAGGGAGGGGGGGGGAGGAGATTATCTCGTCTACACTCTATTTCTCCAATCCGAAATCGGTCCATTAATTAAAATAACGTACCATAAGCTACTTTCAATTTAACGTATTACTTCAAAATGGCCGATTCATTTAGAGCGTTTTCAAGAGGTTTCAACATTTTTATAATTTAACAATGCTTCTTTCTATCAGTAGGGGTCTTCACAGTGTTGGTGTTATCGAGTTAGATGTGCTATTCAAGTTAACACACAATCGTGAGTGGACCTCGGGAGTGAGTTACGATATCATGCTATATCGACAGAGTAAACAACGTGGTATAGTAGTCAGACGTTCGTGGCACGGGTTTAAAGAAAGTGGCAGAACTCTATTCTAGTGCCAGATTTGTTTATATTTTTTGTTCATTTTGGTTATTATAATTTTAAGTATTTACGGTAATTGCTTGTGATAATAGATTATACAATTAAATTTAAATACTACAAAATTTTAAACGCGTGTTTCAAATCAATCGACAAAAACAAATATGGCGGCGGTCAAACCTGAGCTATAGCAAGGTAAATAACACGTTAACCAACTTGGAAGTGGGTTTAGAATAGCACGCTGGTTAGCTGGTTATCGGTGTGTTAACTTAGCTTGATATAACACACTTAACTAGGTATAACTCGATAACACGAACACTGTGAAGACCCCTAGTAATTACGAAGGGATTCGGCTTCCAGTGCAAGATTTACTTAGTTATTTATTGGTTTCCTATTTCTACATAAATAAGTATAAGGAAAGTTTTGTGATTTTTGATTTCATAGGATTTACACGTTTTTAAACTTTTGGTTTAGGCGAACTGTCTGTCTGTACTTCGATTAGCGACTAATGTACTAGTTGGAATTTGATTAAATTAGGTACGCAGGTTAACAAAAGTACCATCCAGGGTTTTATTATTGATTTCTTTTTATAACTTTATTTTTGAGGGGTTTTATCCCTAATGATAATTATTTAGAATTGCCAATCCTAATTATTTTCGCACGTACCTAGTACCTTCACTTAACAAATAGGTTATTTATTTCTGTACGTACATATGTTTCATTCAATTGGCACGAACGATAAATATAAAAGCCATTGGAGGAGTTATCTCAGTAACTATTAAATAAATTTCATAATTAAGTGAGAAACTAAAGGTAAAACGACATTTTGGAGGCCGTAACTCAACCTACAGAGGGGACTGAAGAGGGGATACACTAATTAAATTGTTTACATGCAAAACCCTTTTTTAAACAAAAAAAAATCACTAAGCACAGATATCCATTGCATTTTCTACTTGTAATTGTAATAAAACTTGTAATTGTAACTTGTAAATAAACTTGTAATAAAATTGTATTTGTATTCTAATTTTATCATTTTAACTCAGGTTTCCAATTTTACCATGGGATTGTCTTAATACAATAGCCTTATTATAAAAATGACACTAAAAAAAGTAAATAACAATAATAGTGGGCTGTAAAGAAAGTTAAACAAAGCAAAAAAATGTATTTGCACAGCAGCTGAAAGACACAAATAACCACGAATTAGCTCGACCATGGCCTCTCACTTCTCAAACTTGCTGGCGAGCCAATTTTTAATTTCATATACCAATAAAAAGAAAGTAAATGCACTAATTAAGTCCACGCTAACAAATTATTTTTACAATCTGTCATATACAATACACGTATTTAATTTTCTTAGAAATCCTTAGATATTTTTAGTTGACATTCACAAACCACTTTCATGAAAGGCTGTACAAAAACCTATACTTTTCAATATTCCGACATTTATGCATCAATATTAAGTCTCTACCATATTATAACTTAATTTATAATACTTAAGTTAAGTATCTACATAATAGTCTCCTTAAAACAAACATCTCATGAATTTTTGATGCACAAATGACGGAATATTGACAAGTGGAATAGCCGCCTTATGCACGTGCAAATTAAATAGAAACTTTCAATGATTATTACTACGTATAAGACCCAATAGAAATCGGATTTAAAAAAAGAACTGTGTGTCGGGGTGTTCAATTCTCTCTTAAAACCAACAGATACTCCTTTACAACTACAATCTGAACTTTTACTCGAACTAAAAAATTAACAAATTCTTAAGGTGTACCCTAAATTGGAGCAGGGTGCGCTATAAAGTCTCGGAATGATACGACGGGGGGTCGGTCTAAATATCAAAACTATGGATATAATATATCGGGGGATGGGGAGGCCACGATCCCCCCCCCCCCCCGCCCGTAACTTGCGGGAGTTTTGCAAAGTGCAAAGTTTGGCGGCGAAGGAAACCTTATAGCTCTGCTCTGCATAACAACTTACTCCAAACTTGGTCAGCCGCGTCTACGACCCGCCAACGGTGACCAACCAAAGTGCCGCCACGATTTTGGACAAGCATTTAATAGAGTCTAAGCTATTATTGTACTTGTAGGTACTTTCAGAACAGACAGAGAGGCGTTTCGCTCTATCCTAAACAAACCCACCCAAATTTGGCGCCGAAATGATAAATAAATAAATAAATAATTAAGCCATTGAATTCGCAAAGAAATGGACTTAGTACTGCGGATACCACGACATAACACAGCTTTATTATGGTAGTTCTTTTTTTTGGAAATATCTGCCGCCAGTGGAAGTAGTGGAACACCCTAGGTAAGGAAATCAGATCACAGCCAAAAATTCGTGTGACGTGCGATACTTCACTACATACAATAGGATCGCCGCCCTCCCCGATATAAAATCCTGGTTACGGGCCTGCGCCCCATCAATCAGTTCAGTGCTTTGGGACAGGGAATGTCGAGGCAACCGAAATTTAACCTTATCAAAATTATTAACTATAAAAATATCATATTATTGATAAATAAAATAAATAAAGCCTTTTTATTGTTTCTATTACTAAGCCAACCTGGCGGAGTTAGGGCTATAAAGCCCTCTCTTACACTCAACTAGGAAGGCCCGGGACCGCCTGCTTTACATGCCCTCCGAAGTATGGCCAGAAAATGTAGCCAGTGTGGGACTCGAACCAACAACCTTTCGGGGGAAAGTCAGAGTCCGTACCACTACGCTACATGTCTTGATCTAGGTAACTATACTAATTTGATAAATAGGAAAGCATGTGCGAGTAAATTCGGACCGGTTCTTTATTATGTGTTTGTATTTGATATTGTATCAAATTATATGTACTTGAGATCTTATCTTAACGTAAAGTTTTCATAGGAGAATTAAAATCAGAAGGAGAAAACCATATTTCCTTTCAATGAAAAAAAAAAAAAAAAAAAAAAAAACTGGAGCACATGGAGTCGCAGAAACAATTTGAAGGGAAATCAGACATATCTGTGATTAATTTTCTGTGGGCGAACCATGTGCAGCCTAAAAATAGCCCTTATTCAACAAACAGCTGCCCTCCCACTGGCTCACACTCATTCTATACAATGCCCCTAAGTCATCTCCAATGTAGTCCGGTCGACAGAGCACTGGGATGTAACCAGCGAGGCGAGAGTTCGAAACTGCAATGAGAGCAAGACTTTTCAATTCAACCCTATCAGAATCAGTTACCATAAAGTTGGCATTAACAGTAGCAATCACCAATATAGTCCGGTCGGCAGAGCACTGGGACGTAACCGAGGGCGAGAGTTCTAAACTGCAACGAGAGCAAGACTTTTCAATTCAACATTATCAGAATCAGTTACCATGGAATTGACCTAAAAATAGCCCTTATTCAACAAACTCACAATGACCTCAAGCCGACATAGTTCAGACGGCAGAGCACTGGGATGCAACCAGCGAGAGCGAGAGTTCGAAACTGCACCGATTGTAAGAATATTTAATACAAACCTTACCAGAATGGCATTCCGTGCCACGTCTTTGCAACGGGCCTTTCAAACTACAAGACAAATCAAATGTTATATAGCAAATATAGTAGCAGAAATCCATTTGTTTGCCAATCCATCTCGAAATGAAGGCAACCGAGGGAACACAAGTCAGGCCAGTCAGTTTTTCATTTTCCATTTGGAATTCAAAGAGCCCTTTTACCGGGGGAAACTATCTGGATGGACCCCCAGTCGCCCCCTCCCCTTAACCCAGCACCAAACTACACCTCAAAAATGTTTTTACAAGGCCGGCGAAACTCATTTCATTAATATAAATTGCGCATTCACTTTTAGTACCACAGACATTTTCCAAAACAATATTTTTCTTCTGTTACGTTGGCTCATCTGTCTTTCCTGGACAAGTTGTAGGTTTGCATCAATATGACGGCTAGTGTAGGCTGCAGAAGATAAGTATGCAATTTCGCTCGGACAATAGCCTGCACAAGCTAAGTACAGAGTTTTGACCGGGTCCAGGTTTTCGTTCTGCTATGCTGCAATGTGCAAAACTTCGATATTTTTTAAGTTGGTACTCATCTCTGATAATTGGCTTATGGTTAACGGGTGCTCAGTAAGGGAAATTATGGCTCCCGCCGCTCCAGTTAATATATTTCTGTGGTTTTAGGTGAAAAGCTTTACCGAAGAACTAGTTTTTTTAAAAAAAAAGGACAAGCATTCTCAAATATTATGTATTCGTAGGCAAGTCATTTAATAAAAACGCGGCATGTCCAAGAAGGGAAGTTCATAGCCACAACATTACAAGTAAGAATTGAATTTTTCTCCAGTAGTATGCTTGATTGACCTTATCCAGAATCATAGACAAATCCAAACAGTTTTTGGCAACCTCGTTGTTCAGTATGCTTTTATGGCAGTTTGCTATTCCACACTAGCACACACATTTCATATAGCACAGGGTATTCACAATGGATCCGTAGAATATATATATATATTTTTCTTTTTAAATAAAAACGCGGCATATCCAAAAGAGAAGTTCACAGCCACAACATTACAAGTAAGGATAGGATTTTTCTCCAGTAATATGCTTGATTGACTTTATCCAGAAACATAGACGAATCCAAACAGTTTTTGGCAACCTCGTTGTTCAGAATGTTTTGATGGCAGTTTGCTATTCCACACTAGCACACACATTTCATAAAGCACAGGGTATTCACAATGGATCCATAGATATTTTTTTTTTTTTTAATAAAAACGCGGCATATCCAAAAGGGAAGTTCATAGCCACAACATTACAAGTAAGAATTGCATTTTTCTCCAGTAATATGCTTGATTGACTTTATCCAGAAACATAAACGAATCCAAACAGTTTTTGGGAACCTCGTTGTTCAGTATGCTTTGATGGCAGTTTGCTATTCCACACTAGCACACACATTTCATGTAGCACAGGGTATTCACGATGGATCCGTAGACAATTTTTTCAATAAAAAAGCGGTGTGTCCAAGAGGGAAGTTTATAGCCTCAATATTACAAGTAAGAATTGAATTTTTCTTCAGTAATATGCTTGATTGACTTTATCCAGAAACATAGACAAATCCACACAATTTTTGGCAGCCTCATTGTTCAGTATGCTTTTATGGCAGTTTGCTATTCCACACTAGCACACACATTTCATTTACTTACTTACTCGCCAACGCCCACCCTTGGCATGTGGGCCATTTGGTGACGCGTTGACCAGTAGCGACGTGCTATCTTTTCGAACTCGTCTTCATTTGTCGTGTGGTCGATCGCCGGGCATGACGCGAGGTGTTCAGCGTCCATCCGGGGGTGTCCACATATAGACCACAGGGTATTCACAATGTATCCGTAGACAATTTTGTTTTTCAAAAAAGCGGCATGTCTAAGAGGAAGCCTCAATATTACTAGTAGGAATTGATTTTTTTTCTCCAGTATTATGCATGCTGCAAGCTTGACGTTATCCAGTTACCCACTAGTTTGACCACTACGCCATAACCATTCACTTTCAGCCACAGCGAACTGCGGTAGATTTCTTAGCACAACACAACTACAACAAAGCCCCTATTTTTCGGCAGTGTCCAAAACACAGGGTTTACCCCCCCCCCCCCCATTTAAAACGAACCTTTGACTGCCTGTCAAATACTTACAAATTGAAATGTGAAAACCCCGTAATTTGACCCATTACACTATAACCTTTCACAGAAAGTTTCTGACATGGCTGTAGTTTTCACAGCACATCCAAAACTACAACAAAGTCTCTGCCTCTGGAGTCGGGGATGTGTCCCACTCCCAAACACAAGGTAGACCTAGGTCCCCCATTGAAAATACAGCTTTGACAGGACAGGAACACCATAAGGGTTGAGATGGAAAGATAGCTACCCCCCCCCCCCACCTTGATGAATACCTTCCTCAGACAAAGATCACATTACACTGATTGAAATTTCTAACACTCCCTCCCCGTATACACTCATTTACAGCGTGGGGACATCCTTATTTGAGTAATTTTTTATATTTGTCGCCTCAGCTAGAACCAGTACATACTTTACTTTTTATCTATTACTAGGCAGGCTTGTGAAATCAGCAAAAAATTTGATAGTTTTGAGCTATTTTTATTTTCACTTTTTGAGTTCTTTTCAATGTACTATTTTTATTTAATTTACATATTTACCGTATTTATTGCTTTGGAATTTATTCGTAGTATAAGGAAAGCTTGGTGATGGCCGAAATTTTCGATTCTGAGATTTCAACGGATTTACACGTTTTCAGGTCCCAGGAACCCAAAAAAGTGGTTTTTACGAAATGTCTGTCTGTCGCTCTGTCTGTCTGTTCATCGATTTCCGGGCAAACTACTCGGCCGATTTTGAAGAAATTTTGCATGTAGGTTCACAAAAATCATACCTTGAGACGATTTTTTTATTTCGGGCTAACTCAATTTGGGGGGGTTTCATTCTCAAAAAACTCCAAAAAAACGTCTAAAAAAATTATTTTTCAAAAACGGCTCCAACGGTTTCTTTTAAATTCACATATCTTCTAGTCGCTATTAATGTTAACAAAATGCAGGGGGTCGCTTGCCCCTTGATAGTTTGCTTCTGGGGGTAAAAAAAATAAAAATAACTCAATATTCATGAAAAATTATTAAAAAATAATTTTTCTACGAAACCTTTCTATCGATGATTTCTACCTTCAGGCATGTTTTAGGTGTTAAATTGAGTAACGAAACCGGACAGGTTGCTTTCCCAAAAAACCATTTGGTTTTGAGCAAAAAATTTTGTTTTCTGAAAAAATGATAGAAAATTCACGCTTAAAAGCATTGCGTGTCCTGCCAGTATTGCTGTGTGGTAATTTGTTGGTCTGACCTATCTAGAATTTACCTCACCTCCAGTGACGTCAGGTTTCTGCACCTACCCATTAACTACAATGGCAGCTTTACCAGCGTGTCGCCGGCGTCGCGATCGTCCGCGTGTACCGGACCTTAACTTCGAACCTCGTGCTCGTGTTGCAGGAGCTTTCCCGAGGGTCCCCAGGCCACCATACCAAAGTTTCATCACAATCTGATTTGGCAGTGGTTTCTGAACTCATAGGCAACAAACAGAAAATTGAATTGATTTTTATCTAATAAAGATATTTATATTAGACCAGTTGACTTTTAGTTAGCTCCATATAGAGAAGAATGGGGAACAAGCAGCTGCAATGGTTTGGCCTCGTCCAAAGGATGGATGAGAATAGAACCACCCGGAGGTTGGCGGAGGCAAAGTCACAAGGTAGAAGGCCCATCGGCAGACCGGGGACAACCCTCGAGGAATGAGCCGCACAACTCGCCGGCGCAAGAGAAAAAACAATGGCCGAGCTCAAGACGTTAGGGCCTGACCGGGACGAATTTAAGAAGTGGGTCCGGGGCGACCCCCTTACGCTGCGCACGCGGCACTAAGAGGAGGAAGAAGCAGAAGACTTTTAGTTAGAGAATGCCACAAGGAACATTTCTGTGAAAAAACCGGCGAGTTAGCAACAAATCCGAGGCTAACCCCTATTTTACTGGACTATAACACAAATTCAGACTTCAAATCCATAACACAGCCTATTTTATCCTTACGGTCCAGTTATGAAGTAGGGTAGAGCGCGGGGAAAATAAAAACGATGCACGGTAGATTGATGGCAGGTGGGGGGAAAAGAAACGGCCGGAAATCAATGAGGAAATAGTACCGAGATGAGTTTTGGATTGTATTACCCCGCCCCACCCCCCACCCCTACAAACTACACCAATCAGCCCCCGCACTCAATTCAATTAAACGATCGCCATACTGCCCTTTCATTTTCTATCAGACCAGTGGAGTAATACTCGTCATTTTATGGCCTATTTCACTATATGTACTCAAAATAAAAGAACTAAATAAAATATATACAAATTTTCTTCTTCTTCCCCCTTAGTGTCGCGTGCGCAGCGTCGCCTCGAACCCATTTCCTGAACTCGCCCCGGTGGACGGTAACACCTTGTCTTCCCTCTTGCTCTGGCGAGTTGTTCAATCCTTTCCTCAAGAGTGGTCCTCGGTCTGCCGATAGGTCTTCTTCCTTGCGGCCTTGCTTCCGCCAACCTCCGGGTGGTCCTGTTCTCGTCCATCCTTTGGACGTGGCCGAACCATTGCAACTGCTTGTTCTAAATATAATGCACAATAACACAAATATGTAGACTTGCCGAAAGTCCACATCGTAGCGGCTTTCTATAGTATTAGATTACCATGTTGTCACTGAGAATTGTCTGAGTGTGCCTTTTATGAAGTCACTTCAGCGGAGACTCCCCGTCAGTAGTCTAGAAGGACGTGACAGCAGGCCATAGGCACACACGTGTGTTACCTTTACACTCAACTGTCAAGAGCTGTTCATCAGCACAACAGAACGACCCCTGGATAACTGCTGGTCTGCACCAATGGCTTCGTATCGCCATTGAATATAAAACACCATACATTGTACTGTATTATCTATACATATATATATATATATATATATATATATAAAATAGAGGACCCGAGCGGCGAAGCCGGTACCCCTTGGAATGGTTCAGCGTAACCCGGTCTAACCATCTAACCAAGATGAGCGTTTCAAATTACAAAAATTCGCCAGGTTTCCGGTTTTTTATACCTCTGTCCGGTGAAACATTAAATGCCTGTCCGGACAATGCATTGTCCGGTTTTTTCGCTCGAGTGTGCAAAAAATTTTTTCTGTAGGATAGAACGAAATAATTGTAAAAATCTGATACTAGCTACTATGATAGAAAGTTCATCAAAATTCACTAAATTTAAGGCATAGATAAAATGAATTTTTTTTTTTTTAGAAAAATATACACTAGATATGTTTTGTGAATCAGGCACCCCTAGCTAAAAATAAGTCATTCAAATTCAATAAAATCGCCTTTAATGCAAAAAAAAATGCAACGAATACCACGGCAAAAGGACAATTAACTGCTTAAAAAAAAAAAGTAGTGTGGTAATAAACAGTCAAATTCTCATTCACATAGCCACGCGCTCACACCCACACTTAGGGGTTTTTTTTCGTGTCCAAAATAATTGTTCTTTTACAATACTTCAAAAAATCCTTAACGAATAAGCAGCAATTACCACAGATGGTTGCTCCATTGTATATTTAATATTTTAAAAAATACAGTAAACTCGAGTTAAAAGAAAGTGAGCTGACAAATTGGAAAATGGAAAAAAAGGCAACTTCTATCTCACTGATGAAAAGCTGGAAGGAGGAAAAAATCTCCCTTAAATCAAAATAGTTCCTACGTGCATTGAATTTCCTGAATTTTCCATAAATTCCTTTCAAATAACTGGAGATGCCCTGCAGGGAAAGCAAATTTAATTTAAAAGAAATGAGCAACTTTGTCATTTCCAGTGCAGTGCAGGTTACTCGCTAAATAATATAATAAATAGTGAAATCTGTAGAAAGAGACACAGTACCACCGTGACCTGACTAAACTTCTTCCATCTGTTGCAATTCTTCTGTAAAAAGTATATTTTATTAATACTCGGAACACGAAAAGGGTTCTTGGAGGTATAAGAGAACTTAATTGCAAAGCCCTACGTTTTTTGAACATCGTACGATATTTTTGTTTTTCATAAGCGTAGAAGTAGAATACATGCTCCTTTACATATTGATCCATGGTGTGTAGCCGTAGTAATACTCTGCAGATGGATTGATCAAGACATTGGTATGATTAATTTTTTGAAGTTTTTTTGAGTTTTGAAGAAATTATACATCCTCCTGCCACGATCCCGCCAAATCTCTTTCACAGAAAAAAGTTTCATCAAATTCGGATAATAACATCTACAGACGTTGAAGTGTTTTCTAGAAACGATATATACGTACATACATACTATACATAACCTGTAGTACATACTGTATATATAAAATTTTGAAAGGGGTGGATTCAGGCTCAAGGTAATGTTAATATGTCATGAAGAAATTTTCCGGAAATCGAATATTGATGGCCGTCACAATAGGTAGATGAAATCTCCCATCATCTCATCATAATCCAAATGCTTTGAAAAATTTCTACTGTTTCTCCTACTCATATTATTTTTGACAGTTCTACGACTGATGTTCAAACCTACGAACATACGTAAAAGACTAACTCTGGCTCGCCCAGCAATACGGCATACGGCTCCTTTCCTAGTTGTCGTACTGCTGCGTTTCCATCCTGCCCCATATTATGTCGAACTCCACTTTCCTCCTCAAACCATCATCCCTAAGGTGGGGTTTCCATTGACCTCGCATTGCAGAATGCACATGACGTTGACGTGGTAGCAGACATTAAAGACTTATTACTGATGCAATGGAAACGCCGCCTAAAGTAACGGACGTTTTCTTCCAGAATCTACAGGACTTCACCTGATGTGAGATGGGAGTGGGTTTTAGTTCGGGTCGGCTGAGCGGCCGCGATCAGTTAATTCCACACTACCTGGATACTACCCTGAAACCCTGAATTACACATCTAAACTGTCCATGGCAGTGATGAAATGGGGCAAGTAAAGGCACAGGAGCTTGGTTTACAAGTTTCCCACTTCGACAGGAAAAAAAAACATGAGCTATTTATTTTGATTTTTACACCTGTAAGGTTTTTCTCCTTATGATCATCTCTCCAAATTAGGTAAAGTGACGGCCAGTGGAATCCGAAAGAGTCACCACGTATTTGAATGGGGAAATAGCCTTCTATCGGGCTCATTTACTTTAATTTTTCGTGTCCAAGGGAACGTCCCAGAATCGGATGAAATTGTAGGCAGCGCTGTTGGCCTCCCACGGGTCGTCTTTCGGGCATTGGGCTGAACATAGGCTGCACTGGAACAAGTGGTCCACGTCCTGCCTCCGACCACACGAGCACAGGGCTCCAGTTTCACCAATGATTTCACCTATGAAGACCGTAGCCAGAATTTTTTTCGGGGGGGGGGGGGGGAGGGGGTTAGAAATTTTATTGGATATAACATAGTGGTTTTTATTTTTCCTCTCTAAATCCAATTCTATGTAGTATCAAGCCATTTCATTTCGGGGGGGGGGGGGGGTTAACCCCCCCTTGGCTACGGCCTTGCCCCTATGTAAAACGCGGCACCCTTTCCCAACAAAAGCATCGAAAAACACTACTACATTACTATCCTCCCAACTTTTTGTTCAGGCACAAAAAAAACAAAGTTAAAGTTCCCGAGAGACTCATTAACAAATTCCTTAGTACAACAAAAAAGGGAGAAAGTGAAAAAGCAGGACTATTACTACGGAATATATGCAAAAACTCAGGCAAAATTCGCAACACATACCCACAGCGCAAACACTAAAGGTAAATGGGTCGGAAGGTGCGAAGAACGGTACAAGGCATAATGTAGTACCGGACGGTAATTTAACATATGTTTCTGTCCATTCTAAAGCCTTTACAGTCAAAACAAAAACAAAAAAGGATGGGGGTGACATGAGACTGTGATCAAAGGCTTCGCCCTACGTGCTGACAGCAAAGGCTTCTGTTGCTGCTGGCTGCCCCCCCCCCTACCTACCTACAGCTTACAACCCATCACGCTGCTGACGAAAAAGCTGCTTTAAATAGAAGATCCTAGCTTTACACGAAATAATTAGGTATTTTTAAATTTTACAGCTGCGTTTGAATCAGTTTAAAAAATTGAGATTGCCTTAAAGAGCACTATAAGTTTTTCATACCAAAATTAAATTTCGCAGAACTAAATATATTGTTCGTGGAGCTACTGGAGGAGCCAAGGAGGTGGCAATGAATAGAATACATGTTCCTCAACATTTTGATGTGTAGCATTTCCATTTTCATTTGAATTAGTTCCAAAAAAAAGAGATCTCACTGTCCTTTTTTCAAACTCAACATCAACAACAACAACATCAAACTCAACGCCCCCCATAACTACACGGGTTTAGTGACGGTGCTTGCTGCATTTCATGGCCATGCTTTAGAGGCCTTGTAAAGCAAGCGGTCTCGGGCCTTCTTCCTGAGTCAGGGGTGTACAGCCCTAACTCCGCTAGGTTGGCTAAGCAATAACCTAAACCTTGTCTGCCAGGCACCTCACTATATATAGTAGTAAGTGGTGCCCCCTTCCGCCCACCCCTCCGTGTGTTTATATACTTTATAGGCCACCGAGGAGATTATTTAACAATATTAGGCGAAATCTAAAGGAAGGCTGAAGTCCCGTCAGTATCAAAAGAACAACGGGTTTAAAATTTTTAACTGACTGCAAAACAACGATTTTGACATTAACGTTTCAAAAGAAGTCAAAACGTCAACGAAACGTACATTTGGGAGTTGTTTCCAAAAACAAGTTTCCAACTTCTAACGTCAAATTGTTCGAAGTGAAGTTAAGCCAGTAAAATATGCTTAATTAAGGCAAACAGTTCCATTTTTTTTTTTTTAATTTAGGTTTTTGGCGAAATTAATTAATTTCCCGATCCACGGCGATTAAGAATAGACTTTGAAGACTTCATAAAAAAAATAAAAAAACTTTCTCGAGACGCAGGCTACTCATCCTGCGAGCAATAATGCAATTCTATAAAATCAGTGTAATTAAATTACTGTAATTTTGCTTTTTTAAATAAATAAATAAGGACTTTTTCATTGTTTCTATTGCTAAGCCAACCTTTTAGAGCAATAATAATTGACGTGAAAGTTTGTGTTTTTAGGAAGTCTTCTAAAGACAATTTTGTAATAGGTATGCGGCTGAAATTAATTAATATCGTCAAAAATTCCTCCACTGTTTGTTAGAACTTGTTTTTTTGCCAATTTACCTCAAGGTGGAAAATCTAAGTCTGTAGTGAAGGAGAATTATAACAAGACCATATCTCTTGTAAGCAATAAGCACGACAGCAACGACAACTTACGGTCCTAGAACACACCGCACCGTAAATGAGAGGGGAGGAGAGAGGGAGAGAAACCCTACAGGTATGTAAAAAAATAAAATTTCACAGGAAATATACAATAGATAGTATAGTAATAAATGAGATGTATAAAGTAGAAGAAATGTTCCCCTACATTTTAATGTAACTAACACCAATCTGTCACAGTTATTGTCCTATATGAGAGAAACCTGACCGCAGTTACTGGCCACCTCTGGAACACAATGGTGATCCCAACGCGCCTTTTTGGCACCGGTTTTAGTAAAAATTGCAATATTTTTTTTGATAAATACACGCATTATTATTGCGTCAAAATCTGTTGGCTTATATTTTTTATTTATCTATAGACCATTCCAGAATGACGTCACTTCCGGATCACTCTGATTGGTTGGACCGCTAAAGGCGCGATTACTCCATGTGTTTCCATAGGGTTTGGTTGATTTATCTTCATTTTCGTGCTTTTAATTAAATTTTGAAACGAATATGGACTTAAGTTCGTACGAAAGTGAATACGCGGTAGACATGAAGGCATGATACATCAAAAAAATTGAGATTATCGGCTTTCATGCCATGAAATGGGATGGAAAACCGGGAAAGTGGCCGCAAGTAACACCCTTGATATCTATACATACCTAATTCACGGCTACAGCTTTTACACTGCGAAGGGACTTTAACCAGGAAAGGTTTAGAGGCCTTTAAGCGGTTTTGCTTGTAAAGATTCTACCGGCATCGTCTCATATCCCATTTTCTTTATGGCTTCCAATCTGGATTAATATAATCCTCTAATGCACTAGGTTTGTCTTGAAAAGTAACAAAATACTTACACGAATACGCAATTGATACATACAGACATAAATACAATAGATATAGTAGCACACCGAACAGAGAATAACCGCTTATGAATGGGGTTATTCCTATGTTAAGATGTTCTATAAATCCCCCCTTGGCTACGCCCCTGAGGCAAATGCTGATTTAGAACAACGCTACACCCTTACGAAACTAATATTTTAATGGCAAATAATTGCCTCAAAAAGTAATTATAGGCTTATAACATACTGTGACAACAACTTCAACCAATCTATCTAGGGCTTGAAAACATCTAATATCTTGGAGCCAGCCTCTTTCATAACGTTTAAAAACCTCTAGACTTTTATAAGCATCCAGCTCTCTTGCAGTTAGAAAGCTAGTTTTATGTATGAAATAAGACAAGGCCCACATGAGGCCATGTGGAAGATGACCCTTGGGCTTTGCCTTGTCCTTGCAGACAAAAGGGATCAAACCCAATTTTTTTTTACATTTGCAAAGCAACGGTCCTTTGTGTTGACACCCAAATTATGCAGGTTAAAGCCGTAATAACTTACAAAAATTGACTTTACATTTATTTTATAAACCTTTGCATGAAAACCCCATCCAATTCAATGGCGTAATAGCGGCTATTTACGGTCCAGGCAAGGTGGCAGTTTCTGCTAGGTCACGTGTTCTGGAATGATCTATTGTGTTGCCAACAGACAAAGCCCAAAAAAGACATCACTTACAGTAAAAACGTAAAACAATACTGGAGAAGCAAGCAGTGGCCTTAGCCATGATCTATAAAAGCCGTAGAGATCGCTAAACCCAATTTTAAGTTCCTCCAACAATTAAGCCCATTTTCATATAAAATAAACCGAAAAAATAATGAATTCATATCACATACCTTCACGAAAAGCAACAGCAAATTTATTAACAAACATAATTTCATTTATAGCCTAAATAATTTTCAACAAGAGGCAATTGGATGGGCCATATTCTGAGGCACGAAGGGCTCCTCAAGAACATCATTGGGGGTATGGTTGAAGACACCAACTCGAGAGGACGACAGAGGAAGGAGTACCTAGAGAGGATGTCATGAAGAACCTAGGATGCGACACATACAAAGGACTAAAAAGGACCGCACAAGGCAGGCAAGAGTGGAGAAGAAGACTACAACATTTGTTTCAAACCAATCAATAGATTGTAACTCAAGAAGAAGAATTTTCAATACACTAGCCGAGATTTTATGCCCAGTCCCCTGGTACTATTAATTAAAACTTCTTCACATCAAATCAAAGCAGGTGCAGCAAAATTCAAAAAATGAAAAACTCAAGAAAAGTTTTGACAGTGGCGTCGGATAAAAACAAGCAAGAGATAATATTTTCCATAAAATCAACCTAAAAAAAAACCTTTTTAACCGGACAAAATCTAAAATATTAACGAATTGAGTTAAACTTGAATGGTTGCTATCATACTTGAGGCTGCTTACCCAATCCAATTAGATTTCAGATTTTTTTTTTTCTATTCACTTTACAGGTAGATGGTCCGAATATTGATAGGCTCTGCATTTTTTATAAAAAGCTGCTTCCAATTCCATTTAAAAATTAAATTATCGGCCATTTTTCATTTTTCCGTTGTAGCAGGTACATACATTTTGCTTTCATCCCAATCCTTTACTATGTGCATTGTCGCGGAACCGGATGTGTGTTTATGAAATTTTTTAAATGTCCAAATGTGTAGTGTAGCGACTTTGACCCAAAAGGTGGTTGGTTTCAGTTCCATACTAGCAACATTTTCTAGCTTAGGAGACTATGTAAAGCAGGCGGACCCGAGCCATCCTTCTTCTTGTTCAGGCTCTACAGTCCATGATGAGCTTTGGCCTGCTCGACAACACTCCTCCAGTCATCTCGATTTTGTACAACGCTCCACCATCTACGGACTCCCAACTCGCGAATGTCAGTTTCCAACTCATCCTTGCCGCGCCCTTCTAGTTGAGCGTAATAGTGGATTTCTATGAAAAACCAGTAGAATCCGGACTGCAGCTGTTGACGAAACGTATGGAATTTCACTTTCATATCGACCACGGCCCATCAGCCCGGATTCTACTAGTTCTTCATCTGACTCTGGCCGTGAAAGTCTTTGCAGTTACAGTGGGATTCACAGCCCCAATAATGCTCCATACAGAAATTGCCAGAAGCCTGTCAGATTTGTCACTTTAAATATGGACTTTTTTGTTCTATTACAAAGCCAATCCAGCGAAGTTATAGGGCTATAAAGCCCTCTCTTACACTCAACTAGGGAAGACCCAGGACCGCCTGCTTTACATGTCCAGAAAATGTAGCAAGTGTGGGACTCGAACCAACAACCTTTCGAGTGAAAGTCAGAGTCTGTACCACTATCTTACCTGCTGGGAGTAGGTAATTGTGTAAGGAGGTTGGTGAGGTGCCATAGCACGGTAGGAATATCCAACCATAGAAAAGCATAATTAAAAAGAACATAGGGAAAGTGGAACCAAAGAAACAGGGTCAAATCCCCCCAAGAAAAATAATGGTAATGATAATTATAATAAATGTAGTACTGTAGCAATACTCACTAAAGCGATCGGAGACGTGCCGTAACTCAGCGCAAGTATTTTAATTTACTCATTAAGACTGAAGAAAACAATGGGGTAAATTCATTAAATTATTTGTATGCCACTGTTGTATGTTTCCAACGCCTGCTCTCAGCATTTCTGCTTTTAAGCAACCCTGTCAGCCTGGCGGGGGGAGTGAGTCTGTTAACTTAAGACACCCTCAGGGCAGACTCCTTCACCCCGGGGTAAAGGCAGTTGACTGACAGAGTGACACTGTGTTCACTTAAATGAAATTATAATATGCCATTTTAACCACATACAGTAAACTAACATAAAGCAGACCTGCGCGACGAAATGGATGATGGCAAGTTCTCTAAAGTATTTCTGCAACAGTAGTAATCTACAGCATTTACACTACCGTTCTAGGATTACATTCAGATTCATTCGAATTTGTAAATGTAATTTGTATGCAATTAACTTCCTTAAAAAAAAGTATCACAGCAAAATATAGCCGCCATCTATCGTAAATACTTTGCAGCTACCCTCCTCATTAGACGTCGACGTTTAGCCCGATAACAATAGCCAATCAGGACAGCATATTGCTTTGTCATATCGCTGTTCTATGTAAATCTGTGCAAAATATTGAGCTCCATGCAGTGAGATTGACTGAAGCAGCCTTGCTTCTAATAGGTTATTACTCACCGGGCGGTCTTTATTTCCACAATGAAGGTATACCGTCTAAGCTTGTACCTAACAAGCTTACATACAACTCATTTTCGCATCAAATAATACAATCTCTATTTTTACTGCTGAATAAACTACATGAAATGGCTCGATAATAAATCAGTTACTAATGAGACCAAGCCTCAATATTCTCATACTGGATGGCTGTAAAACAAGATATGGGCCAATTAGCTGAACATCTAGCCGAATAGTTTTCCCACAAATCGACGAATAGACAGACAGACATTTTGTAAAAACTACTTTCCTGGGTTCTCGGTGCCTCAAAACGTGTAAATCCGCTGAAATCTCGAAATCGAAAATTTCCTTATACTAAAGGCAGTGGGTCCCAAACTTTTTTGGAGGTGGTGCCCTTTTTAACATTGATTTAATAGGCGGTGGGCAGCAGGACCCAAACTTACAGCTATTGCATATTCAGTATTTAGGCCTACCTACCCTAACAAAATTCAACTTCTCAAATATAAATTAAATAAATAACCCTTGCGGGAAAATAAAATTGTTTCAATTTTAAGGAAAAAATAATTTACAGTCTTAAATTACCGTTTTACCTATAGTCAAAATTCTAAAATGTAATTAAATTTTTCCCATGGCGCCCCTAGCGAGTTGTCACTAGGGCACCGCGGTGCACAGTTTGGGAACCACTGTACTACCGTATAAATAGGGAAGCAAAAATGTTTCCAACCCCTTTAGGCGGCTATTCCACCGACCAATTTGCTTCACTTGTGAAGCTGCGAATTTTGTCATTGACGTTTGTTTTGTTTAAAAGAGACTAATATGTGGATACTTAACTTATCTAAGTTATAATATTATATATTATGTCTGCTACCATATTATAACTTAATTTATAATAGGTAAGTTAAGTATCAACATAATAGTCTCCTTAAAACATAACAAACGTCAATGACAAAATTCGCAGCTTCACAAGTGAAGCAAATTGGCCGGTGGAATAGCCCCTTAATGCTAGTGAGTTAAAGCAATGGCTGGCTAAGAATTTGTTCAATTATGATCCAACTATCGTCAGGGATGTGACATCAACCTCCCACCAAAAGTGTATTTTTTTAACTTTTGAGGCCACCCGCCACGTCTCCTATGACAAGCCATTGAAGGGACGTAGCATGCGGCCCCAGGATTCAAAAAACATTTTTAACTAGTTCGAATGTCCCATCTCTCCTATATAGAACTCTAATCAGGGATATGCAGCTGCTTCCTGATAGGTTTATTCGTGTAAGCAATGCTGACTGCCTAGTATAAATATTTGGTGTGTCCGGAAAGCAATGTCAGTGAATATTTTTTTTACGGAGACAGTACGCGCAAGCTCGCGCTTTACTGGCTCAGATTTTGGCGGGGGGATCTGGCAACAATTTAAACAAGCGTCAGCTGGCTACCAATCGCTGTAGTTGTCACATCAGTTGTTCCATGTAGTCGGTACAGTAACCCCGTGGAAGAAGAAAAAAAAGCTAGAGCAACGGATGACGATCAAGTTTTGTGTAAAACTGGAGAAGAGTGCTGCGGAACCATTATAATGTTGAAAAAGGCTTTCGACGACGATCGCCTTTCGCATAGGCAAATTTTCCGGTGGCACAAGGCCTTCACAGAAGGTCGGGAAGACGCCAACGACGAGCCCCGCGCTGGACGGCCATCACAACCTCCACCAACGACAATCGATGTGCAACATGTGCGTAACTTGTTGAACACTGATCGACGTGTAAGTGTCTGTTTGATTTCCGATAAGTTAAACATTACTAAAACCTTCAACAGACAACAGTAGTGGAGGTTGTTGGCCGTCCAGCGCGAGGCTCGTCGTTGGCGTTTTCCCGACCTTCTGTGAAGGCCTTGTGCCACCGGAAAATTTGCCTACCCGAAAGCCTTCTTCAACATTATAATGGTTTCCGTAGCACTCTTCCCCAGTTTTACACAAAACTTGACCGCCATCCGTTGCTCAAGCGAACGCTTTTTTTCTTCTTGCACCGGGTTACTGTAAAGACTCACATGGAACAACTGATGTGACAACTGACAACGATAGGTAGCCCGCTGACGCTTGTTGGAACTTGTTGCCAGATCCCCCCCCCCCCCACCAAATCTGAACCGGTAAAGCACGCGCTTCCACGTACAGTCTCCGTAAAAAAAAATCATTGACATTACTTTCCGGACAAACCCTGTACGCTCATCCCTTATTGAAGACTAGTCTTGTTCATGACTCCATTGTTCATGCTCCAACGTACCATCGTTCCATAATCAAAAATTGTATCAGCAGCCTCATCATTGCGATTATAATACCGGGGTTAATATAATACCATGTCACGTGATGGTGTCAATTCAATTGTTTAAAATAAATGAACAGCAAATTTCAGAATTTTTTTTAAATTGTGATGTTGGCAACACTAAAGAACTAAACTGACGTAGCAAATATAAATAGCAAAACACACATCGCCCTAGAAATAAACAAGTTCAATTTTGAATTAATACTATATATTAAGGATTATAAATAATTTGCCTAAATCTAAGGCAGAAAAAATTAAAAAAAAAACTCACCAAAATATAGCTGAAGATCATTCAATTGTTTAAAGAGAACCAATTGAAATTTACCGCGCTTCTTGCGGCGATTACCAACATCAAAAATTAAAAATTTCTGAAATTTGCTGTTCATTTATTTTAAACAATTAAATTAACACCATCACGTGACATGGTATTATATTAACCCCGGTATCGCTGCTGATGTTCAAACTAATTGCATTGTCAACCTACATTAAATAAGTTCCCACTACATTACTTAACGCTTCACAATGTCCAACAACACACAAACGACAAAACATCATTAACAATACAAGCAACAACAACAGCTCAGTAAACAGCTCATTAAAAAACTATAATAAGGGGAAAAAAGGGAGCCCAACATAAAGGAAAGAAAATAATGGCGACATCACAACAGAGTCCCGCATCTCAGCAGAAAAACCGTTCACACAAATGTTTAATCACAAAACTGTTCCAACAGCAACGGGGAAAACTATTTTCCGTGGAAAGCGTTGTTTGCCCTTCTTATCATCCAGGCGAAGCTCAAAACTTAAATATTTTACAGCGGCTGTGTTATCAATTTGCAACTAAGGGAGAGAGTCTGCTTAGGGGAAGGGGGCGAGGAGGGGGGGGGGGGGTGTTGTCCCTGTATTCCCAGAGCTTTCCCCCATTTCTTCGGAATGAAATTTAGGGGTTGAGGTTATTTCGGAAAGTAATCCATTGAAAATTAAAGTGAGGTTACTAATTAAACCCTTACTTTGCTTCTTCGTTATAGCAGGTTTTTGTCCGACCCACCCCCGCCCCCTCTGTTGTTTATGTACATATGTCCGGACTATATTACACCTTCACAGCCTTTTCCTCCACATTCGACAGAAACACAGAGATGCTTAGATGACAGGATCATGTCGAAAGAATGGATGGAACAAGAGTGCTCAAGAAGTTGTTGAACAATGATATAAACAAGGTAAAGGAGCCATAGGGTGACCGTAGAAGAGATGGATGGCCAACGTTTATGAAGAAGCTTAGCGTCCACAACTGCAGGAGACAGGCGGAGTCAAGAGACGAATGGCGAAATAACGTGGTTGCAGCGACCAGCAACGGACATTAGTAGTAGTAGTAGTAGTAGTGTTCGTCGGGTTAATAACGACTTAGGCCTCATATTTGGGCTCATAGAGCGACCCCGACTTGACTGTCCTATGCCAGCCCATAGGATAGTGGACCTCCTAGTGGATTCCGAACCACTTGGGAAACACAGTGAAGTCACACGATTAGTTCAGAGGTGACCAGGACAAGTCCTACCATGTTTCCCTACCGGCACTGTGCCAAGTTTTCTGCAGCTTTGAACCTGTTCTCGTCCGCTGGATTCAACTTGGTATGGCGCCCGGACATTAGAGCCGGCAAAATTTCAGAAAGGAATTTGTTGAAAATTAAAGTGAGGTTACTAATTAAACCCTTACTTTGCTTCTTCGTTATAGCAGGTTTTTGTCCAACACACCCCCTCTGTTGTTTATGTACAGATTCCCGGACTATAGTACACCTGCACAGCCCTTTCCGCATTCAATTTAAACACAGGGTTGCTTAGATGACAGGGTGACAATGGATGGAACAAGAGTCCCCCCCCCCCCCATAGCATATAGGGAGCCAATATAACGTTTAAAAAAATTTAGGGAGCCACCGAAAATTTTTCTTGAGAACCCCTGGTCTAGTTTGTATCCTGTACTTCGAGTTAGAATTAAATACATTTGATTTGACATTACAATTTCTTAAAATTAAAAAATTCTCTAGCAACTAGACTATTCCGGACAGCAGTTATTACAGTCAGCTAATCACGACACGTCAAAACACTGCATTGACATGTCGACGACGATTTCCGTCTATTTTTATGGCAAGTAAACGTTACGGCAATTTCAGCATATTGCCCAGCCGTATAATTTGTCGGCTTCAGTTACAGCTACATACAGACCGGACGTGGTTTACGTGTATAATAAAACAGCGTAGGGTATATTCTTAGACTTGACCATCTGCTTGCAGCGGAACAACCGACGAAGGCGGCTGAGCCTCCCATTCCACAGATATTCTGCGGGCTGACGTAGCAATTCATTGTCTTTTTGGTTTCGTATCTGATAGTCACTACATTAGCCTCTCAGCAAACTCCAGACCTGTACCTCCTCGCGGTGAGGGGCGGGCAAGGTCAACATTCAATGTCGGCTACCACAGGCAGGTACCGAGTGGGGTTCGGTCAAAGACCCCCCGCCTAACTCCGTGGAGTTAGGGCATGGGCACCCTCTTGCCCATGGGAGACGAAAAGCTCCCTAAAGGCGGACGAACTGGATCCTGGCAACAGGTGACGGTCAACGGCATAGGATGCAGAAGGCAAGGGGAAACCACCGCATTATAGGCTCAAGTGGCATCCCAAGAACCAGCAACCATGTATAATTCGAGGCATCGAAGTCACATGTTGCTGCTAACCAGCCATCCGGCTGTGACTTGAAGAAGAAGTCACTACACAGAAAATCGAAGTACCCCCACTACACGGACTCGTATCTGTACTTGGTCAAGTCATGCTTTCGCCTGTTTCATTGCGCCAATGCTAAACTTGTCCCAGCTTGTCCATTATCGCACCAATACACCAACCGGTGTAGGTTGACATCGACAACGTGTACTAGTTTGCCAATGACCTAAAATTCATACTGATAAAATACAAATAATGTCTATAATCCATGGGGTTGTTGGACAAGGGACTTATGGGCGACTATAAGTAGGCCTGGCGAGCCGAAGAGTTAGTGGATTTTTTCGTTCGTTCGGATTCTCCAACTGTTGTTTTCAAAAACTATTCCGAATATTCTCCGTAACATCTTGTTCTCGAAAACTAATATAAAAAAAATAAAATACTACGAAGCAGAAGGCTCCAGTGGATGGGACACGTCGTCCGTATGCCAGCAGAAAGAACAGCACAAGCAGTATGGGCGGCATGACCCAACAGAAGAAGACCTTTGGGCCGTCTGAGACGACCAGCTAAAGGAAGATGTGCAGGAAGTTGGCCTTCGGGCCGATGAGTGGCGTGGTCTGACGAAGGACAGGATCCGTTGGCGTGGTGTTGTGAATGCGGCCAAAAGTCCCCCAGGGCTGACAGCGCCAACTTAAATCAAAGTAAGTCATAAGTAGGCCTGGACCCATAAAAAATCCTTTTACAAAGTCAATTTTCACATAAGCTACCAATCGGTTCTTACTAAAACTTTGGCCGAGCCCACCATCACTTGGATGAGTCAGGAATACTGGACGGCACCGTCATGTACCACTACAGGGCAGTCCCGTGCCCCTATTCCTTGCCGAGACTTTTCAAGCGGTGATAGGAGCCACCCTCAAGAGCAATTCGGAGTACCCCCTCTACGCGTTTTTGGTGCAGAGTCGATTTTTCCATACACTATCAATCGGTTCTTTACTAAAACATGACATGTAGCGTAGTGGTATGGACTCTGACTTTTACCCAAAAGGTTGTTGGTTCGAGTCCCACACTGGTTACATTTTCTAGTCATGCTTCGTAGGGCATGTAAAGCAGGTGGTCCCTTCCTAGTTGAGTGTAAGAGACGGCTTTATAGCCATAATTCCGCTAGGTTGGCTAAGGCCCGCATTACACTGTAAAACATTTTATAAAATATATTTTATAAAAGTTATTTGACAAAGATCTTTGATAGTGTAATAGGCCATATTTTATAAAACTTCTTTTATAAAATGTAATAGTTTGGCATTACATTTTATAAAAGAATTTGAAGAAGATTCCAAAATGGCGAAGTTCAGTTGGACTGTTGAAACATTCTTTTATAAAAGACCCATTCTTCAAATATTTTATAAAATATGTTATATAAAATGTTTTACAGTGTAATAAGGGCCTTAGTAATAGAAACAACAAAAAGTCGGTATTTATTTATTTAAAATTAAAAGATAAATCTTAGTTTCCCCATCGACGCCGACGCTCCTAGTTACAAACTATTAATGAGTAAAACTACACTTACTGGACATCTACCTATACAATATAACACATTCAACCCTAAATTGAAATTGTGCAACCTAACTCTGCTGCTGCTGGTACTACAGCTTAATTAAATTCCAGCACATAATCTTTCCGGGGTAATCCGAGACATCCTTAACCCATTATTCTCCGGTAGGTAAACGGATCAAATACCTAGCTTCATTTCCGAAAAGGAAGTCGATACGAGCACCCAATCCAAAGAACCGGCATGAGGGAACCCGTACATGCTTTCCTACTCATCTATTAGAATAGCCTATTATGTCTTAGACTTAGATATTAGGGGTCTTCACAGTGTTGGTGTTATCGAGTTAGATGTGCCATCCAAGTCAACACACAATCGTGAGTGGACCTCGGGAGTGAGTTATCATGCTATATCGAAAACATTTAACCGGGTAAACAACGTAGTAGTAGTCAGACGTTCGTGGCACGGTTTTAAAGAAAGTGGCAGAACTCTATTCTAGTGCCACATTTGTTTATATTTTTTGTTCATTTCGGTTATTATAATTTTTATTATTTACGGTAATTACTTGTGAAATAATAGATAACACAAATAAATTTAAATACTACAAAATTCTAAACGCGTGTTTCAAACCAGCTTGGAAGTGCGTTTAGGATTGCACGCTGGTTAGCTTGGTTATCGGTGTGTTAACTTGATATAACACACTTAACTAGGTATAACTCGATAACACGAACACTGTGAAGACCCCTAATATTCCGAAAGCATTTTCTGAAGATTTGCCATGGTTTTTATTATGGTCTAAAATAGACAGAATTCTCGTAAAATGACAGAACATGCAATGCTTTAGTATGTAGTAGATTTTATTGTTTTCAACATAAGGTATATATTCTTTCAAAAACTGGTTTGCGAGTTCAAAAGCAACCTTAGGGTTTTGTTATTCTACTTGATTTTGGGTTATTCTGGAACTTGTGAATCATCAATAACAGGCTTCTAGGAAAATTATCTTGTTGTTTTAATAATCATCGGAACCAAACTATCAGGGTGAAAGCGATAGCTATGCGTTGTGTTTACATTGACTACAACAAAGCCCCACGTGAATATAAAAAAAAATTGTCGCAGCCGTTTTTTTAGAAAAATGTCTTAAAGTCGAGGTTTTAAAACCCTCCAAAATAAAGTTACTCAAAAAGTGAAAAAACAAAAAAAATGAAAAAAAAACTCCTGGACAATAATTTTGTTAACATACATGCCGAATTTCATCAAATTCCATCGAGCAGTTCAGCCGAAAATCGAAATAAAGACAGCAGTGGCGTCACAGAAGGGTAGCAAGTTATGCAAGGCATAAGTGCGTCCGGCCAAAGGGGGAAAGAAAACCAAACGTATATTTTCTGGGACTTTCTGAAAAAGTATATAACAATTTTAAAAAAAAACTAATTTAAGAAAAGATAATGAAATTTTAGGTCTAGTGTAATTGCAAAAAATTGTAGGGGGCCCCACTGCTCTGCCTTGCGTGAGGGCCCCAAAAAATTTGTTACGCCACTGCGAGAGAGACAGTTCGTATACCCCACTTTCTGGAGGTTCTGGGACCGTTGAAATCTGGAAGTCAAAAATTTGGACCATCAGATCAATGAATACGCTATGGTCTAAAGTGAACGGCCTGATCACTAAGTCGAACGCGATATTTTTTAGAAATCCTTTATTGTCATATCTTGAGCGATAGGCGGAAAATATGAATATTAGGACGCTGTTGCTGCTCCCATCGCTCTTCTTCTTCTTCTTCAAATTACAGCCGGCTGGCTGGCTGGTAGCAACATGTGGCATCGATGCCTCCTTTCCCCTGGCACGCCCTCTTCAGCTTCACTTATCTATTAGCCCCTACATCCTCCATCATTTGCTGCAAATAGCCTTTTCTCGGGCGCCCCTGCAGCACCTTTCTACCCCTACTGCTGATCATGTTGTCCTCTCGCCTACTCCGCTATAGCCCCCGCTGTCGTCTCCAGGGAACAATCCCGGCCACGCCGTTTCTTGCCGCGTCGACTAAGCTTTAAACTTGATCATTCTTCCTCCTTTTTGCGTTCCAATTAATAAGTGTTATTCGGAACGCTTTGTGACTATAGAAATTTTCCACTTCGAGATTTCGGTGGACTTACACGTATTGAGGTGAGGTCCCAAAAAAAGAGTAGTTTTTACGAAATGTCTGTCTGTTGGTCAATTTGTGGGCAAACTATTCGGAGGATTTTGATAAAATTTGACATTCCTTGGGAGCATTTCATTGATTATTAATTAAACTATTTTCATTAGTAGTATAATCCACACACAATGACAGCAAGTTATCTACAATGTGATAGATAAGAACCACATTACTTACGTCATTAGTGCATTAAGTGTCTTCGTATTGTGGTCACGTGGTACATCGGTGCATTTCCTAACGAACCTCAGACAATCACAATTTCCATCAAATAATAGCAAACTGAAATCCGAGACACCATTAACCCATTATTCGCGGTGAATAAAGAGATCAACCGATTCATTTGCAAAGGGAAATCGATAGGGGCGCACAAATCCAAAAAAAACAAAGCTTCCAATTAAGGTGGTACAGGGGCAACGTAACGACATCATTATAAAACCAGCAGGCTCAGTTACAAAAACCTGTCTGCTGTTAACCCCCCTCTCCCAGCTCCCCACCCCTAAAAATGTTATTAAATTTATAAGGGAACAAGCTGTCGGAATATACAAGACACTTCTTTGGATCAGGCAGATTTGTTTTTTCCGGTATTATTATTCTTAAGAGAGAATCGGATGAGGCAAATCCTTATAAGTGTAAAACACAAATATCTCATGAAATATATCTTAAATATAGTATGTAAAAATATCTCAAGAAAATTTTAATAAATATCTAATAAAAAATAAATAAAGGATGGCCAATCCAGTGGTATTTATATATCTGTACTTTGTTAAGTCATGCTTTCACCTGTTACACAGCGCCAATGGTAATCTTGTCCATTGTCGCTTGTAGCCTCTGTAGGGTGACATTGAGGACGTATACCAGTTTGCCAATGGCCCAAAATTCTTACGGAAACAATATAAATAATGTCTGAAATCCGTGGGGACGTTTTGATACATGATTTGCACCTCTATCAAAAAGAGATTGGCCACAATTATTGAATTTGATTTGTACAAAAAACGGTGTGGCAGGCCCGACGAAGGAGTTCAAGAACGTTAGTCTCACATATCGAAGTGCAGAGGAATATTTCTGGTAACATACGTAACAGTTTACTTTCGTTACCAAAACCACACACCCTGCCAAGCTAAATTGGGGACAAATAGGAGCCGGTCACAGCACCATTAAACTTTTTCATCAAGACTGTTGTCATGAAACACCTATACACAAATACAAGAGAACCATTGTAAACGGAAACTACCAACAATAACTAAATAAGTTAACACCTCCGCAAAAATACATTCTGGTAAATCTAGCGGATATTTGTGACGGCTCGACGTTCTATATTTTCTGTGAAAATCGACTTTGCCGTGGGGGTACTCCGATTCGCTCTTTAAAAAAACATAAAATAGTTGTCAAAATAGACAATAGAAAATCTTCGCACTGGGGACACTTAAGACAATTTTACAGCTTCACAAGGGAAGATAGCTGAGGGCTCCCGACAGAAGAACATCCTGGTTGAAAAAAACTGAGGCAGTGGTTAGGGAAGAACAAGATTTCCCAGCAGTCTCCAGCATCCAAATTGCTGTGATGATCGCCAACCTTCGCTAGAAGAACAAGACTTCCCAGCAGTCATCCAAATTGGCATGATGATCGCGAATCTTCGCCAGAAGAGGCATATAAAACACGAGAGGAAGAAGAACTGCTTCACAAACAGCGCAGTCGGTTGGGTTCCAAATATCGACGGGTAGGAACGTCACCTTGCATAATTTATTACTTATTTACACTCGAGTTCCGCAGTATGGGACATATCACCTGATGATTACTAGGGGGAAATACCACCTACAGTCTTTCTACTCAAAATTACAGACACTACGCCCCAAAAGGAGGGAGGGCCCAACCGGGGCGAGATAATAGGAGAAAAGAGAATAAGATAATAAGAGGCGCAAAACAAATGTATGTCAACTGGGCCTCTCTTTTGCCCCTTTTCCGTACTTTATGAAAATTTGACTTTATATATGATGTACTTTTTTTTTTTTAATAAAGTTACAAAAATATAAAACATAGGAAGTTGAACGTAGATATTGGCCACCCCTGGATAATTCGGTTTTTATTTTTTATTCACTCACCTACGTAAGTTATTAAGATTTGGTGCAGAGAAGTAGAGGACTGTTTCACATACACAATATCAATTTTAATGCTTTTAATTTTTAGTGATGTAATTATTTAATGAAATTAAAATTAATAGAGGAAAAGTAAAAAAAAATATCGTATGATATTGTATATGAAGTAGTCTTCTTGAACGTCTTCAAATATTAGTAGCTAATAGTAGTAATTTAAAAAAAAAAAAAAAAAAAAAAATAGAATCTGACTGATTATTGCGTGATTCAGGGGTGCCCTTATCCTTATCCACATCAGAACTACGGAACCAAAAATTAAAAACACCCTATTAAATGACGCATGAAATAGTCTTCTACAACATAAATGAACCAATATTTTAATAACTTGCTTTGTTAATTAAATAAATAAAAATAATAAGTCAGTAGAACAGCAGATTTTAGGAAAGCAAGAAAATTTTCTATAGGCCCATATCCCATATCGGCGAATTTTGTTTTTTTCGTCCTAATCTTACAATTAATCAATTACGAGTGAATTTTTTTTAAGTTTTAACTTAAAAAATCAACATTACTATAAATTATAGAAAATTTATTGCGGTGTATACTCAACTTCGCAGAACACACTGCTTGTTCTCCAGCTAGCCCTGCCTGTTAAATTCTTTATTTTTAATTTGCCGCCATTTTCTCATTTTATGTTGGAACTCTACTGCCTGGAAACGCTTCCTTTGACATTTCCGCCTGCCTTTCACAGCTTATGGCTAGGCGGCATCTATTCTACTTTATTATCTTTGGTTCTAATATGAGTATTTCCTGGAAGATCAATAATAATGGCTTCCTTACTATGAAAATTTCAACAGAAAAACTTTTACTGCCCATCCGCATGTTCCTATTTTTCATTACAATATTAAAACTTTCGGTGACAAAACTTTTACTATGGCCGCCTCGAAATTCCTTCATTATCATTGACTCGGTTTTTATGAACAAGGAGCTTATTAAAAGTTTTATGGTTCATTAGGTTGCACGTATATGTGGGGGTATATCATCATCATAAAATATCCATTACTAACTATGCGAAATCTACACAGCCTCCTACTCGTAAATTTCTTATACAATGCACACAATATTATAATGCTTCAACATTATGGGCATTTTAATTGGCTATTTCAAGTGCATTTTTATATACTTTGTAGTTAAATATTAAATTGGTAAAATGGGTAAATACTGCGTAGCATTCAGCCTCTATTACAGAATATTATAAAGAGACTTGATAACTTCAGAGGATATGCTACTTAGAAAATTTGCACACCAAAATTAAATGCTTTTCATTTTTTATTTCATTAACTCAGCAAGTTATTAAAAATTTGGCTCATTTAAGTTTTAGAAGACTACTTCGTGCATCATATTATAATCGAAGTTTTAGAAGACTACTTCATGCATCATATTATAATCGAAGTTTTAGAAGACTACTTCGTGCATCATATTATAATCGAAGTTTTAGAAGACTACTTCATGCATCATATTATAATCGAAGTTTTAGAAGACTACTTCGTGCATCATATTATAATCGGGTATTTTTACGTTTCAGTTTTGTAGTTTTTACAGAAATCCTAGATTAAGCGAAATTTTAGTCCCCACTGGTTTTTAAGAAAGAACTAAGGCACCAATAATTTAATATTTCCTATTATATGATGCACTAAGTAGTCATCTACAACTTACATGAGCCAAATCTTTAATAACTTGCTTTGTTAACTAAATAAAAAATAAAAAGTCAATAAAAACAACAAATTTTGGGGCACTAATTTTCTACGTAGCATGTGCGCTCTTAAGGGAAAGAGTTCAGTGTTTTGTTGACAAGAAATATTTTTGACGAAATTAACACTTGATAACTTGAGGGACAGATTTCAAAATATTTTGTTGGAAAGAAATTTTTTTGACGAAATTAATTAATTTCTCGTTCCACAGTCGCAAAGATATTAAGAGGATATAATACGTAGGAAAAATTTCGGACAGACCACAGATGAAAATATGAAGAAAAAAAAACGAAATATTTTTCTTCACTATTTAAGTTTCTAGTTTAAATGAAATGTATATTATTTAAAAATAATAGAGGCAATATAAAAATATTTAACAAAAACATTAATAATGTTCTGCTAATAAATAGTTAATTCTAGTGACACTATCTGGCAAAACAAAGATGACCCTGAGCCGACGGCTCACGGCTGTAAAGTGTAAACTGTAAAGGTAGGGGAGGCATCACCCCCTGCTGCTTCGCTGAATGGTCTTTATACCTGCGACCCGCAGGCTGCTAGACCCAGCCCAAGGAAGTAGGAACTCGGAAGATTTTATTCGAATCTCAGGATTGATTTTTGCTCCAGCAGTGGCGGGTGCACTGTTTCACACTACCAGTGGCGACTAAGTCATAATAACCAACTTTCTAAAATTTGTTGTTGCCTATTTTCGATAGACGTACTCAGCTAGATTGCTATGCATTGGCGTAGTTAGGGGGGCATAGCGACCCCCAGGTACTTGTCAAGCCCCCCCCCCCCCCAGGATGTTTGAGTAAATATAACAATTTAAAAACTTAATAAATAAATAAACGAATAATTGAAAATCCGAAAAAAAATTATCAGAGCATATCAATAATGTTTAAAAAATCACTGTAGCGCAAATATTCGACCATTTTAATGCATTATGTTGGCTATTTTCCATTCGAAAACGAAGTCAAGTATGTAGAGTATCGAGTGTACTTTGACATGCCTTCTAACAGTGGTTTTTCGTTGCCTTCTGCATTTTTATGCCGTTGACTCTTCATTGAGTTCATTCACCTTCGGGGCCAACCCCATGACAAATGAGTACCTTAGTAGCGGTTGCTTATTTAGTGGCGGCAACTATTCGCCCCGTCACAAAGTCTACGTCGGGATCTAGTGGCTTTCCCTAGACAAGCCTGCACCACCAGACTTGTTACCACACCCTCTGATTATGCCGCTGCTTGGTCGGGGACTGCTTATGCGTTAGTAAAGTAACAAAGTAACTTTACAATAAAAAGACGCCAGATGGGCGAAAGGGCGATGTGCAAGACTGTGGCAACCACCGACCTATAAAACTGCACTGCCATGCAATGAAGTGGATGGAAAGGGTGGTTGAGAGAAGACTCAGAGTTCTAATAAATGAGACCATCTCCAAAAACCAGCTAGGATTCATGCCAGGTCGAGGAACTACAGATGGAATATACGACACATTGCAAGGACTCTGCTAGAAAAACATCGAGAAAAGAAAAAACCTGTTCATTTTGTGTTCGTGGAAAAAGCCTATGATAGAATACCGAGAAGTTTAATCTGGGGTGTGTTGGAAGAGAGACGAGTTCCGCAAAGCTATATAAGGCTAATAAAGAATATGTACGAGTGCGTAGTGCGGCAGGGGTCGGTTACACCTTTCCAGTAACTTATGGGTTGCATCAGGGGTCAACCTTGAACCGCTGTTGTTCGTTCTCATAATGGACGTAGTGACCAGGCAGATGCAAGGGCAAGCGCCAGAAAGCCTTCTCTTCGCTGATGATATCCTCCTGGTAGGAGACTCGCGAGAAGATGTCGAGAGTACTCTCAGACTGTGGGTGGAAACGGTGGAGCGCCAGGGGCTTAAAGTGAATCGTAAGAAAACAGAGTACATGGAATGCATAAGCCAGGAACCTGGATCGATAAAAGTCGATAACCAAAACCTAGAGAAGGCCAAGACATTCAAATATCTACGAGCAACGTTACGCGAGAATGGCGGCTGTGAAGACGATGTAAAAGTACGGGTAACCTCAGGTTGGGCCAAGTGGCGAGATATGGCGGAGATCCTGAAGGATAGGAGAATGCCGAAAAATTCAAATCAAATTCCGCATATACGTACAAGCAAGTGGTGAGACCGTGTATGACCTACCGAGCGGAGTGCTGGCCATTGCGGAGGAGAAAGAGCAATTGCTGCATGTGGCTGGGATACGCATGTTGCGTTAATATCTGGGTTACAAATTAACAGGCAGGAGGAGAAACGAGGGCATCCGGGCGGAGATGCAAGTAGCACCGATCACCGATAAAGTCAGGGAACGAAGACTGGCGTGGTGGGGCCATACGTTAAGAAGAGAAGATGGACACCTGCTACAACGTGTAAGGGACTGCACGGTAGAGGGCCCAAGGACGACCGAGGATGTCCCTTGTAACGAAAGTGAGAGAGGACCTCAGAACCTTCGGTCTCTCGCCGGATGATTGATTCCAAAAACCGAAACACCTGGAAGAATAAGATCCGTGCCACTGACCCCGTGAAAAAAAAAGGCCTGCATGGGTGTAAGCGACAAAAATAATTTTTTGATATAATGCAAACATGCTTTCCAATTTGTAAATTAGTAGATAGACAATTTGTAATTTCATAGTAAATAATTTCCTCATGGATAAATTTCGGATGCCTAGGGGGGGGGGGGGGACATCAATATATTGACAGCCCCTTAAAACTCAATTGCATATTCTGGAACGAACAGACCAGTACATTGTACCAGTAGTAACAATGACACGGCACGCAATGTATTGGGGCGTGATTTTTCCATAATTTCTTCAAAAAATAATTTTTTGCACAGAAGCAAATATTTTTTAGGAAAGCAACCTGTTTGGCTTTGTTATTCTATTGAACACCTAAAACATACCTGAGGGTAGATTTCATCGACAGAAAGATTCCGCTGAATTTTTTTTTTTTTTACCCCCAGAAGCAAACTACCAAGGGGCAAGCGACCCACTGCATTTTGTTAACATTAATAACGTTTTTGAGAATAAACCCCCCAAATAAAGTTAGCCCAAAATAGAAATGAAAATCATCTCGAGGTATGATTTTTGTAAACCTACGTGCCAAATTTAACCAAAATCGACGGAATAGTTGCCGGAAATCGACAGATAGCCAGACATTTCGTAAAACCCACTTTTTGGGTTCCTGGGACATCAAAACGCTTAAATCCGCTGAAATGTTGACCGTCACAAAGCTTTCCTTATACTACGTATAAATTGGATAGCAAAAATTAAAATGCACGGTCATAGCCTAATATTTAACATACAGAATCATATTTTTGGCTTGCCTCACTGTGCCCCACAAAAGGCCGCGTGTTAATACCCAAGACTGCGGTGAAGTTCAAGGAAGTAAAATCAGACCATTACTGTTTGTTCTCTTTATCAATGACCTGTTCTTGCTGGAATGTGTTAAGCATTTCTTTGCTTATATGCTGATCTACTTGGCGGGAAAAAACCTAGTAGAATTAACTTCGAAGATGAATGCGGAATTGAATTTCATTACTAGATGGTGTTTAATATTAAAAATCGAAGGCGATGGTTATTAGTTCGAGAGCTATGGAGTGTTTGGAAAAGTTGGTTCTTGGTGGTGATCAGATAGAATGGGTCAAATCCTTCAAGTATCTTGGAATACTCATTGATTCTCGCCTTACCTTAGATTTGAACTATGAGACGGTCACAAGTAAAACAAAATGCAAAATGTCGCTCCTTCGTAAGGTGTAATTCCTTCTACCATGTACCACTAAAGTCACTTTGTTCAACTCCTTAATTCGGCCGCACTACAGCTACTGTATAACAGTGTTTTATCCGGCGAACCGCTCCGTGCTTGACGCTCTACAGAATCTATGCCTATGCGTATTATCCTAAGTAAACCTAGAGATGCCAGAAGGAACCGGGATGCAGAGGTGGCAGTCATGAGTCGAGGAATCTATTTTCTTCGAAGGCATGACATTTCTGTTTAAAATAGCCAAGGGTTTGCTTCCATCATATTTAAATTCCCTTGTCCACTCGGACGTCCATCAACACGCTACAAGATATTTTACAGGATTTGCACAAGTTTCGGCCACTGGCTCATCCCCAAAGTAATTTTTTTGCAAATGGTGTAGTATACAATCGACTGAATCAAGCCATTCGTGAGTGTGGAACAGTGTAGTCTTTTAAAAAGAAGGTAGGCGAAGAGCCGAAGAAGGTCGAGTGTATAACTTCAGCTGCAGTTCAGCGGGAGCAGACATTTATTCGAGACACTAGGACCAAATTCAAATCAGCCTTTTGCTACCAAGCAACAACACAACAACCTGGCACGATTAGTAATTTCATGGCTTGAAATGCCACAGAACACTTTTTTTAAATTCATTTTACTCTTCTTGTTGTACTCCGTTTTAGTCTTTCGTTTTGCCATGATGCTCACAACAGTAATTTAATCAAAATTGAACTTACAATTCACAGAACAAGATAATATTTGATTCAATTCACGCACAAAAAGTATTTGTTTATTATTTACATTCGTGGCAGTATACTCGTTCACATTCGTGGCAGCAACAAGAGCGCTGCAAATGCGGCGGAATATCTCGGAACTACTGCGATACATTTTGGGGTGCAAAATATTATTTGGTTTCAGGTCCAATTGTAAACAAAAATAACAAATTTTTAAATATCATGGTTTTTATGGCAAAATCGTGGAAAATAGCACACTAATAATGTAGATATAGACCATTAGCTAATATTAACATGCAAAATATCTCTGTTCCACTGAAGGTAAGATTGCATTCTCCAGAACCCCTTCTGAATATTGCGCTATTTTGTAATTTTTTAATAAAATTCTGAGCCTTAAAATTAAAATTCCATCGCATGGAAAATCTATATTGATGTTTCATGCTTCCAAGGAAGAGTGGCCGTTACAATTAACATAATTCTGGTGGGTCAAAACTCCAGAACCAAAGAGATCTGAACAGCGATTTCGATAGCATATCCTCTTAAAGATAAAAAATGCAAGCTTTCTCATACATAAGTCTGTTTCCTAGAGCAATGTACAACTATTCCCTAAATTCACTTAATCGGGGGCATCAGATTTACTAAATACTAGTTCACGTGACGAAATGTAAATTTCACCGAAATCTTGAATTTTTCATTTTTCCACTTTCATAAGTTGTCGTTTTTGTTTTGTTTTTTTTGCTGTTTAAAGACGCAGCACTAATCGGAGTAGCATAACATACCCATGATCTTCTTAGTTCTTAGAGTTAGACAATACCGCGGTAGTTCATAGCAATCTTACCTGTAACAAAAAAAGTACATGACTTTAATTTACAATACATACTATTGTATATATAAACGTATAAACGTCAGATTGAGCATAATTGCACGTTCAAAGTAATTATAGGTTAATATACTGTATATACAGTATAAGGAGGCTAACTTAAAATTGCGACAAGAACGATAAATAAATAAGGACTTTTTATTGTTTCTATTACTAAGCCAACCTAGCGGAGTTAGGGCTATAAAGTCCTTTCTTAAACTCAACTAGGAAGGCCCGGGACCGCCTGCTTTACATGCTCTCCGAAGCATGATGGCCAGAAAATGTAGCTAGTGTGGGACTCGAACCAACAACCTTTCGGGTGAAAGTCAGAGTCCGTACCACTACGCTGCATGTCTTGCCATAGAGTTCAATACAGGAGAGATGGGACACTTGCTTCCCACCCATCAAAAGTATGTTTTTTAAATTCCTGGGGCCTCCTGCCACGTCTCTTATTACCAGCCATTGAAAAGGCGTAGCAGGTGGCTCCAAGATTCAAGAAAGTATTTTCGGCGGGCTCAAATGTCCTATCCCTCCTATATAGGGTTCTAGATTGCCATAGACACACACACTAAGTCAAAAGAAAAAATTTTGGCGTGCTCGATTGCCCCGCCTCTCCTATATAGAATTCTATACACCCCTAGGTTTCTATTTACGTCAATTAGTTCAATCTGTAATATAGGAGTACATGGCAAATATCAAGGGGATATCTGAAAAGTGTCAATACATCCCTTCTGTATTTCTGTTGTACTTACGATTACAAAATATCAATATTAAACCGGTTCACCCTCATAGGTTTGTCATACCACGGCGTTTTTTGTTGTTTTTAATCACCAGACTCATCTATTTGAATGATAACTATATCTTACGTATTTCGAACTCACCCTTTGTCTCCGACATCCCAGGGTTACACAACACCAAAAACTCCAAACCATCCTACCACAAGAAAATCTAATAGGGGACTGGAAACGAATGCTAGAGCAATACGCGAGTTTAACTGACAACCGCGGTTAAATATGTAAACAAGAGATCTATACAGCGCAAAGTGCTATTCTAAAAATTAAAATGGCGTTGTTTTCATTCTTAACCCCATTAATGGGTTAACTGGGTTCCTCGTGCTACAGCTGCAGGCCATTAAAAATGAAAACCCATGTTTTATAATTGCCACAGAATATTTAATAGGCTGCCGGTAAGCAAGGCAGCAGAATCAGCAACAGCACGCGGCAGACTGCTGAGAGCTCGCTCAATTCCCAATAAATAAATTATATCAAACCCCCGCGCGAACTGCGGGAGGGGGGAACCTATCGCTAAGACCGGGGGTTCCATCGGCATCGTCTGTGAAAACACAGTCTTTTTCGTTGGAAATATTAACTTGCAGCAACGTGTAATCCGAGCAAACTAGGACTTAGTTTCGACTTCGATGGCAACGTGGTTGGGCTTGCCAACGACATACTATGCGATGCGATCGGAGACGTGTCGTAACTCAACCAGGGTACTAGCCAGCAGAGGCGACTGAAGAGGTTAATCGGATACATTCATTAAATAGTTTGTACACGATTATCTATTTTTCATTTTTTTTTTTTTTTTTTAACCAGATGATCAAAGAAAAGTGAAGGTCTGCGTTGACATCATTAAGGCACAGATTTCAAAATATTTTGTAAACAACTTGAGACCTGTTCATTTTGACGAAATTAATTAATACCTCGTTCCACAGCAGCAAAGAAATAAAAATTGATTTATGAAAAAATGATAAAAAGGCTTTCGCATCGAAATAAATTACATTTTCTCTCTTGACATTATTATGATCCAAAAAGAACCGGTCCGAGTTTACTCGAAACTGCTTTCCAATTTATCAAAATTAGTAGATAGAGAAAAAGAGTAATTTCATTGTAAATAATTTTCCTATAGTTAAATTTCCGTTATCTCGGGGGTGAGGTGAATTCTAGATAGATCAGACATTACCACACAGCAATACTGGCAGGGCACGCAATGCATTTGAGCGTGAATTTTCTATCATTTTTTCAAAAAAACATTTTTTTTTACAAAACAAATACTTTTCTGGGAAAGCAACCTGTCCGGTTTCGTTACTCAATTTAACACCTAAAACATACCTGAAGGTAGAAATCATCGATAGAAAGGTTTCGCAGAAAAATTATTTTTTAGTCATTCTTCATTAAAATTTAGTTATTTTTATTTTTTTACCCCCAGAAGCAACCTATCAAGGGGCAAGCGACCCCCCGCATTTCGTTAACATTAATAACAACTACAATATATGTGAATTTAAAAGAAATCGTTGGAGCCGTTTTTGAGAAATAATTTTTTTATAAGTTTTTTTGAGTTTTTTGAGAATGAAACCCCCCCCCCCAAATTGAGTTAGCCCCAAATAAAAAAAAAGGCCCAAGGTATGATTTCTGTGAACCTACATGTCGAATTTCATCAAAATCGACCGAGTATTTTGCCCGGAAATCGACGCACAGACAGACAGACATTCCGTAAAAACCACTTTTTTGGGTTCTTGGGACCTTAAAACGTGTAAATCCGTTGAAATCTCGGAATCGAAAATTTCGACCGTCACAAAGCTTTCCTTATACTACGTATAAATTGGAAAGCAAAAAACGAGATAAAGAGCATTTTACCGATTTTTGACAGTAGTAGTAGTAAATGAGTCAGGCAAATAAACCGCTGTTATTATGTATATTTGCGGTTGTGGAGCGAGGAGTTAATTAATTTTGTGCATGATTTGAAAATGTTTAGAGATGAAAGCAAATAAGGTGCCTTTACGTAAATAATTTTTCTCCATCTTGGAGCTTTATTGTGCGTGAAATACTTTATGCTCGCTGAGTTCACAGTTGCAGCAAGCAAATTTGCACAGCACTGTAACGTAGCTTGCCATTTTTAATACTTTTGCCGGAGAGACGCTGACCGCCCCCTCCCCCTTAACAAATTCCTGGCTACGCCACTAATTCGCATCTACGATAAACAGCAAACTGCTGAGAGTTCGCTCATCACAATAAATAAATTATAAGCAAGCCCCTGCGAACTATGTGTGGGAGGGGGGTTGGGGCACAATGCTAAGGCCGGGGGCGACATCAATAACCAATTATTCAACTACGTCCCTATGTACACAACAAATGAGCAACGAAAACAAAAGCCCGGCGAAAAGTAATAAACAATGGCTTCGAATTTCCACCTGTTGGCACGCAGCCTACCACAGCACGCATAACTCACATGCTAAAGCATTCTATTGTAATTGTTTTAGTTAGTTAGTAATTTTTCAATGACTTTTTATTGTCCCAAACCTATAATAATATCCAGAGGCAGGAATTTTTCCCACTACTTTCCCTTGATTCTACCTCTCAAGTCAAAGCCCAACGAATGCCAATTAGTGGAGCTACAAAAAAGAAAGAAGTATTTATTCAAGAGGAAAAATTAGAAGAAAAATATATAAACGAATTCATCTTCTTTTTCTTCTGGCTGTACAGCCCTTGCTGAGCTTTGGCCGGCTCGACAAAACTCCTCCGGTCATTTCGGATTAGTACAACGCTCCACCATCTACGGACACCTAACTCGCGAAGGTAAGTTTCAAACTCATCCTACCAGCGTTTAAACGAATTCATAGCCTGTACTATTTATTCCATTACCTGTGAGTAGAGGACGACGTTTTAGGAGCTCCCCGAAGTAAACCCATCTGCTCCTGAAGCCTTTACTCCAAATTTGGAAACCGGGTTTCCTACTCAACTAGTCTACTTCATAAGATTTCTATTATCTGGCATGTCTAGGGGAAAACCGTACGGTCGTGCGGTCCGCTTCACGCCAGCTTCTGAAATGGTCATGACATCTTCTGCTAGCACTATGGCCACAATGGAAAAGACGTCGGCAAATCGCGACTGCTAGATTCGTCCGCGTGTACCGGGCATAACTTTTATTGGTTTCGTACATTTTCAGTTACCACTTGCCAATAGGAAGTACAGCAGTACAGCAAAAAAAGTTTCACGGTGAAAACTCAATAATCAAGATAGAAACGAATGGAATATAGGCCATTTGATACACAGCTGATACAGACTGTGAACACGTGCATAGGCTATAAATGCCTTAAAACAAAAATAATTATAGTAGCAATGCATACGCTAGCTAAACACGAGGAAAGAAAATAAAAACTTGGAAAATAATTAATAATGGTTCGAGACTTCCCACCTGTAGAATGCCCAGTTGGCACGCAGCCTATGAGCACGCATATAGATAACCGAGTAAAGCACTGCAACCAAACATTAGGGGATTCACAGACCAAACACTATGTTACGAGACCATCCAATTTTCCTTTTTATTTATACGTTGGTAAGTAAGCTTCGTTTTACTTATTTACTTACTTCTTCTTGCTCTACAGCCCTTGATGAGCTTTGGCCTGCTCGACAACACTCCGCTAGTCATCTGTCTTGTACAACGCTCCACCATCTACGGACTCCCAGTTCCCAGACCCTCAGTTTCCAACTCATCCTTCCAGCGTTTTTGAGGACGTCCGGCCAGTCGCCTTCCTGTCATGCTTGCTTTGTACATCTTTTTCGGCATGAGGTCGTTTGACATTCTTACGACGTGTTCACTGGTGCACTGGTCCATAAAGTTTCCTAGGCACTCGCCTCTCCCAGGTCTTTAAGTAAGAGGTTCTCTTCAAGCCCTGGTGAGGACCCACGTCTCCGAGGCGTACATTACAGCAGGTAGGATGATAGTGCGATAAACCGGCTTTTTTAGCTTCCTGGAAAGCACCCTCGATCCCAAGATCCGCTGCAAGCTATAGAAGCCCAATCACCAAAGTCGAGGAACAACAACCGAATGCAGATTCACGACCAAGAATTGGTGGCATCTTATTTCTAATAAATAAGTAGTGACTCTTTGTTTTATTACTAAGCCAACCTAGCGAAGTTAGGGCTATAAAACCATCCCTTACACTCTTTACATGCTCTCCAAAGCATGGCGAAACATTTTTACAAGTGTAGGGCTCGAACCAACAAACTTCCGGGTGAAAGTTCGCGCCGCTACTTTACATGTCTACATTAAATGTTTAAAAAAAATTCTTGACCCCTTTTTATCTTAGAAAAACTGCCACGTCTTTCCTCTACCATACCCCTACAATAAGGTAACACAGCAACGCAAATTTGTTCCTAAGATGACAATGCTATACAGGTATGCTCATAGACCCCGATGGCCGGAAAACAAGTATAAAACAAACAGTAGCAATAAAATAGTGAACAGAAGGCTCTATCGAGGATTACAAGGTTGTATTGTACTTTTGTTTTTGTAGGCGCGGCTAGGGTAACTTTAATCACGCGAAGAACACAGTAACTTCTTCCGTGCTAGACCACGAAGATGGCCTAAAAGCAAGCACAAAACAAAAGCAATCAAATATTGTGTAAAAATAAAAAATATTCTTTTTAAGTACCCGGAGCAGAAGGTTTTATTTCGAGGATTAAAAGTTTTTTTATAAGCTAGAGCCCAGCTAGGGTAACTAAAGCCACGCAAATTTGCCCCATAGATCACAATATCGTGTTGCGTGTCACACGACGATGATTGTTGCGTTTTCTCCCCGGCTTAGGGTTCTTTAGGAGGCTGTAGGATCGAGGAATGAATGTTGTGAAATAATTACAACAAGAATTAATTAACAGAAATTATATTCTTGATAGAATTATGAAACCCTAAGATATAGAAAAATAGAGCACCTGTAGTAGCGTGGCCAATAAGCGTCTCCAATAAATAAAAAGTAAGCGATCACCTCATGGCTCAATCCTAAATCGTCACATTGTCTGGGCTGAGGAGGGAGCGGAGTCCGAACACCCCCTTCCGGGTGGGGTTTAGCCCATCATCGTCGAAATCAAATCCATGCCACCACAACTCCTGCCAGCCATCATCCTTATGACTTCTTCCTTCTTTAAAATCTCATTTCTTTTTTTTCTTTTTTTAAAATCCAAATCGGGTTATAAGAAATTCTCGGCCATCCTTTCTCGTAACATTTTCTAACAAGCCACCGCAAATTCAACCGGCCGCCAACCTCTCGTCAAAAACTTTTTTAAAGTAATAATAATAATAATAAAAGTATTTTTATTAATAAATAGAAATAAATAATAATAGATACTTTATGATTTTGTGATTTTAAAAGATCTGGCGATAATTAAATTGTGAATAATAATAAAAGATAGAAAAAATTAATTTATTTTAAACCGATGATGTTTATTTGGAGGTTGGTTAATTGAACAAAACAAATATGGCGGATTTACAAATAAATAAATAAATTGAAAAAATTTAATAAATAATAATAAGAAGATATGTAATCGTAATATTAAGATTTAGTATATCCAGTAAACTGGATACACATATAAAAAGGTAGGGTTGCACGCTACAACAAGGGTCTTCCCCCCCCCCATTTTTTTTCAAACCTACACTCGTTAGGAAAGCAAACGAGAGAAAAGCCCCCATCGCCCCCAAGAAGTCAACACCACACGAACCAAAGATCCCCAGAAAAACAGAGAAGAAAAGAACGGAACAACGGGAAGGGATCTACACTAGCCTGAGCCAGTACGAGACCTTTGAGCGGTTAAAACCTAAAGAACATCTTAACCGATCCACTGACGGGTAACCTCGCTACAGAAGAGGGAAAAACCAATCATACACCATTCGTATCCCATTCATACAACATCCATCCACGGATTGGGCGCCATCTGTAGGAGCAGAGAGAAAGAAGAACAGCTGAGGAGATATGGTATGGGACTTCGCGGTCCCAAAAAGACCGGACTATCCCATCGTAACAGAGTACAGAAGGGAGTTCCAGAACGTAAAACGTCGATACTAAGCATCTCGCGATAGCATTAGGATCGCCCTCAAAAGGTCATAGCGGACCACCCTCCGTAAAAAAATTACACATTGGGGAGTTCACACACACTCATAAATCAAACACTCGAAAACAAACTCCCACCCAATTATTGATCAATCCACTAACTATACCAAAAACCAAACTCAGAACAGAAGGTATCCAAACATGGTCTTTTCAACCTCATTCTCCAATGCAAATCGACATGGAAGGATAGAAAGCTCACCCCCCATTAACGATTCACGAATCATTTTCCAAAATTTAATACGTCCAGGAGTACTCAAAACTCAAACAACCAGGACATTCCTATTCAACGTCGTACTAAACTCACTAACTATTAATCACCTCCGGGACGACAACTAAAACAAGCAAAAAAATATGTAGGGTACACCCCCTCTTTCTTTCATATACTATTTTAAGTACACAACAATACACAGTCGAACCCACGATATTATAGTCTAGGTCAACACAGATTTCAAGTGAGACACATGCCAACGTCCAGCCAAAGTACCATTCATGCGTTGCAGTTCATACTGCGTTGGCGAAAGCACTGTTTTTATAATGAATGGTCCCTCCCATCGTGGATAAAATTTGGCTGTTTTCTTATCAATAGCACTAGATTGGTGAAAATCTTCCTTAAACACTAGTTCTCCCGGTTGATAGGTCACATCTTTCCTTCGCAAATTATAACGTGCCGCCTGTCGTTGTTTAGCCCTCCTTACGGTGGATCGTACCCGTTGATAGAGAGCGTCAAGATTAGTGGTCAAAGTGCCATTATAGGTGACAGGATCAAATGGCATTAAATCAGAATTATCAGTAGTTGCAGCCAACTCATAAAAGGAGCGCAGTTCTCTGCCATAGACTAGCTTGGATGGAGAAAAACCCGTTGCTTCACTTACCGACGTTCTAAGAGCAAACAGAACAAATGGTAAATGTAAATGCCAAAGCTGGTGATTATCCTTAGCGTAAATAGCCAGCGCGGTCTTGATTGTCTGATTATATCTTTCAGTTGGGTTACTTTGTGGATAATAACGCGGACAGAAATGTATTTTGATATGGTGGTCTTCACAGAATTGTTTAAATCGCCTACTAGTAAATTGTGATCCATTATCCACCAGTATGATCTCCGGTACTCCATGATGCATGATAACATGATTGAACAGGGCGTCTTCGACAGTCTTCGAAGTCGCAGATTTCAATGGGACTCCTATACTCCACTTTGTGCACGAGTCAATGAAGACACAGATATAACGATGGCCACCGCGACTGCGGGGTAATGGTCCCACTAAGTCGCAAGTCAGAAGTCGAAATGGTTTGAGTGATGGCGGGTGCACCTGCATGTGCCCATGAGGCGTGGTATTGCGTGGTTTATGGCGTTGACAATCCAGACATCGGCGAACGGCGAGGCGCACATCTCGGGCCATTCTTGGCCAGTAATGGTTCTCAGCGATGCGACGGAGAGTGCGATTGATTCCGAGATGGCCAGACGGTAATGACGAGTGATGCTGCTTAATCAGCTCCTCTCGAAACTCGGATGGTACAAGTAACTTAAGATCATCGGTTTTGGTAAGTCGATCTCGAACGGATTTGAAAATGGATGTGGGAGTAAGATGAAACTGCGGGAAATGAGTAGGATTCTGTTCTATCTTCTTACGTAAGGCGAGGTACCATGGATCCGTAATGGTACTAAAGTCGGGTAAAGGCGCAGTAATTCCCGTCAAGGCGGAAATGACGGTGGAAGGCTGCATTCGTGACAAGCAGTCAGGAACAACATGAGTGGAACCCTTCTTATGGAGGATCTCCATGTCGAACTGGTTTAGAGTAACTAACCAACGGGCCAGACGTCCGCTCGGGTTAGGAATGTTTCGGATCCATTTCAAAGCCAGGTGATCCGTCACACAGGTGAATCGCGTTCCCCAGATGTAGAAAGACCAGGTAGTGACCGCATGTAGTACCGCCAACAACTCCTTTTCTGTCGTACTGTAATTACGCTGGCTACTGGATAACGTTTTCGATGTATATGCGACGGCGTAGGGCACTCCGTCTTCTTCTTGGATCAGCACAGCTCCAACTGCAATGTCCGAAGAATCACAGTGAATCTGAAATGGTTTAGAGAAGTCAGGACAGCGCAAGACAGGATAAGACGTAAGGCAATCCTTCAACTTCTGAAAGGCAGATTCCCGTTGCTCAGTCCATTCAAAACGGGTATCTTTATGTAGCAGCTGGTTCAACGGGGCGGCAGTCTCGGAAAAACTCGGAATGAAACGCCTAAACCATCCCACCATTCCTAGGTAGGCGCGGACGGCCTTTACAGACGTTGGTCTTGGATAATTTCTGATCGCGACGACCTTGTCTTCGGAGACTTGTAGTATGCCTCCTCCCACACGATATCCGAGGTAGATGAGCTCAGATCGGACGAACGTGGACTTTGTCCAATTTACCTTTAAGTTGGCTTGACGGAGGAGTCGGAAAACTATTTCTAAATGTTTCTTATGTAGTTCCGCGGTACGGGAAAATATTAAAACATCATCTAGGTATACGATTGTAAACTCTTGAGCTTCGCGAAGTACTCGCTGCATCAGACTCTGGAATGTCGCGGGCATCGTACTAAGCCCGAAAGGTGCATAGGCATGTTCAAAAAGACCCATATTGGGTACTATAAAAGCTGTTAAAGGTCTGGTGTCATCCGCTACGCGGATTTGATGATAGCCCAACAGGAGGTCAAGCGAAGATACAAAATACGCATCTTTCAGACGGTCCAGAGACTCATGAATCCGGGGTAAAGGAAAAGCATTGGATTTACACAAGGCGTTTACACGTTTGTAGTCGACGCAGACTCTTATCTCGCCGTTTTTCTTGCGGACCGGAACTACAGGCGACGCCCATTCAGACTCTGACGGAACAATGACGCCGTCTGCTAGTAATTTCTTAATCTGCTGATGCACAATCTCCAGGACCGGTGGTGACATCGGGTAGTAGCGCTGTTTAACCGGCACCGTATTCAACTCCTTCAGGTACATTCGATGCTCTACGAGGTCACACTTGCCACTCGAAGTGAGGAACTGCTGTTTCCATTTGCAAAGTAAGTCATTGAAGTCGGCTCTGTCAACGGGTGTTAAGTCCTGGTGGCAGAATTCCTCCATTTCATTAATATTTGGGTCTTCAATGGTCACATCCTTGACGTCCACCTCATCCACACAGTGTAGAGAAAAAGCGTCAGCACGAATGATAGTAGGGGCTGCACCATCTTGAAGAGTTACTCGATGTTGTCCGAAGTCAATGACGGTTCGGAGGGCTTGCAGTGTGTTCATCCCCACAATTAGAGGATGAGAGAGACGCTTCACAAGGTAACAATCTCCTGCCCAATTTGCGGGTCCCGCGTCCGTTTCTACAATGAGGTTGATCTTGACACACCCGACTACTTCGGCTTCTTCCCCATTGGCAACAGTCGCGCTTGCCGACACCGCGCGGATGTGATGTCCCCTTTTTTGTAATTCATGCCAATACTCACTTAAGATGACAGAGTGAGTCGATCCGGGGTCAATAAGTCCAATAACTGGAATCCCACCCATGTCTACTTTAATGTAGTACCGTTTCTGGGGGTCCGGCGCGTTCGCACAAGAAGACAAATCAATCTGCACCGATGGCTGATTGTTCACTGTTGTTGGTGAGGTTGTTCGGTTGCGGGGGTCGTGGTCACCTGCCTCGCCACGCCCCCTTGGCTGTTTAACTTCGGTGGCCGGCATGTACAAAGGCTGGATAGGACTCCCGTCTTGCCACAGTGATAACAAAATGGACGAGAAGTGGTTTGGCAGTCTCGTTCCCGATGTCCAAACAGGCGGCAACCCCTACACTTGTAAGTGGTCATATTGGCAGGAGAAACCAGCGCCAGGAGTTGTGGTCTTGAAGCTCCAAAGTCACCGTAGAGCGGGTTGCATAGCATAGCGTTGGTCGGTGGAACGTAGGACGCTTGTTGTTCCAGTTGGTGCTCCGCCGCGACGCAAGTTATTTCAAAGGATTTTATTGAGGTATATACCGTAAGTTGGGAACCTACAAGACTAGCCAGTCGAGGGGGTAGGTGAGCCATGAGTAACGGTACAAGTTCGACTTCTTTGAGTGGAGTTGCGAGGTCGTCGTTCAGTGCCTTCATGGCCGCGATGTAGTGGGCCACCTTTTCGTGTTCTCCCATCGTTCTAGTATATAGTAAGACCTTCAACTTGAGTTGATGGTCTGCCGGCAGGTAAACGTTCTTCAGCGCCATTTCCAGTTCGGTCCATAGTGCATACTTATTTCCGGCGTACCACCGAGCGGCTGGCCCGTCAAATAGCGTAGGTATGGCGCGGAGTTTTTCGTCTTCTGTTAGTGGGTGAAGGGCAAGGCAATCTTTCAATTTGTTAAAAAAAAGTGGTAGACTCCCGTCGGCACCGGTGAACGTGATGTTGCGTCGTCGTGCCTCTTTTAAAAACATTTCTAGTTGTGGCCTAGAGCTTCTCCCTGGAAGAACCTGTCGCAGGAAATCGCGTTGCAACTCTAAATTGACTTTGAAGATTCGATTCAGTACTCTCTCCATCCGTATCTCCTCTCCTTGATCGTGGGAAAGCTCTTCCTCAGGCTCCAAGTCTGTTGGTCGAGTCTCGGGTAATGGTGAACTTACCAATTGCAAATTTGCAAATTTATCAATGTCGCCTAGGCAAGCTGGATGATCATTCACGTAGCTTTTCATATATTGTCGTTGCTCTTCCAGATCAGCCGCCGGTAACTCACATCCGACTTCCGTGGCTAATGACTCGAGCTTCTCTCCATCACAGTTGGTTAGATACTGTGTTAATGTTAATGGTACCACTAAGTAAGGAGGCCGTACAATGGTAACGTCTGCCATATCCTCAAACTGGTTTGCCGACTCCGGTGTCGCTAAGAAGTGGCTTTTTAATTCCTTTTTCAGGGTCTCCTTCGTGCCTTCTATCGGTAATCCTAACTGTTCAGCGATCTCTTCTAGCCGGGCCTTACTGGTGGCACTCAAAAACTGTATTAGGGTTCGTGGCATTATCTTTCGCACTTTTCACTATATATATTTATATAAATATATATTCAAGCCCTCTTCAAGCCCTGGTGAGGACCCACGTCTCCGAGGCGTACATTACAGCAGGTAGGATGATAGTGCGATAAACCGGCTTTTTTAGCTTCCTGGAAAGCACCCTCGATCCCAAGATCCGCTGCAAGCTATAGAAGCCCAATCACCAAAGTCGAGGAACAACAACCGAATGCAGATTCACGACCAAGAATTGGTGGCATCTTATTTCTAATAAATAAGTAGTGACTCTTTGTTTTATTACTAAGCCAACCTAGCGAAGTTAGGGCTATAAAACCATCCCTTACACTCTTTACATGCTCTCCAAAGCATGGCGAAACATTTTTACAAGTGTAGGGCTCGAACCAACAAACTTCCGGGTGAAAGTTCGCGCCGCTACTTTACATGTCTACATTAAATGTTTAAAAAAAATTCTTGACCCCTTTTTATCTTAGAAAAACTGCCACGTCTTTCCTCTACCATACCCCTACAATAAGGTAACACAGCAACGCAAATTTGTTCCTAAGATGACAATGCTATACAGGTATGCTCATAGACCCCGATGGCCGGAAAACAAGTATAAAACAAACAGTAGCAATAAAATAGTGAACAGAAGGCTCTATCGAGGATTACAAGGTTGTATTGTACTTTTGTTTTTGTAGGCGCGGCTAGGGTAACTTTAATCACGCGAAGAACACAGTAACTTCTTCCGTGCTAGACCACGAAGATGGCCTAAAAGCAAGCACAAAACAAAAGCAATCAAATATTGTGTAAAAATAAAAAATATTCTTTTTAAGTACCCGGAGCAGAAGGTTTTATTTCGAGGATTAAAAGTTTTTTTATAAGCTAGAGCCCAGCTAGGGTAACTAAAGCCACGCAAATTTGCCCCATAGATCACAATATCGTGTTGCGTGTCACACGACGATGATTGTTGCGTTTTCTCCCCGGCTTAGGGTTCTTTAGGAGGCTGTAGGATCGAGGAATGAATGTTGTGAAATAATTACAACAAGAATTAATTAACAGAAATTATATTCTTGATAGAATTATGAAACCCTAAGATATAGAAAAATAGAGCACCTGTAGTAGCGTGGCCAATAAGCGTCTCCAATAAATAAAAAGTAAGCGATCACCTCATGGCTCAATCCTAAATCGTCACATTGTCTGGGCTGAGGAGGGAGCGGAGTCCGAACACCCCCTTCCGGGTGGGGTTTAGCCCATCATCGTCGAAATCAAATCCATGCCACCACAACTCCTGCCAGCCATCATCCTTATGACTTCTTCCTTCTTTAAAATCTCATTTCTTTTTTTTCTTTTTTTAAAATCCAAATCGGGTTATAAGAAATTCTCGGCCATCCTTTCTCGTAACATTTTCTAACAAGCCACCGCAAATTCAACCGGCCGCCAACCTCTCGTCAAAAACTTTTTTAAAGTAATAATAATAATAATAAAAGTATTTTTATTAATAAATAGAAATAAATAATAATAGATACTTTATGATTTTGTGATTTTAAAAGATCTGGCGATAATTAAATTGTGAATAATAATAAAAGATAGAAAAAATTAATTTATTTTAAACCGATGATGTTTATTTGGAGGTTGGTTAATTGAACAAAACAAATATGGCGGATTTACAAATAAATAAATAAATTGAAAAAATTTAATAAATAATAATAAGAAGATATGTAATCGTAATATTAAGATTTAGTATATCCAGTAAACTGGATACACATATAAAAAGGTAGGGTTGCACGCTACATGATGGCCTGAAAGCAAGCATAGAACAAAAGCAATAAAATAGTGTGTAAAAATAAAAAATAATGGCTTTAAGCATACGGAGCAATTAATAAATTAAAGCAGGTGGCCGGCAGCTCACACACACCGTAGTTTTCTGGCAACTCGCCCGCCCCCCCCATTCACTCTCACGAGTCACACACCTTCTCGAATAGCGGGCTGCGTGCAAAACAAAAGCTCGTGAGTGGGGGGGGGGGGGGGACTGAGCGCTATACTGCCTTGAGGCGGTACGCGGAATTTCGATTGAGGTTTTCCCTCTAATTATTTATTTATTTCCATGCTGTACTGTTTTCAACACTTTCCATTTCAGGCGTGGTTTTAATTGACCCACTTTTTTACATGTACTATTAAGGGCTATTTCAGCCGGTAAACCTAACCACCCAGAGGTATGCTTACCAATCGCTTTGATATAGATGTCGGTAGGACCTTTGGGTCTGGATAAGGATGCACAACTCGATGCATCAAACCTTACCTGCGGGGACGGTTACCGAGGTTTGGTGGGAACTGCCTTTAAGTTGCGATTTAAGAGGATATGCTACGTAGAAAATGAGCACCCCAAAATTTGTTGTTTTTATTGACTTTTTATTTTTTTATTTCATGAACAAAGCAAGTCATTAAAGACTTGGCGCATGGAAGTTGTAGACGACAACTTCATGCGTCATATACCTAATAGGAAATATTAAATTTTTAGTACCTTAGTTCTTTCATAGTGGACTAAATTTACTCGTATTCCGGGATTTTTGGAAGAATGCAAAACCGAAAAGTATAAATACCCGATTATATGATGCATAAAGTAGCCTTCTACAACTTGGATGAGCCAAATTTTTAATAACTTGCTGAGTTAATTAAATAAAAAATTAAATGTATTCAATTATGGGGTGCCAATTTTCAACGTGACATATCCTCTTAAGCAAAATCATTTAATTTCCTTTCACTTTATTATTATTATAATTATTATTTATACTAGATTTATAATAGCCAACGAGTACAAACGTCGCGGGAGACGAAATCCTAAGAAAAGAAGAAATTGTTCGCTTCGGCAAAACCCAAAGAATTCGTTGGATTGGGCATGCGGAAGGAAGCTAGAATACATAACATTCCTTATTCTGTCTATTTTTTTTTCTCCATTGATCAATATATTAAGAGTTATGATATTGTACCTATCCCATCACCAATAAGACTGCTCAGCGGTAACATAAAAGCGGTAAATAAAAAACATTAGGGACCGAAAAACTGTGCACTTTGTTCCAGTGTCATGACCCATGACAATAATAATGCTTAAAAATTTCACGTCGGTAACGGCTAACATATGACTTGAATTCAGCGCAGCAATCTTGACTGCTGTTAGCTGTTGCGGGCCACAGCGCAACTGTAGCTGAAGTGTAATGATATTTACTGGGTTGGCAAGCATACACTATACAACGTGTGTGCTGCAGCTATAAACGGTCGCGCGTTTTATGATACGCCGTAAACTCCCCCCCCCCCCCTCTCCCCGCTCTTCTCTGTCCCCCTTGCATGCCACCCGATCCCCCTCCCCCCATTCCATTGACGGCCATCACTGGACATTACAGGAGATACCACACGATAGGGCACGGGTGGCAAAAAATAAAACTGGAATAATTGTGCTGTACGGAATGGTATTGCAAAGTTTTATACATAGAAGAGATGCAACACACATTTCGCGACAGCGCCGCCAGCCCTATGTTAATTTGGAATTTTAGTGGTGACAATGGACCAGATTTGAACTCGAGTCTCCCTCCACCTTGCCGGGGAGGTGTGCTGACATTTGTACCAAACGTACCCGGTTTACAATTTTATGATTATACCACTACCCGACCACAATAGGATAGCACTTGGAAAACTAAATAAAAATCAATAAACTCGGTTTTCCGCTTATTCAAGTTTTCGAAGAAATAAAGTGTTCCAAGTGCCGCCTTATCGTGGTCGGTAGTACAATATATGTATGCAATATAATCACTGCTATTAATTAGGAATTATTTTCAATGCACACCTTCTATTGTACCTCCTCAATTATATTAATACAATAAAATAACTATAATAAATAAGGTATTGGAAAAAAATAACAACATCAAATAATAATAGCAGTGATACAATAGTAAATCACATGGTAATAACCCTAAATAAATATCGGCTTTTTTTGTTCTATTACTAAGCTAACCTAGCGGAGTTAGGGCTATAGGCCCTCTCTTACACTCAACTAGGAAAGCCCGGGACCGCCTGCTTTACATGCCCTCCGAAGCATGGCCAGAAAATATAGCAAGTGTGGGACTCGAACCAACAACCTTTTGGGTGAAAGTTGGAGTCCGTTCCGCTACTCTACATTCCCTACTGTATTATACCTACTTCATCTTTATCTTATCGTAATTGGCCACAGTTTTGGAACTCCTTCGACCTGAGATCTTCAGTGTCCGTTTTTTGTTTACAGTTTAAATACCTATGGCCGAGATGTGATAAATAAAAATAAATAAATGATCCTTTTTTTGCAAACAGACTTAAAAACCCAATAAAATGCATAAAATTTAGAACAATTTAAATTCCTCCATGGCATAATATATAAAGCCTCATAATGAACACCAAAATGTAGAGGATTACTCCTTCTACCTTATGCCATTTCATTTAAGGCCATATGATCAATATTTCCTTTGAAATTCTATACTCGCACCCGTAATGATTTTCCCCTTAAAGAAAATATATTAGAATCTTTTCTTTTGTGTAAGTAAGAGATAACTCTCTACCACTAAATAATTGGTAAACATTCCCAATTTCCTAGCGCAAATTCCCAACAGGGACCCGCGCTTTAAAAAAAAAAAAAAAAAAAAAAAAAAAAAATAGAATAGAATCTTTGCACAAACAAAATATTATTAAAAAAAGTCACAAAACGTCAATAACGTCGTGTTGGCGGCAACAATTGGACTACCATTAGTCCATTTATTTATATAGATGCCAACTCCATTGGCTCGATTTGAAATTCAAAATCCATTAACTTGGCGCCAAAAATGTCCTATCTCTACTACATAGAACTCAACACCGGACATTAGATGACACGACACGATACGGAGCCCTCAACATGGGGGGCAAAAAATAAAACTCTAATAATTATTGTGCGGTGTGGAAATGGACTCCTATATTTCACGTGTATTGCTGACGTGACGTCTGGTTTTTTAATATCCTTTTTTCCTATTTATTGTGTTTTAGCTCATTTTTTTTCTCGTATCGAATATATTTTTTGCAATGGAAGCTATGCATTTCGATATGGTCTGATTATAGTAGAGAGTGCATTATTGTACATTTGAAAGGCTATTATTACGTTTGTCGCATGTTCGTGCTCATGTGTACTGCAAAGCGAGCGGGCCAGCGAGTTTCAAGTGCCTTTGCTCATCAGATTTGGCTGATGCACGGAAATTGGACAATATTGACGTGGATTTCTGCTTTGTACTCGTATATACAATATGTGTATATGCATCACAAGACATCTCATTATAATTTCTTTCCTATTTGTACGTAGTAGAAGGAAAGCTTTGTGATGGTCAAAATTTGTGATTTCGTGATGCAGTGGATTTACACGTTTTGAGGTATTGGGAACCCAAAAGTGATTTTCACGAAATATAAATAAATAAATAAATGTATTTATATCCTTCACCCATACAAAACAAATGATAGAACAATAGTAGTAGTAGTAGTATACAGCTTATAGTATAAGAGAGAACAGAGGAAGGAAGGGACCATGTAGATAAATCTGTGATGGGCCCCTACTTAATACTGTTTCATACATGGTGCGAGTAATGCGAGTTTTTATTTTTATTTTATCTACAGTACTGCATGTAAAATAACATAAAATAAACGGACTACAGTTAACAAAAAATATAATTAACAAAATTATGTAACCTATCATTGTACGGTAATGATTTTATCTTCTTGCGCTTATTCCACCAACGTCAATAGTGATAGTAAATGTAGTATTGACGTGGTAGCAGACATTTTTAGATTGTCTTTAATGTCTGCTACCACGTCAATACTACATTTACTATCACTATTGACGTTGGTGGAATAAGCGCCTTAGCATACTGGTTAAGACGGTGTTTAATAAGTAGATGGCGAAATTTTTAGTGACAATCAAAGTCTGTTGCTTGATTAGTGGGCCAACTACTCGGTGGATTTTGATGAAATTTGTCATATATTATAGGTTCACAAAAATCCTATCTCGGGACCAAGTTTTATATTTTGGGTCAGCTCAATAATTATCGTGGGTTTACCCTAAAAAAAATAAAAAAATTAAAAACGACTAACTCTTTTTTCTCAAAAACGGCTCCAACGATTTTATTTAAATACACATTTATTGTAGTTGCTATTAATGTTAACAAAACCCAATAGGTCGCTTGCACCTTGATGGTCTGTTTCTGGGGGAAAATAATTAAAGACTCAATTTTCACGAAAAAATAATGTTTCTGTGGAACGATTCTATCAATGATTTCTAACTGAGTTCTTCAGCATCTTTCAAGTACTCTTCAGGACCAAAGGAGTAACCAGTTGTATATAGAAAAAATTGACACCGCCGGGTACGAACTTGAGACCTTTAAATCCATAACCCTGGCCGGTGTTATTACATGAGTTCTTCAAACGAATAACCAGCTGCATATTTTTTTTTTAAAAAGCCACAGCTGGATTCGATCTCAAAACTATTAGTCATAATCCAGCGCCTTACAAACTAGACCAACACCATGACTCATCCTTAAAACCGCAACATTGTTGCTGGCTGCATATATTACAATACTAGCAACGTCCCTGGCCAGTGTAATTGTATGGGTCCTTCAGCATCCTCCAAGTACTCTTCAGGGCCGAAGGAGTAACCCGTTGGCCTTGGAACCCATACTTACTCATACCAGCTATTACCGAATCCTAGAGGCATACCATTGCCGGTCAAGGCACCGCAGTACCGGCCGGCTTCATTGCATTTTACTTGCACATTACAATCATACCTGGCCGGCACCTGATGGAATGCCAAGAATCTAAAACTTATGGATTGAAGTACTCAGCATAACTCAACTGGCAAGGTAGAGACTCGGGTTTCCGTCAATCTTTCCATACCACCCTTCCCCCTGCCTGCATAAGCTTTCTACAAAATTAAATAGGGACTCTGTGACCGAAAATTAAAGGATATAGAAAAACTAGGCTTGGCGGGATTCGAACTCACGATCTACGCCTAACCGGGGAGTCTAATTTTCGGTTATAACGAGGAGGTTACCTCTTCAACCCGAGTTAATTTAATGTCAGTGTTATATATACCATATAATGCTGCAATATAATGTATCGTACTATGAAGGGACTTGCATTTATGCATTTAATCGTCGTTAAACTTAAAACTTGCCGTTTTTTATAGGGGGTCTGTTTCAAACACATAAACCGAGCAGTACCGGCAGATAAGACTTCCAAAACATAGTTGGAACCGCCCTAACCTCAAGTTGGTCAAGCTATGGTGAGAGGAATCTGAAAGAAGCGCCATGGAAGCGCTTCACAGGAATACGAAAAAATAGCGTTGTCTTTCGAATACCTCTTTTCCAACGATGCGATGTAACCGTGGAATTTACCATAAATATTAGCTTATAAGCAGAACAAACATTTCCCCACCTCTTGTGCCTGACGCGTGCGGCAGCTCAGCCCATGGCCCCGTAGGGGGAGTTATTTTACGCTATGCGAGAGGGGAGGGGTAAGGAGGTGGAGCGTGTATTACAATCATACGTGCTGGTGATACAATTGATAAAAAAGGAAGTTACTGTGTCAGTGATGGCACTGCTGAACATTGATCGCTCGTTTCAGCGTGTATTCCACTGGTCAATATTCCGTCATTTTTTATTAAAAAAAAGTTGAAATTTTTGTTTTAAGGAGACTATTATATAGATACTTAACTTATTTATTATAATAGTCTCCTTAAAACAAAAATCTCAACTTTTTTTAATCACAAATGACGGAATATTGACCAATGGAATACACGCCTTCCCTGTACAATAGGTGCGTGTGTTGTAATTCTACATCATAGGTAAACAAATCAAACGGTACAACTGTATCAAAAAAGCCTTCAAATTGTACTACTATATTATACAACAGGTGACAGGCAGACATCTTTGTAAACAAGCCTTGACATCGTCGGAGTTGCCTTTTCTTATTAATATGCGAGGAGGGGTAGGTGTTTCACCTGATAGGTATCCGAAACGATTCAAATCTAGATAGCGTTGCAGTTGCTTAAAAACAACCCTTTACAGACACTGACGTCCGTCCCCCGGGGGTGTCTTTTCTTATTAGGATGTGAGAAAGGCGGTTGGAAGTGTAGCATGTGTTGCATTGCTACGTGCCAGGGATCCGAACGCAAGGCAAACATGCCATTTAAAATTCATTATGGCCGCACTAGCAGCCCTCCGTCGTTAATTACCCCCACTCGCCCCCCCCCCCCCCACTTTCCAACAAACCCTCACCCCCTTAACTCTCCTCGCGTACTTCCTGTGCTCAGTTTTCGACGAAAATCACATACAATGCCTGACAGTCACAGCACCGAATGGGCAAAGTAGCTGACAAGCCAATCCTCAAGAGAGCAGCACCATACCTGTGATTTCTTTCAAACCCATTAAGGTAGTTTCCCATCATAGAGTTGCTTTAAATCAGTTAGTTTTGTATAAATTAAAAAATTTCCCCGTAAAACGGGCCTAGCCCATAAGGCAAAACTGTTCTTCTTTGTAATGTGTATTGTCCTGTAGAGATTGGAAATACATGATCATTAATTCATTCATTCAATACATGATTCATTCTTTCATCATCACTTGAGTCTCGGTAGGGGATACTGCACTGCACCTCTATGCATTGGTTGATGGCGTTCCGATCCAGTATTCACTTACCGATACCTTTCAGATGAAAATTGGGCATTTTTTACTTTTTACGCCCTGAACCAAACAATCAATGGGCCAGCGACGTATTGGTTTTTTTTTAACATTAATAAGTAATACAATATATCTGAATTTAAAAGAGTTGGAGCCAGTTTGAAGAGAAAAAAAAAGTCATTTTTGCGAGTTTTTATGGTATAAACCCCCCAAAATGAAGTTATCCAAAAAAATTAAAAAACACCCCTGGATATAATTTTTTTGAACCCTAATGACAAACTTCTTCAAATTTTATCGAGTGGTTGGGCCCCAAATCGAGTTACACACAGACATTTCGTTAAAAACACTTTTTCGAGGGACCTCAAAGCGCGTAAAATCGTTGAAACCTCAAAATCGAAAATGTCGATCATCGCAATGTTTTCCTTATAATAACGTACAAGCAATGGTGGGAACGGGCCTTATTATAGTAATTGATTAATTACTGTTAGGTCGCAGGTTTTTGGTAACCCTTTGCTTTGACTTTAACATTAAACATCCCATTCATCTTGACCAATATACGTGTTTGGCTGCCCCGACCATTCAGAAAATTATAGACGATTAGACAATTGAAGAGGGATGAGAATAGGACCACCCGGAGGTTGGCGGAAGCGAGGAAAATCCTCGAGGAAGAGTCGAACAACTCGCCGGAGCAATAGCAAAAACAATGACCGAGCTCAAGTCGCTGGCGACCGACCTGGTGGAGCATACGAAATGGGTCCGGGTCGACCCCCTCACGCTGCACACGCGGCACTAAAAGGGAAGAGGAAGAAGAAGACAATTGAAGATTACTTGAGAATAGAAAAATTCAGTGAAATCGAGATTCAAACCATGGACCACGGACCGTCCCATTCACAGTCTAACACTCCTTCAACTAGGCAAAAACGCTAGCAGGGTTTACAGACACGAAAAGCAACGGCCTTTGTCATTTCCCGCCGGAGCCCGAGGGCGGAGGTGACCATTAGACAATTTATTCAAATCAATATTCCCTGGGAGACAGCAGTAATAGCTCATAATAACCACAGCTTTCTTCTTTTCACACAAAAAATTCAAAATGTGCAAGCACATTGCACACTAGACAACCTCCCATGTTTCGATTTTTTTTTCAACTTCAGAAATTTTCTGACAATGGCGTGAAGTCGATCGCACTCCGATGCACGGTTTTCCAGAACACAAGCCAGCGTGAAAATTTTCTGAAGTACGTTCAAAGACTGGCTTTTTTTAAACATACGTCATATGTCATATACAAACCCATTTGTTCCTCTGAGAATCGCTGGATTCCAAACGTCAGTGGGTACCCCCTTCCACGGGGACGTCGCGGCGGTACGGATCTTTACCTTCCTCCCTCACTCTTATTCTTAATGACATCCTTAGTCGTACTTGTGGCTTTCCACCCTCCACCGCATAGTGAATCACATATTGGAGGAAGTGGCCATCTTCTTCCCTTCCGAAACATATTATACGTGCGCTCCTTATATGCGGAAAAAATCTCACTTGCATCTTTTTGCACTCTTCCAACAAGTGTCAACAAAGTGCACTCGGCTATGCACCTCTGATGGGTACCTCTAGGTATTGAATGGTACATGAAGCACATCCCAGACATAGTGCAATGACTTGTAGCCAAGGCCACGCACTCACCTGTATCTCTTACTCGCTCTTTGTTACCTTCCGGAGCCCTTTCTGGCTCGCTGCACCCAGCGCAGCGCCGCAATTAAGAGCCACAACATGCACTGCGACAGACAGGGAAAGCCCATTTCTTCTGGCATGTCTGGCAACAGTTCCGCTGCACTCAGCCACAATGTCACAGTCAAAGATGTAGAATGCAATAGAAAGCGTATCAAAAAATCAGGATGCAAAAAACCGCCGCGCCACAGCAGCAAAACCCATCGAGACTTTAGGTGTAGTAAAGAGTACGTTTCTTGGACATTTGCGACGTCCTGGTCAGCAACATGCCATACAAATTTAAAGCAACCAGATCCAGCTGCGGTCAATGTAAAGGGTGAGCTTCCACTTCAGGTATATGATTAATTAAATAATTGCCTCAGTTGGTGGAGAATGATTTTAGTGTTTAAAAGCCTTAATGAAAGAGCATTGGAACCGATAAATCCAGTTCAATAACTGTGGCCGATCGGTATCAATGACGGCCAAAGAGAAACTCTGGTTGCATCGATAAGATCAGCTCGCTGGATTGGACATTGTTTCGACACGAGCACCATCCCTATGGAGGGGAATAGGTGGGAAACCCACCCATATTAAACGACAAACCCTTTCGTTGAAAAATTAAGTACAAAATTGCGGGTAAGTGGTAACCCCGGTAAACAGAACAATGAGGTAAATGGAGCCGATACCAGTTTGGCTACCCCTTAATTAATTTACAAGTGTGTTGTTGATCCATTCGTTTCCATTACCGTACCCTGAATACGGAATTTTCTGATACATCAATGGTCAACAAAAATATTTATTCTCGCGCTGCGCTAAGTGTTTGCGAATTCTACTGATAGAAGAATTAGATCGCTCAACGTAAAAAACCAAGATATAAGGCAAGAGATGAGAATCCGTGACGTACAAGAGAAACTTGGAGAAAAGCTGAACTTGTGCGTACTATGTATAGGCGAAAACCACCTAGTCAAAAGAGTAATGAACTGGGAGATACAAGGAAGAACACCACCAGGGAGGCCGAAAGTTACACTGAAAAGAAAGATGGCCGGAGATATGACAAGTTTGGAGCTCTCCACCGAGGACGAACACACAACAGGAAACGCTGCTGTCGTGCCGCCGACCCTCCATGAGGATAAGGCGCGGTAAAAGTAAGTAGAAGCGTCTTCAACGGAATCTGTTGTATTTCTATTACTCATGCGTAGCATAACGAAAGCTTTGTGATGGCAGACATTTTAAAATGTCGAAATTTCAAAGAATGTCTTGAGCTACCAGGAACCCAAAAATATGGTTTTTACGAAATGTCTGCCTGAAGGTAACTAGATTGGCGGCCAAACTACGCGACAAAATTTGAATAAAATTCGGCATCCAGGTAAATTGTCCCATCCTGTGTTTTAAAATCCAGAAAATTGAGAGAGCTGAAATTTAACCCTAAGACAATTATTTACCGTAGAATTACCGGTTCTTTTTATCATTACGTGGAAATAAATAATGAATTGTAGGTACTGTATAGCTGTATAGAATAGTAAATGAACAGAAAATTCTTCATTGCGGGAAATTTTCATGGCATATTCTATATTACAAAGTTTTCTTGAAGCATTCCAATACTTTGAGATTGTGGCTCAAAATAAATAGTTTGCAGAATGAGATACTCGTATCACGAGGGTCTTAGCTACTATTAACAAATAGGACTAATTAATGCATAGCAAAGCATTGTAGATTTGACAAAATTCAGGTAAATTAGTTTCTTTAATTAACTACAGATTCAGTTTCATAACATTGCCAGCGGCCTTACCATGTTGACTCCATGAGAGCAGAGCATGTTTCAAAATGCGGCAAACTTGGAGGTGTGCACAGCGTTGGCAGGGGAACATGGTGAGACATGATAACGCGCTGAGACTAAACCAGTCAGTTGAAGTGCGCGTCGAGTCCTGGTCACCTCCGAACTAATCGTGTGACTTCACTGTGTTTCCCAAGTGGTTCGGAATCCACTATAATCAGGAGATCCTACCTGTCAGCCAACTCCCCTTTCCCCGAGGTGAAAGCGTCTGCCCTTAGGGTGCCTCAAGTTAACAAACTCACTCCCCCCGCCAGGCTGACAGGGTTGCTTAAAGCAGAAATGCTGAAAGCAGGCGTTGGAAACAAAACACAAACACAGTTAGAACCCTCCGAAAAAAAAAAACGGAAAATCTACACATAAAAACAAAGAATCACTCGCAAGGCAGCACAAAGCCAAACTTTCCATTATCGTTCAGAAAAGTAATAATAAATGGCGATGGGTTTCAAAATATTCTCACTTGCTTATTGGACGCCCTGACCGGAAAGCAACCCCCGACTATTCAACCCCCCCCCCCCCCATGCCTTTTTTAATCAATCAACAGAATGACCGTTCAATCTTAACTTGGCCCCTCGGATAAAACGAATTTCCGATAGCATTCATTCAGCGGGTAAAGCAAGTACAACAGCGATTGGAAAATAAAAGGCATGTAGGGCCACGCCTGTCGCCCCACGAAATGGCGAGACCTTACCTCGCCGAGCTGTAAGTCTACAATATAGTCAACTGAAGAGCAGAGACAGGGTCCAGGAGATTGAAATTCCAGGTTCAACACCTGCCCCCCCCCCTGGAATATCAAGGATGAAAGTACCTTGGACTAGCCCGGTATAGCCTAATGTAGAGCAAGTGATGGGGAGGGGATGGAGCCCCACAGGCATAAAAAGAGGCGGTGAGGCTTTGGGACTCTTAGAGTTCTATATAGAAGAGACGGGACATTCATTTCTTCCCACCCAAAATATATTTATATATAAATGAATTACTAGAACCACTCACAACGCCTCTATGAACAGCCATTGAATAAACGTACTTAGGTGGCCCCGGGATTCAAGAAATATTTTCGGCGCGCTGGAATGTCCCATTTCTCCTATATAGAACTCTAGGCACGGCCCTAAATTGACTTAGGTTACTTTGACATTTATTTGCACATCAGCAAATATATAACAAAAATAAACGATAGCCACACATACCCAAGATCTCAACTGACAGTTTCTGCATAGCCTGGTTCATATAACAATCTTACCTGTAAGATAAAAATACACAATTTTATTTTAAGCATGGTATACACAATAACATGAGTTAAAATACCTTCGCAAGAAAAAGTAGAAGAGAGTCCATTATTACTTAACGAATTTTAAGCCCAATATAGTCAAAATAAAGCTACTTAAGAGTGTACAGCCCGTAGGAAAGTGGCAGCCCGAAATTTAATACTTTTTATTTTTTATTTAATTAACTAAGCATGTTATTAAAGATTTGGCTCATCAAAGTTGTAGAAGACTACTTCATGCATCATATAATAAGGTATTTTTAGTTTTCGAAATTGTAGTTTTTTTTATAAAATCGATAATACGTGAAAAGTTATTGTTTATAAAATATTTGCATGTTAATGAAAAAACTACAATTTCGAAAGTTAAAAATATCTTATAATATGATGCATGAAGCAGTCTTCTACAATTTTGATGAGCCAAATCTTTAATAAAATGCTTAGTTAATTAAATAAAAAATAAAAAGTCTTAAATTTCGGGCTGCCGATTTCCTACGGGCTGTACACTCTTAAATACATTGCAAGGGACCCAAGGTCCAGTGCGCAGAAATTACTGCGCCTGTATTCAGTTGGTAGCTCTGCCTGCTGATCATTTGCAACCATATTAGTATTTTCATATTGGAACCCTAAAACCTGGAAGCGATTCCGTTGTCTTTTCCTTTGACACTTTCCCGTACGTTTCCCGCTATCGGCCGTACTTAGCCTATGGTAAGGCGCCATCTATTCAAAATTAATTATCGTTGGTTGACATCGAGGAGTGAACCAGTTAGCCAATGGCTAGCAATTCTTTAGGAAGCAATACCAATAATGTCCGAAAACCGATGGGGTCGTTGGCAGGGCAATGTTCAATGGACCACACTACGTCATGTAGGCCTACGCCCACAAAAATATGAATAGACTTTCCGACCATCGAAACTTATCCACCCACTAAGTATAGGGGGAAGTTAGCTCAATTTGTTGATTTAATTTAATCTTTCTACTTGTATATACAGTATATACTAACTACGCGTTGTACTTACCATGATTATTATTTTTTCTCTTGCTTATCTATTAATAATATTTTTCTGTGTTTATAGTGATTTATACAGTAATTGAAATTATTACATTATATTGTTTGTATTAGAAACTGTTTAGGGACCCATCACGGCCTAACCTAACGCGCCCCATATGTTCACTAATGTATGATGAAGGAAAATTTTGAAATACATTTACTTTACTTTAGGTTATCTCGAAAGCTTATAAATAAATTAATAAATAAATAACGACTTTTTGTTTTATTACTAAGCCAACCTAGCGGATTTAGGGCCATAAAGCCCTATCTTACACTCAACTAGGAAAGCCCGGGACCGCCTGCTTTACATGCCTTCCGAAGCATGGTCAGAAAATGTAGCGAGTGTGGGACTCGAACCAACAACTTTCTGGGTGAAAGTCAGAGTCCTTACCCCTAATCCACATGTCCTGAGCTTATAGTGAGATAAGCTCCCCTTAAACTTAGTGGCTGGATAAGTTTCGATGGCCGGAAACGGTCTAAATCGTTGATAACTTAGTAGTTAATAAAATTAAATAGAGACAGATTTCTGGGGGAAGCAAGGGTGTCCAATCCTTACGACCCATATCCTCTTAACCCAGATTGCAATAAAATACAGTACAATCTATTAAATACGTTCCACATAAATGGTCAGGCAGTAGGGAGAGAGACAGAGATAGGAAAACGGAACTGGAAAAAGAAAAAAGCTTTATAGAGAAACGGGGGCAGCTAGGGAAATACAGTACAAGATGAGAGGTAAAATAAGTAGCCGAGAATTCAAAGAGTTGGGTATAAAATGGAAAGCAAACATCGCAGGGAAGACCTCTAACAAAGACCCGTGATTAATGCATTCACATAGCTATACGTTATCATCTCATATTTCCACTTTCACAGTTTTACTTCAGAAATTTTATTTTTTTAATTGTTTCGCTTTAAAATAGCGGCCTAAAACTTATATTTCGCTCATGCACGAGAAAAGTGACACATTACAAAAAATTGCAAAATTGAGTTATTTATACAAAAAAAGTCGAGAAAAATATAGCGAATTTTATGAATGTAGTGTCACATATCTAGTTTAATTTGTTTCCATAAGATTGCGTTTTGTCACTGATCCATTGTCAAGTTTGACTACTTCGGGTTTGGCAATACTGACATAATTCGGAATGTGCTCCAGGCATTGACGTGGTAATTACACTTCTCTTTCAAGTAAATTGTCACATTTCAAAAATATTAAGTGCCTCGATAGTACTACAAGTAAAAACTAAAAAATGGTCAGAACTAAAATTTGAATTATCTCAAAAGTCAATATTTAGAAATGTGTCACTTTTCTCGTGCATGAGCGATTTGTTAAGAGAAAATCAATGGGGGAAATACTTATAAGTGTAAACATATCTCATGAAATATCAATCAATTCAATTTCAATTTTTCAATTCAATTCAATTTATTTATTTGTCTCAAAAATATTTGTACAAGTAAAATTGGCTTTAACCACAGGCAGCAGGTGCGTGGTTTTTCATCGAGACGAACCACGAAACAATACAATGCAATCTTAGAGCTGTCCAAAATATCAGGAGAAACAGATTTTTTTTAACATTTTGAGACATGATATGTACATCTTTCTAACACAGATTGGCCACAATTTTTTAATTTGATTTGTAAAAAAAACTAATCGTGGCACGTAGAAGGAGTTCAAGAGAATTTGGTGTAAGGGAATGTCAGTAGCGCTTTAAAGTTTTGGTTCTTCCGTCTTAAAAGACCCCTCTGGCATCAAGGCCCCTCCATTGCTAGTCAACAAATAAATATGCGTATAATTTATTCCGTTATTACTTTCAAACATCTCTAAAGGCAGACATTTCCAAGTATTATGTAAACCAAGGACGCAATTTGGACGAAAATAATTAATTTCCTGCTACACAGCCGCAATGATATAAAAATACAAGTCTTCCAACCCGCATGATTTAGAATTATTCTAAGTATAAAATCGGTTAAATGCACTTTATGGCGATTTCCTATACAATATAGTAATAATATTTTACCTGCATAAGTACACGTTAATTAGGCTACAAAAGTTTGTATTTTTATTGGGGAGATTCATCTACCTATTGAGACGGCGACTAATGTTCAACTTCGGGAAAATTTCTTCACAACTTTTCATTTCATGACCCATTGAGTCTAAAACCGCCCCCGTTCATAATTTTATATATTGTATATATTTATACAGTATATGTATGTATATCATAGATTTTAGGCAACACTCTAACTTCCGTAAATATAATCCGATTTTGATTAAACTTGACACAAAAATTGATCATACAAATGTCTTGTTCGAGTTCGTTAACCAGCATGATACGCCATTTTTTTCAAGATGGCGGCCGATTAAAACCTTATATAATTCATATCTGAGTTAATATTGGTCGCAGAGGAATGAAATAAAATCTGACTGAAAGCCCGTATTATTATCTACTAATAATAAATAATAAAATAATAAAAAATAATAATGGTAATTAACACTTTTTACGAAAAACCAACGATTTCAATATGGTATCCAGTCAAAATGAAAATAGTTTGATAAGTAAAAGTTCATAGTCGTCATTGTTTGGAACACAAGAGTGTTTTGTGTGTTGATGTGGCCGGGAAAAGAATGAAGTATTTTTTACATAGGATAAATATTTACTTATTTTTTATTGCATGGAATCTACCTACACTACACTCTACATCGGCCAGAGCCAAAAGGGATTTTAATTTTCCATAAGCCATTTTCATATTAATTTAGTGAAAAATGCTCGTCCACGGGCCTCTTTTGCTTACAAAGTATTTGAAAATCTCAGTCCTAATTTTTTAATGAGCTACGCCAGGTCTCCGATCCCAAAATGTATACTCTGCAGAGCCTTGCACGTGCAATACAATACCAACTATGTCATTTTAGCATCCTATTTTCACAAATTTCTATAAGCAAACATTGCATTAGTCCGTTTCTTTTCCTTAAAAATCAATACTATAAAATGGGGCTGTCAGCAGCCTGTGCGAAGAAAGCCATAGAAAGGCACTTATAGATGAGAAATCGAGTGAGATCCGGTTATAGGGTATTGAATAAAAATTTCTTCTCGTCAAATCGAGTAGTGAATTGGAGCTCATCTCTTTACCATTTATGTTTGCCAATGACATCCCCCCCTGTTCCCTCAGGCTGTCGGAGATTTACCGTGATTCAACCATAATACTCTGCTATCCACTATCTGAGAACTGAATGGACAGCTTTCGTATATAAATCCAACATGTTTACTACAGAGATGACGTCACAGCGATATTTAAGTATATTTTCCTGATTGGCAAAACCATTTACTGATTGGCCAGGATGGACACCAAAGATATAAAATAGAATAGATCGCGTCCACCCATAAGTTAAGTAAGACCGATAAGGGTGAAACGTTCGGAAATGGCAAAGGTTGGCGAAGGAGTTTTTGCCGTCATGGTCCAACACATAAAAAAAGTAGTTAAATGAAAAATAATAATTCGTGTATTTTTCTTAATGTTTTACGTAAGTATACAGAAGCTGAAGTGCCCCCTCATGCCAGCGACGTGCGAAGGTAGCACTCAATACCCATAACTAACACTTAAAATTATAGAAGAAATGTACAATCCAGCAGACAGGCTTGCCAACGGAACCGGTGCAGTAAGTTTCTGGGCACTAGGAAACACTAAGTTTGTTCGATATTATTAATGTATACTAGAAGTATTGGAATAAACAAAGTGTTTCGTTCGTTTCAATCATGCAATAGATCATGTCAGGACATGCAGAATAGTGGAACAGACTCTAACTTTCACCCGAAAGGTTGTTGGTTCGAGTCCTACACTAGTTACATTTTCTGGCCATAGATCGGAGGGCATGTAAAGCAGGCGTCCCGGGCTTGCCTAGTTGAGTGTAAGAGAGGGCTCCATAGCCCTAACTCCACTAGGTTGGCTTAGTAATAAATAAATAAACTCAAAATTCTTTATTTATTTATTTACATAGATCTACAATGTAAGAATATACGACCCGATCACGATAGGATGACATTGGGAACACTTATAAAAATTGAATAAACTCGGTGTTCCGCTTATTCAAGTTTTCGAATGAACAAAGTATTCCAAATGTCAGCCTATCGTGGTCAGTTAGTGGTCACCTCATGCGCCTGGGCAGATGTAGAGTTGGACATAGTTATGAACATTAATGTGCGTAATTTAACGCGAATCTATATTATACTGTATATATACAACTCGAACACGATATGATGGCACTTTGAATACTTTGTTTATTAAATTTTTGTGTTCCAAGTGCCATCTTATCGTGGTCTGGTAGTATATAGTAGGTTGGTTGCCATGGCTCAGCATTTCTGCTTTAAGCAACCCTGTCAGCCTGGCGGGGTGCCTCAAGTCTTTGTTAACTTGAGGCACCCTAAGGGCAGACTCTTTCACCTCGGGGGAAAGGGGAGTTGACTGACAGGGTGGACTTCCTGATTATAGATTATAGTATATATTATATCTTATATCTTAACATTATTCTTTGAGATAGTCAGACTTATAGGCCCAATTAGCGGCCTCAGTCCCTATAGCCCTTAATAACTACTACTACTATTACTACTTGAGATACAGTATATGATATTAAACCCCAGCTCTCTCAGACCATGAACAATCCATCCATACATCTGTAAACATGTATTATAAAACCCTGTCATAAATTATTGATCGACGTGAATATGTAAACGCCTGTCGCCAAAACAAACAAAAACCAAAAGCCCCACCAAAGATTGAAGCATTCGATAAAATAAATAAATAAATAATAAAGCCGAGTTCGATATAATAACATGCATTGCACAGCTTTCTCCAACTTCGACCCCCAATCATTCCTATCAGGGTCGTTGTATGCCTTTCAAATTCCCATTAGAACCTTTTACTGCTGATGGAAATCGACATTTAGCTGGCGCGACAGCGCGTTCAATACAAGACGTATTATATTGTAATTATTGGATGGCCCCTTTTGAAGAATTACCATCACGTATAACCTTGATAATGGCGAATTTTTCATATAGAAATCCAATTTGTCTGCAATACATGAAGCCTTTTAATCTTTGTTCGGTACAACTTGTGCGAACTGCCTTATATGGTACTTGGGCAACTTGGGCGTTTTCCAGTGAGCTCCTGGAAGCTGTTCTGCCTCAGCAAATCGGACAGTTAAGAATATGTTATATAATGGAAATGGCTGCATCCCTCCTAAGCCAAAATAATTTAAAAAATATCTTGCTTAGGCGAATCGGGACAAAACTTAGTTTTTTACTTTATACCTTGACGATTTTACTTTCTACATTCTTGTCGATTACTTGTTGTTTACTTGATTTTATAATTTAACAGAAATATTGTGTATATACAGTATTTGTTGGATTTTATGAGATTTTCATGTAACGTTTGTCCCGATTCGCTCATGCGTCCCTTCTCCCCCATTTTTACGATACCAGTTAAAAATGTGAAGAAACCTGCCATTTCGAGCCCAATTTCATTCCCTCCCCCCCCCCCCCCACCCAACCATATGCGCGTAAAGATGTTTTCACTACAAAAAATAGAATTGGTGCTATAAAAAAGGGCCGGTACAAGTGAACCCGTACATGCTTTCTTATTTACGCACACCTGAGGTTAAGGGTCCCTACAATACCAGTCGACATGTTATTAATGTTAAAAAAGACACTAATTAAAATTAAAAAAAAAAATTATCCATTAGTATAGGAACCGCAATAGATATAAGAAATGGGGGAAAAAATTGTAGTACTGTAAAATATAGGTTGCCTCGACTTTCTCTATCCAAAAGCAAAGAATTGACCGATGGGGATTTGAATGGTCTAGAACGGGAAGACCAATATAATAAAACACATTAATAACGACAGGGTGTGCAAACTGTTGGGACATGCACGAATTATCAATAATTTCACCAAAAAATACTTTTTGTATTCAAACCAAAACTTTCATGGGAGAGCAACCCTGTTTCTGTTACTCTATTTACATCTAAAACATGCTTCCAGCCGGCCGCCTTACCAAGTTGAATCCAGCGGACCAGAGCAGGTTCAAAGATGCAGATAACTTGGTAGTGTGCACAGCGCCGGTAGGGAAACATGGTAGGACTTGTCCTGGTCACCTCCGAACTAATCGTGTGACATCACTGTGTTTCCCAAGTGGTTCGGAATCCACTATAATCAGGAGGTCCACTGTCCTATGGGCCCACACCGTGGCCTGGGACTGTGTCCAACCATACTACTACTACACCTAAAACATACCTGAAGTTTGAAAGCATCTATAGAAATTTTCCACAGAAAATGTATTTTTTTAGTCATTTTTCATGAAAATTTAGTCATTCTTATGTTTTTCCCTCCAGAACCAAACTATCAACGGGCAAGCGACCCATTTTTAATATTGTAAGTTATGTAAATGTTATTTTAATTTAATAAATTTGATTTGATTGCGTTTTGTTAACATTTATAACGACTACAATATGTGAATTTAATAAAAATGGTTGGAGACATTTTTTAGAAAATATCTTATCATTCTAGTATTTTTGTGTAGTTATTGAGGGTTGAAAGCTACCATAATAAAATTGAGTTAGCCCGAAATAATAAAAAATGTCCAAGCTATGATTTTTGTGAACCAACACGCCAAATTTCATAAAAATCCCCCGAGTAGTTTGGCCACAAATCAACGAACAAACAGCCATTTCTTAGTAACCACTTTTTTTTTTGTTGTTCCTAGGAACTCAAAACGTGTAGATCCATTGAAATCTCGGCATCGAAAATTTCGACCATCACTTTCCTTACACTAAGTATAGAAAGGAAAGGAAAAAAATATCAGGTTTACGCCATTTGGTCCCCCGGCCATCAAGAAAAGGAAACAAACTGGGGTAAAGGTGGTAGCCAAGCTCTGATTGATGATGTACAGCCCGCAACGAGACACGAACATCACTCCTTCAAAGCAAGGGCTTTCCGGATCAAAACAGTCTACCCCCCCCCCCTCCCAATATCCTTTCACTGCAATTTCACATTAACACTCGGCAGCCCATTTCGATTTTTTTAATACATTTTTTTGCTCACAATCTCAAAGAACCGGTCCGAGCTTACTCGAACATGCTTTCCAATTTACCAATTAGTAGATAGAGAAAAAGAGTAATATCATGGAAAATAATTTTCCTATGGCTAAATTATATCTCGGGGGGGGGGGGGGGGGGGGTTGTCCACCTGATGCCACTGGAGGTGAGGTAAATTCTAGATAGGTCAGACCAACACATTTAACCACACAGTAATAATGGCAGGGTACGCAATGCGTTTGAAGTGAATTTTCTATCATTTTCCCAAAAAACATTTTTTTGCACAAAACAAAATAGTTTTTTGGGAAAGCAACCTGTCCGGTTTCGTTACACAATTTAGCACCTAAAACATGCCTGATGGTAGAAATCATCGATAGAAAGATTTCGCAGAAAAATTATTTTTTAGTCATTTTTCATTAAAATTTAGTTATTTTTATTTTTTTACCCCCAGAAGCAAACTATCAAGGGGCAAGCGACCCCTCGCATTTTATCAACATTAATAACGACTACAATATACGTGAATTTAAAAGAAATCGTTGGATCAGTTTTTGAGAAATCTTTTATTTAGACGTTTGTTTTGGAGTTTTTTTAGAATAAAACCCCCAAAATTGAGTTAGCCCAAAATAAAAAAATTGATCCGAGGTATGATTTTTGTTAACCTACATGCCGAATTTCATCAAAATCCACCGAGTAGTTTGCCCGGAAATTTCGACCATCACATAGCTTTCCTAATACTACGTATAAATTGGAAAGCAATATCTGTAAAAATGTTTTTCCAGACTACTGGAATGTTTCTTCTAAGTAGCTGAGCTTCTGAGGAATGCCTTATGGTATATAAATCGCGAAAATCCGTTATCTGTACCTCGTCGTGGCGACTGAACAGATAGGGCTATTTCTCGCCCTGGGGTTGCGAAACTGGCCCCGAAGGCAGAGGAACTCAATGAAGAGTCAACGGCATAAGGATGCAGAAGGCTACGGGAAACTACTGCATTACAATTCCTTAGTATAGTCATCATAACTACAATTGCCATGATGATCGCTAATATTCAATAGAAGAGGCTTCAGAAGAGGAAGTTTCATTAATTTGCGGTTTATTGAATTGAATTGAAAACGACTTTATTGACAAACACAAAACAAAAGGCGAAATATTTAGTTTATTATTGTAAATTGCTTAATTAAAAGTATATTTTGCAGTGCTACTGCTCAAAAAATCACTCGATAATAAAATTTGGCTTGAGCGTGTTTATCTCATTACAGTATTAAATTTTATTCAATATTTTGGACCTTGTCCGGGGTAACTGGTGAAGTAAAAAGTAAAAAGGACTTTTTTAATGGACGTACGTAACAGAAAGTCGATTTATTTCGTTTTATTGCAAACTTTTTCTCGAATTGCGAGAATATATAATGATTGTATTATTGTTCTCGGCCGATACGGTTAACATTGTCCCCCAAACTTTATTTTAATAGAAATCTTTTTTTATTTATTTATTAATTTAGAACACAATATTTTCGGGGGTAGTCAAAACGGTATAGCTAGAGGAAGCCAACGATTACAAGGGCGGATTTTGCCACCAATTTAGGGGGGGAGGGTCAGCGGTCAGGTTCAGTGGATTAAAACATTTAAAAACAATAGTATTTTTAATTCCTACTGTAAACCCATTGTTATCTAGTGTAAGTTCATTTTATTGTGGGGGGGGGGTTTCTGGACCCTCTGACCCCCCCTAAAATCCGCCCTAGTCAACGAACCAGCTCCCGTCTAAATAGAAATGTGTCATGGTAGGGCAAGTTCACATATCACGTACGTATACATATAGTACAGTACAGGTTAATAGCACAAAATAAATAAATAAAACAAACTGTGTAATAAAACACATAATAAAAGATAATAAAGATAAGAAGAATAATCACAAAATATATTGACAAGTGAAAAAAAAATGTATTCCAAAGGAAGACTCAACTTTTTCCATTTTTACAGCAAAATCTAAAATCATTATTTTCCTCGTCGTTTTCAACATTGTCACAGACTTTCAGGGCCTCCTCTTGTTATAGTTTTATCTTTATCCTTATTTTCTCACAACTCACAAGTGTCTCTGCGTGAGCTATCTTTTCTGACTTAAAAGTAAATGCATGCTCAAACGACATATGTATATACAAAATAGTTCTGGTTCAATATATTGTACAATAGAGAAAGATCAGAGGCAGATCTGTAGATTCAAATATTCAGCTCGATTCACGTGACGTCATGTTTCATTAATGATCTTCTCAGGAAACCGCTATCAGTTAATTAGAAGAAGAATATTTAATTCGCTGCGTGTATTTACTTATAAATAAATATTTACTTTTTTGTTCTTATACTAAGCCAACCTAGCGAAGTTATGGCTATAAAGCCTCTCTTACACTCAACTAGGAAGACCCGATACCGCCTGCTTTATATGCCCTCCGAAGCATGGCCAGAAAATGTAGCTAGTGTGGGACTCGAACCAACAACCTTTCGGGTGAAAGTCGGAGTCTGTACCACTACTCTACATGTCCTGACTTAAGGAGCATTCATATTTCATTGGAGGGGGGGGGGGGCACGACCAGATCGCGTCTATCTATCAACTTCTTGTAGTGTGCACAGTTGAATTCTACCGCTTATTAACCGCTAACCGCTCGCTGTTGTCCCAAACGTCTATTAGATTATGCTGCTATAGATTTGGCAAATTATGCATTACAACTCACATTGGTGGGCACCCTAGTATACACTGTCACATTTTGAGTTGAATTCGGAGCGGTGTGGAATAAGAAATGAAATTAAAAATAATAATAATAATGGCTATCTCTTCTATTTTCAGTCAGGGAACTCCTTCAGTTAATACTTGTGTAGAGTTACGACACGTCTCCGATCGCATGGTGTGTAGAGACTCGCACAAGTATAAGCACGCTACCACCTAGCCACCGCAGCCAATATTGCTTGATAAGTATCCGTATGGAAGACTTGGCGGCACAGCCATCTATTTAAGCAAGCAGGTGCCGTGCAGTATATACCGACAATTTTTCCAGCGATGATGCGATGCCCTTAAGGCTCTCTGGACACGATGCGTTTTTCCCAAGCGTTCTAGGGTCGTTTTACCAAGGTCAAAACGCAGTTTTAACGCAGAGAAGGGTTTACCGAAGTTAAATCGTTAGTCCGCCATTTTTGTTTATTGTTATTTTTGCTTAAAAATACAATGCAAAACTAATTTTTTAACATGCCTAGACCAAAGGGAAGAAGTAAAAATACTATATTTGCTGCAATGCTCCTAATTCTACTGATGAAGCTCGAAGAGCAACGACATGATAGGCAATAAGTTAAATCACGATTTTTACTAAATCGGTACGATTACTCCCATGTTAGACTTATTAAGGAGCTACAGTTAATGCCAAGTAATTTTTCATAATTTTGTTAAAATAATTGGGATGCTTCGTGTGCCTGAGGCACGGAAATAATTCCAACGCATCAAAAAATTCAGACTAAATAATTATCTTGTTGTAGTTGCTCCGCCATTTTGTCTCTTTTGATAGTAAACAAATAGTGGAAGCAGACATTTTTAGTAGCAAAAATATCAAAATAGACAGGGATGTTGTGTTTGTCATGTTGCCCGCCTAACCGACGAGAAAACGCATGCTCCAAGAAATCGGTTCATTTCGAATTCCAAATAGCGCGTCCAGCGTTTTACCGGTGCGTTTTCCCACTGGGTGCCGTGTATATGCACGTTAAAACGCAACGTTTTTCCTAAACGCTTGAGAAAAACGCATCGTGTCCCGAGTCCCTAAGAGCTATCACATGAAATTTCTCGGCAAGGAAAACTGTATGGCACCTCCATGCATAGGAATATCGCGGTGCCGCTCAGTAATCCGTAACTAGACTTATCAAGCGATCGTGGGACTGTCCTAATGGACTGACGTTTCAGCTACTATACCTTCCCCATTAAATTCCTTTTCCAACAACATCACCAGTCATTGACGTGGGTTTCCCCCATATGCAAAAGGCATGAGCTAGGAATGTATTGTAAACAGACTGTCCAGACCCGCATTGGGGCACAGGATACAACGCATAGACAGTAAATCCATACATCGTAAGTAATGTATTCCCCCAAGTTCAAATGCATTTTCACTGCAGCCTAGTTGAGGAATTTGTTGTGCTGACAATTGTCCAAAATGGCGTAATAATGATTCACTCTGTGCAGCTAGGTCTGGATTAATACACGTCCGTATAGTTCACGCAAAATGAGAAAAGTATGGACATGGTATGTTTTGATCCTGTGCGACACTATAAAAATATTCCTTGCACCATTTTGTGTTACCATGTTGCATTGGATATAAGGCCTTACAAAAATTGTGCAAAGAATATTTTTACAGTGTTGCACAGGATCGAAACATTCCATGTCCATACTTTTCTCATTTTGCGTGGACTATACCAGTGTACCTATAGCCTACTGCCATCAACTGTGCGTCATTATTAGCCAATCAGAGCGCTAGTTACATGTCTTTTAGACTACTGATGGGTATGATGATGATGAGTAATAAAAGACTTGTAACGGTGACTTAGAGGACGATTCGCAGTTCCCGGACAAGTACAAGACAACTCCCAAAGAGAAGATAGTAAGAGAGAGCAGCTAAAAGATGAGATTAGGGTAAGTGTTAATATTGTATTATATCACATTAATTCATTTCATTTATTGTGAACAGCCTCCTATATGGTAAAATAAGACCAAAACAAATTTCCTATGGATGGTAGCTGGTTCGAGTCCCACACTTGCAACGGAGGATATGCAAAGCAGGCGGTCAACGATCCCATAAATATCTCTCGTTTCAACTTTCATCACGCATCCTCAATGTTACACTACAGCCGTTGCAAGCGACAGACTTGAACCAGACGTGCATGAATTTAACAATTTAAGTGAGTCATTACTTTTTTATGGAAATAATATCAAAGATGTAGAAGCTGTATCGGCAGCTGCTTGCCCGCAAAAAGACTATCAAAACCGTCGGCTTTGTGCGCCTCAACATTCTCTTCAATGCAAGACAGTCAGATAGATATTAATAAACCACTAAAAAAAATACGTCCAATGCGTGATATCATTGGTCGAAGAAAACTGGCTGTGGATCAGCTTCAGGATTGGCAGCGTATCTTCTTTCTTGACCAATGGTCTATTTTGTATGTTGTGTTTCAATTCCGTAACTAACCAAAAATTCAAAAATGTTCTTGGCGTGAGCAAGAGTCTATATAAAACTGTCTATATAAAACTGAACGACATCCCATGAAGGTTTCAACCCTCAAGGTTGGCAGCGTATCATAATACCAAAAATTCAAAAATGTTCTTGGCGTGAGCAAAAGTCTATATAAAACTGTAAGACATCCCATCAAGGTTTCAACCCTCAAGATTGGCAGCGTATCTTTTTTCTTGACCAGTGGTCTATTTGGATGTTCCAATTCCGTAACTAACAGGTAACACCAATAATCCAAAAATGTCCTTGGTGTGAGCAAATGTCCCATATCTCCTATATAAAACTGTACGGCATCCCATCAAGGTTTCAACCCTCAAGATTGGCAGCATATCTTTTTTCTTGACCAGTGGTCTATTTGGATGTTCCCATTCCGTAACAGGTAACACCAAAAATCCAAAAATGTCCTTGGTGTGAGCAAATGTCCCATATCTCCAATATAAAACTGTACGACATCCCATCAAGGTTTCAAGCCAAAGGGTTGGCAGCGTGTCTTTTTTTTTACCAGTGCTCTACTTGGCATGTTGTGTTTCAATTCCGTAACTAACAAGTAACACCAAAAATATCCTTGGCGGGAACAAATGTCCCATATCTCCTATAAAAAAAAAACTGTACGACATTCCATCATAAGTTCATACCTCAGGAATAACAGTCTAACTTCATTCCTAGCCAGTACTCCATTCGACATGTTGCGTTACAGTAACTTCTCCGGTATCCAAGTTTCTCCTCTAACGGATAAGCTGCGGTTGCAGTAATCAACAGGATTCAGGATTCGCCGTAGTCCCGAACCTAGTCCTTCGGCACTTCCTAGCCCAGCTCCCTACCAACTGTACCAGGCTTAAAAAAAGAAGACTCACCATCTCGAAATCGTCGTCGGTATTACTCGACGAAATGGCGACCACTTTCCCAGTCAAATGATGCGGCGATATAACGTCAATCGGTTCCGTGTCTTGGAACCGGACGGCAGGCGACAGCGTAACCGGCAACGTGACAGTCTGTGCAGTTGCAAACGGGTACGAGTACGAGTACACGGGATTCGAGCGGCTCACGAGTACGGGACAGGCAGGAGGAGCGGCGGCAGGGGGTGGGGGGCTCACACAGTTGTGCGGAAGTGGATAAGTGTAGTAGGAGGGGGGGAAGTACGAGTACGAATTAAAATACGTTTTGAATACCTCAAACTAACATACTAACCTTTTATACTTAAATATATTGCACATTTGAAAACGTTAACTTACTGCACCGGGTCTAATACAATTGCAAAAAAACACAATGTTTTTTCAAATATTTTCAAATATCAACTCACACAAAAAAAGCAGTTTAGAGTCTTCGCAATTGACTTTAATTTCACAACCCTTCCTTATTCTTCTTATAATTCCTAAAAAAGACTGCCCAAGAGGAGCGTAATTTTTTTTTAAATAGTTAATTAGAAAAATACGTTAAGGCGAAAGATTGCGTATACTAAGAATTATACACAATTTTGAAGATTGCAAGTTCACAGAAGAGGCCAAGATACGATTGTCATATAGATAAGATAATAGATTGTCAATAGATATACAGTTTGATTATATAATAATTATTATTATTTAAAATTAAGCCATAAGAGTAAGTGAGTTAGGTAGCGGGCCGCGGCGCGGGTGCTGCAACTTATGCATTATTGCTGATTTTTGGTTTTGGATTTTGGAGTGGGGGGCCTATAAGATAAAGATAAGCAGAGTGGTGATGGAGCGAGGTTGAAAAATGAATTGAATAGATTTCAAAGACCAAGTCTGCACGGAGCGGGAACGCGCTAGCAACTAGTTAGAGTCATACAACGGCCCAGCCGACCGAGTGGCGGCGCATGCGCGGACCGACGTACACCGGCGCAACTAGTACTGGTCCCCCAACCCCCCGCGCCCCTATTTTCCTCTTTCCGACCCCCTTCACACCCCCACCCCCTCCCGCGCTTACCCCCCCCCCCCCAAACTTTGCCTGATATCGGTCACCATGCTAATCATGACCATGTTCATATGTATTGTTCCCGATCCGCGTTTCCAGCATTTGTATTTAAACGCGGGTTGGGCTAAATTTGCTCTTTTTATTATGACGTCTGGAGTTCTTTTTAATACTATTGTTGACTATTTTGAGATTGTATAATAAGGTTAGGGAAACTATTTAAGGACTGAGGTTAGTCTGGACTTCCGTTCTAGAGTTTAGACAAGAGGTCGGCAACCATATATATATATGTATGACATAATAAAGCCAAAACACAAATTACAGCAAAATTTTCTGTTTTAAAAGAGAAAGCAGGCCGTCGACTTTGACCAACCCTAGACCACCCCAAAATATAAGTAAGTAAGGGCTTTT